>VZTH01004419.1:179556-314015 GCA_013397815.1 Aleadryas rufinucha | reverse complement strand
AAAAAAAAAAAAGAGGAATGCAGTTTATTATATAACTGTTATTAGTAAGAGCTTGTTTCATGTCATGAAATGGGGAGCTCAGATAAAACACTCCAACGAATTCTTTTCATTGTCAATGTCCAAACTATACTTCAACCTCAGATATTCCAAAACCTTCAGAAAATGCTTTCTTTTTAGGCACTAAAATGCCTCTGATTCTCATGTGCATTCAGTGTACCCTGAAGAGCATCATATAGTTTAGCTTCTTATTTATACACAAAACATACATACACTAGATACATTTGTTATCCAGGTGGAAGACAGAGAGGCATGCAGGCTCCAAAGGTAGATGCCTACACTGTGCAATGTCAATGAAGGACTTCAGCAGGTGACAACAGTTATCAGAGGTGAAAGGTGGGCTGTTAAGATTCTGTGTACAGTCAGCTCTGAGAAGCCTGTAACAAATTACAGTGGAGAAGGAAAGATACTATTTAAAAGAAGGATCAAGCAGCAGTGTTTAGGATAGAGCAGAGATCCATAAGCTAGCATCCAGCAGAGACAGCCAGTGGCCACAATGCCCTGTCACACTGCTGCCAGGCCCAAAAGGAACATCACTGCAGCTTCAGGTTAATTCAGAAATCAAACAATCCACTCACTTGTGTCATAGCTGGGACACCTTATTCTGACAGAGCTTCTTGAGCCTTACAGACTCATGCATGTAGGTCTCAAAATGTTCTCTGATTGTCATTATTACCAGGGCTGGAAGGGAAGGCTTTCAATATATCTCTGAAAACATAGGTGCTTTCCCCAAATAATGCTCAATTTTCTTTTAAAGTAACTGCTTTGGAAAATATAACAGATACAGTATTTTTATACATTCATAACAAATAGATCTTCATATTTAGGTGATGCTAGTGACTTTCATTGACAGTCTAGCTTCCTAATGTCAACCATTTTGGATGACATCTTTGCAATCCTGTCACATCCCTGTACTTCAACTGAATTCTTATGAACTGAAGTGAGCCCAGCGCTTCGAAAGGCAGCAGACAGTTTTATTATCTTGCACAAAATGCAGCAAAGTCTGGCTTTGGGGACCAGTCCATCATAAGCTGTTCCAGGGCTGTACTCTCAGGCTCAGAGCAGGAGCAGCAAGTGGGAAGAGAAAATGGTGGCAAAGCAAAACAATGGATAAATCAGCCAGGAACACAAAGGCCAAAAACCAGTCTCCATCTTCCCCTGCCAGCTGCAGCAGGCCTGTCCCCACCAGGCTCATGGAAAGAATGACCAGGGGCCTCAGCAATGTCACAGGACCAAAGAGCACTCGCTTTCCAAGCGCCTCAGCAACCTCTCCTGCAGAGCTGCCTGCTCCACACCACTGCTGGTTAAACAGCAGCTCTCAACAGCAGCTTCGCCTTTCCTGCCACCCTCAGAGAGAATTCATCCAGCTACCCAACATTTTGTCCAAGTCCATACACCCTTCTACACATTTGCTTCAAGCAGAGAATTCTTCTAAGAACACACTATACTTTTCAGTATGCAGGTAAAGCAATAAATAATTTTACATGCACTCCAAGCAGGAGGGCAGAGGACTTAGCAGTTTTGGAAGAACACTAATGAACAAGAATAAATACTTAAAACTCTTCCTCAAATAGAAAAGTAATTTGTAATTGCCACATAAAATAAACATAACTTTTCTACTGTCTGGAAATACACACATTAGATATGAAGACTTTAATTATTCTTTAGATTGCCTATCTGCATAGTATAAGCCATCTACTATTTACTAATTTAATATGAATTTTGGTAAAACACATTATCACCACTGAAATATTTTACTGTCATTGATCTTATCCTACTTATCCAGGAGGCAGTGCTGCTCCTCAGGGGTCTGTCATCCTGCCTTCCCGCAGTCCCCAGCTGCTCTATAGCCGAACAGCTGCAGCTTGGAGGCTTGCACTGTGACACTGGCTGGACTCTGGGCTCTAGAATGCTTTTATCTCCCTGACAAAGAAAAATCTTCCACTGCAATTCACTTGTAGATCAGTAAGTATTCCTAACATACCATGCACCAGTCAAACAGTCTTTACACATGAATGTCTCCATTCAGGGACGAAAACTTTCCATTCATAATTTATAAACAAAAAAACCTTACAAACGTTATACTACAAATTCCTAGATGTACACGTATTAAACAAAAAAACAGATCTCAAGCGTCAATATATTGTAAAATATACTACAAAGGCTAAAACACATTGGAATTTTTGACGCTGAAGTATATACGCTTAAAATCCATGTTTGGAAGCTCTTTTTTTTTTCATATCTAAGCTGTTGAAAGTGATGTATCTATAGCAACAAAATCCTAGACAAGATGACAGGTAACTAGATGCAGAAGACAAAGAAAAGAGCTTTTTTGTAAGACTCTGAATGGGAGTACCTCAACTATTAATCAATTACCTACTGCAAGAGATTAGATTTTACTTTTGTAAAGGCATTTAGTTCTGGTAAATTACTCTATTACTCAGTATTAAAGAAAACATCTCATCCTCCCTTTCCCTCAAAAAAATCTGGCAGAGACCTTCAAGTTTCTCATGCCTAGAATGTAAATATTGATAGTTAGAAGTTGCTAGTAAACATATCTAACAGACTTTCTCATCCTTGATTATACACTTCTGAGGGGGATGGAGAAGAAATCCTACATCATAGATTTGTTTGTTCTGAGGAGAACTGGTCAAAGAGGTCTTTTCTGTCACAGTTTGGCAGCTATTCTCATGTTAGAGGAAACTTTCCCAAATACTTTTGAGACAAAGACTTCCAGACCAGCCATGTTTCTCAGAGTCCTGTATGTCATCAGCAATACTATGGCACTGAACAGGTGGTAAACTACAGCTCGGTTATTTCTCTATTTCCTTTTCAACACTGACACACACTGCTATGGCTATGAGGACAGGCAAAGATAAATTAGCATCATTATTTCTTCTGGGCAACAGTCTGCTTATCTTCTTCAAAGCAAGCTCTCAGTTCAAATGATATGCAAAGAAGACTTGTGCTGTTTCACTTGACAAATTCATTGGTCATAATGTTAAAGATACACTAGGGGGAAAAGGCATCCTATCTTTTTACACTTGCCATCACCTTATCTGACATATCCCTGTTTAATCATGATACTTGGCTTACCAGTAATACTTCTGAGAGTCCTTATGCCCTCCCTCCCCCACTTTCCATTTCTGCACGAAGAAAATACAGATAAGGTACAGAAAATCAGCATGAAGTGTGTTTTAAAAGCCAGACTGAAATACAGCATCAGTGGAACTTATGAGTTTGCTTCACCATATATACTCCCTAGATACGAACTGTTAACACACTGGGGTGGGGGGAATTTTGCTTGACCTTAACAGGTCAGCATTTCATTAGGACAGATTTGATGAGCTCATATTTAAATCACACGGTTTTGTGCTTTGAAGGAAAAAAAAAAGGGTCCCCTGGATAAGTTAAATTAGACCCTCAACAATACTTAATTTCAGAACTTGCTTTTTGCTTTGCCTTTTTTTTTTTTATTATCATTACTATTTTCCTTGCACCTCTGTTTTAATGTTGCTAATAAAATCTGTGATAAGAATCTCTCCACACCACACTGGAGAGCTTGTGCAATTCCAAAGCTCCATAACAGGAATGCACCTTTCATGACACAAACACACATTAAACCCCAAAAAATTCTAAAAGAAGAAAAACCCATTGTTACAGTACGTTCTAAAATGTTTTTAAAGGACAGAATAATACTGAGATATGTTCAGATTTATTTGCTAGCACAGACATCTGCTGATATTTGCATTAAGATTCAAATGAAATATCTATCAATCTAAAGTCATCTATGCAATCTAAAGCATTAGACCTATTTTTAGCAACGTGCAAGCCCAGCTTAAAAACTTTCAGAGCTGAACACTTTACTTTTGGTATTTCAAGTTTTGGAATGCTAGACATTCAAAATTCCTCCTCACTGGTTAGTTTAATTCTGAAAACAGCAGTTAAACTACAAGCACGCTGAATGAGATAGTACCAGGCAAGCCTCTTGCACAGATTTCCCACATATGGCTCTACCACCAACATCCTGAGTTCCATGAGCATCCTAGGAATCTGAACAGAGCAGAACGCAAACACAACCTATATTATGCAGGTCTTTATTCCAGCTGTGGCCTTTGGAACAGACTGAACAGTGCCAAAACACTCAGTGTTGACACATTCCACTTTTATCAGGACAAATTCATTAACCCATCCCGAGTTTTAAGTAAATTATGAAAACAATTTAACCAATATATGCTACAAAACGACCTCTGATCAAGGTGGTTGTTCTAACAGGTACAAATCAGAGGCAGTTGTTAGAAATATACCAATGGAATGAATAATTAAAATATTTACCACTAAATGTAGCCCAACCTGTAGCATTTATTTTCCCTCTGTCATCCTAGGAGGTTTCTATTCAAAGTTTGAGTTTATACACTCCAAATAGCTGTAAATTCCCCTGAACTTCAAAGACGCCTAACTTAAATATTGGAGTGGGTCAGGACATGGGGACAAGATGGGACTGGAGACATGGAGAAACCTCATTTAAGGGTTTGAAAACTAGTATTTTGTTGCAAACTCTAGAGATCCCAATGCTACATAGCTTTCTTTCCAGCTATGCTAATGGTTTAGTACATAAACAAAGCCTTTCATTTTCAAAGTGACACTGAAATATGACTGCGTGTTTTCATACGGAAAACATGTTCAGTATGTTTTGAATCTGTTCCCACCCAGAAAAACAAAAAAAAAAAAAAAAAAATAAAAGAAAAGGCAAGAAAAATGACATTTCATACCAAATTTAGTAACCAAGAAAGAATGTGAGAAGTCTCTCTCTTTAGAGCAACAGAAGAAAACTAACTGCTGATGACAAGGAGCACAAAGACTGTTGCTGTGAATTAGTACACAACTTTCAAGTGTATCTTCTCTCATGTGTTTCATTAAACACAGGATTCAGGGCTGCACACTACCACATGGGAATTCAAGATGCAGTAGTAACTTCTAAGACATTTTTATCTTCAGCATGAGATGTCCTGAAAACATAATACTGACTAATTAAAATTAACTAATTTATTACAATATGGAGTAAACCCATGAATGTTTAGGCTTTTCCAATTATAAAATGTTAGTATTCAGGGAGCAGTGGTCTTCTAATAGCTTCTTCAACTGTCACACTGCTCCACTCACATTTTCAACAGAAATCACGACAGCTAAATGTGATTAAAAAACCTCTTTCTGCATTTCACCTACATTCCCTTTGTAAAATATTTGCATGAATCATTTTATTTTCAAAATGAGTCTTCTGCACACACACAACCTCTAAGGTTGAGGCATGTAATGACTGTTTCATGCAGAACTTTATATAAAACTACCATCTAAATAAACAGTATTCTTTTAAACTTAAAGACACCCAAAAATTCAACCAATTTAAGTTTTATATTTCTAATCCAACTAAGGAAACAGAACACTGAAAGTTCAAAAGGAGATATGCACTCAGTTTATACTTGCAGTAATTGTCAACAGCTGCTAAAAGGTGAATGAATACTAAAAGCTCACAATTACTTCCAACTGCTTACGTGTATATGAGCAGCCCGTAGCTGTGTTGAATCTAACAGCACATGTGCATCTCATGTGTACTTTACTGATACTCTAATACCAATGTTTCACCACTGTTTAAAAACTGAAATTAGCTCTTCCATAAACACCACAGATGCCTCTCCAGTTCGTGAATTCTGAGAGCTGATGAAGTCCAGAAGAAGGGGGTGATAGTATTCCAACTGGCCAGTCTCCTCTTGTACGGCTGCTAAAACCCACTTTCACACAGCTTAAAAATACAGAGAAGTGAAAAAACTAATTGTGTGCATTCTCTTTAGGGGACAAATATGTCAATCATGTGACCTTCTGTTCGAAGGCTCGGGCTGCTCGAAGCAGCATGTTGCTAGGGAGAGGGCTTTCTCTGCTATTTACTGAGCTTTCTTTTCAGCTTTTAGAGACTGGCCAACCCTTATTTTCCACAGACAGGAGCAAGAACCGGCGCTGCCTGGCAGGGACCGGCACAAAGCACCTTTAAGGAACGCCTCTTCCCCAGGGAGTCACACCACTGCTGGGCACACCTGACCACTCACCACATCTCCTCCTCCTTCAGACACAGCCCCAACCTGCGGCTACCCCGAAGGATGGATGGCGAGTGACCGTCCCTGCCTCAAGGAGGGAAGGCGGAGGGGAGCCATTCTGGCTGCTGAAGGGTGCCTGAGGAGCCTGAGCTGCACACAGCAGCCACAGGTGTGTGTGCTGTGAAGGTGCCCATCACTTGGGAGCATCGGGCAGCAAAGCACAGGTTTGATCACAAACTGACAAGAGGCAGCTTTTGACTCCAGCCAGCCCTGAACAGTTATTCGTGCTGTCACTTAGGAGCTGAGGGAAGGCATGGAAGTTCCTCCTATCACTTTGCATCATTATTTTGTTTCTACGTAACATAAATTTAACATTAAAAATATTTTTTAAAGCCTTTTAAGATAGTCTCAATTAGCCAAAATATTTTTGACATCTGCAAATATTACATAAAAATACACATGCAACAGATTTTAATTTTTTAATCAATTCCTTTAAACTCAGCAACTTTAGCTACAAGAGATTAGTGGATTCTTAGCAAATCATGAAAATCATGCAGCATACTTCAGTTTCTTGTACCTACTCCAGAATAACAGAAGTGATGATATTTTGACTTTTTTTTTAATGCAGTCACATAATTTTCCAGTGTAATCATACAGAATAATTCAAACATACACAAGTCTTATTCTAATTACTCATCATAGTTCTTAGGAAAAAAATATGGAACGTGAAGCTGGAATAAACGTCAAAAAAAATTAAACCAACTTCATGTTTGAATATATTCACCTTCTGGGCTTTGGGAATTAAGCACATACCTTAAGATCAGTATTTATTATCCAGACTTTAACAAATAAGAACCACCTGTTTCTCATAACGTAGTAATAGGAAGTCAGTTTCTTATGATATTCCACTTAGTATATGAGATTTTATTCTGCTGTGTTTTAAGACCAAATTACAAATACTTATTACTGAAAATAGGGGACATCAGGAGTAATAAAAATTTCCTTTTGAAAGTATTACTAGTGCTTCAGAAAAATACCCCTTACATTCTGAAAAAAGATACAAAATTGCAATAAAAATACCTTTCCATTATCCACCAATTTCCAAAAGAAATCTGTATTTCAGCAATCTATGTTTGTAGAGAACTTTCCTAAAACTTGTTAAATTAAAAAAACCCAACCAAACAAAAAGCCCCCAAGAACAACTAAAAAAACCCCAGACATAACACCCTCCCCCTGCCCAAATTCCCTTCCCTCCCCCACTAAATAAAACCACAGTTTTTATAAAAAAGTGTTCTCTGGAATCTGCAGAAAAACCTACAAATTTTCTTCCCCCTGCCCAAGATTATTCAGATGCCATGCATAAATAAACTCTACCAGTTTTGTATTTGGGCCATGTTTCAGAACTCTATCTCTCACAAGCAAGCATAGGCTGTGACAGCTCACATATGGAAATGAGACCGTGGTATAACAAACATCTTCTTCTGTCCAGAAGGTTTATGAAGCACCTGACTACAGACTTGCCAAAATAAAAAGGACTGGTTAACCTATATGGAAAATCCCTAAAGAAATTACTGACCAGAATTTTTTCATCTCTTTATTCCCTAAAATCCTACATTACCAGAATCAACTAATTATAATTTATTTTCTATATAATAGTTGAGTCTACACGATAAGACAATTAAGTTCTTTAAATATAATCTTCTGTCCCAGAATGAGAGAAGTATGTATCAAGCCTATCTTAAATAATTAATTTCACCATTCTTCCCTGCTGTTCTACACACTAATTTAAAAATCTGCCTCCTCAGCAGACACAGACACTAAAGTAACCATTTAGCAGGATTCACAGTATAAATTTGATCAACTTTCACTGCAATTTAAAGGCTATACTGGGTCAGAAATAATCAAGACTTCTGTGCTCCTCTTTGTTGCTGATCATTGAATGTTTTGTAGTGTTGCATCTGAACAGCTTCCTACAGACTCTGGATCAGACATTACACCAGAACTTCATTTAATGGTTTTCCTTTTTCATTTTCTGAGCAGCTGGGTACCTGAACTGTGGCTGAAACAAACTGCAGCCACTGAGCCATCCTAGATCAATGCTGTCATGTCATGCTTAGGAAACCATTCTTGACAGGATACCCCTGCAATATTTCTATGTAGCCACTCCCCGGTAGCTTCTAACTAACCTTAAATGCCAGATGCATATTATAGGACCTTTGCAGAGAACGAGCAATGTTGATATTAAAAATATTAATCCACCCTAATAACAATAAATTGTTCCAGTGGTAACTTAAATTTCTTTCTACAAATTCACTACCAGTGCCTTGCCCTTCACTCTCACTCTGTATTGTATTGATAGGACATTTCCACCTGCTTTCAGAATGATCCTCGAGTCCTGTTAAACAAGTAACACTGTACCATTTCTAGATTTCTGATTCAATTCTTCACATCTTTCTGTCTAAACCTGATTGAATACTGTTCAGACGCTCTGGTTCTCTAAACATTTATTGCTCTAATCCAATTTTTAGGAGAAACAAATTTAGACTCAAATGTTAGAAATAAGTAGAATTAAATTGTCTTTCAGAGACTGCAGAATTATACTTTTGTATTTCAGTAGACAAGGTGCACAACCATAAGCAAAATCAGCTTAAAATACATTTTTTACTACAAGATAAATCACCTTAGTGCCTCTTAATCTCCTGAGCCTCAGAATCTCATGAATATTTCAAAGTAATACCTAAATTCACACAGTTGCTAATTTTATGGACTATATTCTTATACATAGCCCTTCACAGTAAAAACCTCCCTTAATGTGTGTAAAAAATAATACATAGGGAAAAAAAAATCCCAAACCAAACCCAGAAAAAGTGTATTTTAAGCTTTCAGTTACAAGACGTGGCTGAAAAATTAAGAAGTAAACCTAAAAAGTGATGCAGATTTTTGGACACTGAGAGTAACTGAAGAATATTCATTTCCTTAGTATTAATGGGAAGAGACTAATGAAGTTCTTTTCCTTAGGCCAAGGGAAGTAAGGACAACAATGGTACAAAAGGTGTGAAAAGCAAGGCATATAATTCTGAAGCGATTCAAATAAATGGATAAATTAATGGAATTTTGATTCCAGAATGTGCAAAAATAAGTTGCTGTGCATCAGTGCATGACTGAGTTCAGAAAGCTAAGACTCTGAAAAACAGAGGATGGAATGGGAATCAATCAGATGGAAAACTTAGGGAGAATAATTTCAGAGGAAACAAGTTCAGACAAGTTTGCCTAGCAAATACAACAGTCAATTCCAGAACGTAAAAAATTAAAATGCTATCCTTAAGATTTTTTCCCAGGCTACAAATTAGTTCAGGACGATTAGGCTGAGGTTTTACATTGCTGTCAAAGGAGTGAAAAATTATTTTTCAAGATGTAAAAAGCCTCTCAACTGGCACTCTTGTGGTACTTTAAGCCAATTTAGCTAGTGGTGGTCACAGTCCTACTCTTTCCTCACTGTTGCTCTCCCGTATCTATCACTGTACCCAGGACTGAACCATCCCAACCCGCTCATCCGGCAACACTTTTTTCTTAAATCTGTGTATTCTTCTGCCAGGTTACAAAACTGAAAGAGCTCACTGCAGACTCACCAGTAAGGGAGAAGAGACTGATGGGAGCTGACACCTCAGCATGTCAATTGACTCAGTTCCATGCGGAATCAGGAGTCTTAGTCTTGCTAATTCTGAAGCCCAGAAGTTTAATCTTCTTTTCTAACTGGAAACGACCACCTGACAACTAAATGATTTTTTTTTCATATTAAAATATTTAATTTCATTTTTCTTATTCCTCATGCTCCTACTTCTTTTTTTTTTAGTTTTGGCCCATTTCTTTACTTACAACCATTCTCCTTTCTATCTTTCTTCTCTCTTGATGCCAACATTCAGTGGAGAAATTACTATTACACCTTCTCTTGGCCAACTGTACTGATCACACTCCTCTAGCAGTTAACTTAAACTATGTGAAGTATATTTTCTCCATTTGTAGATTTGCTCATCAGGAACAATCTCAACCATTTACTTAATACTCTAAATATACACATTCATATTTTGCAGATATCTTTGATCTTCTTTGGTATTTGCAGTCCATGTTCTAAAAACACTGAAAAGAATCCATTTCAAACCTCTTTAAAAACATCATCCTAAACTGGCAATTCTTACTCCTTACACCAGCAACTTTAAATCCATAGCAGTTAAATAGTATAGCCAGTACTTACAAAACTCCAAGTTAAGAAACTGAAAATAATGCATGGTTTGATAGTGTGAGGACTCTAGAAAAATCAATTTCCTTATTGATATTTTTTCCTTTTTGTGTATTACATTCTTCTACAGAACTACCCTGAGAGCTGCTGATTTTCTTTAGCCAAGAATTGTACGACTTAGATGATGCATTTTGTTTTCACGTCTCTGCATGCAATGTTAATTTTAGTGTAAGAGCATATAAAAACTGTTCTGACCTGGAGTTCAGATACCCACTATACACATGCAAAGAACCCACACCCAAAAGTTTATAAGTTAGTAAGTGAAAAAATTGTAGAAGGAAACAAACTGTTGGAATCTAAAGATCAAAGGCAAAAGTAACAATGCCCCAGCAGAAGCAGAACTAAATGGAGACTGGATAAAAATACTTGCAAGAGAGGTTAGTAGAAAAGAGGGAGTGCCCAGAGAAGAAACAGCTGCTATCCCTACTGGTCTAGCAGCATTACACATTTCTTTGATTCTCTGGATTCCTGGACCAGCAGGAGCCAAGAACCCTCAAAATATAACAAATTAAACACAGAGAACAAGTACTTTGCACAGCTTCCCACTTCTTCCCCATTATGGTATTCCCACCTTTTCTGTGTGCATATCCCTGACACTTCCTCTGTGTTCTCTAGTGCTGGGTGAGACATTCAACAAGGTGATTTACCTCTCCAAAAACCCCAGAAAATTTGTGAGTTACTTTTCTAGCAGTTAGAAAATAAAATTAGCTCACAGAAAAATCTGAAAAGTGTTCTTTAATTATATCCATCCTCAAATTAATTAGCCTGCAGCTGCATGCAGCCGTGAAGCAGAAAGGGGATTTTTTCTTTCAATATGAAACAACAGGCTCATCACAACTCATGAGAACATACTTTATCTGAAATCAGATTCAGATCTAAGCAGGCCCATCTCAGTTTAGCCTAAACCCAGACTTTTTTCTGTATGCCATACTTTTAGATGGTAAAACTACAAAGTTTCTCCTACACTGCTCTTGAGGTAAAAGATAATATCCTTCAAATGAAATATCCATCTTCTATCGGGTAACTTGCCTGATGTATGTTTTCATATACTCTGGAGAAGGATGTTTCTGATGTGACCAATCTGTAAGTTTTAGGTAATGAAAACCCCTCATTAAAAAAATACAGTGAAATACTAGGCAGCAATGCCCACCTTCCCCATTCACAGGTATTGCAAAACTAAAATCATACTATGTAGCCTAGATTCAGTTATCAGTAATTTTCAAATATCCTTATCTCAACATGTGACCTGGCCAAAAAATCCCACCATTTTAAGCTTTTCCTGCACTCCTATTGCCACTTATTTTCACCTCAGTTTTGCAAGTCAAGCAGAGAGAAGAGGAAGAGTGCACAAGATGTGAAATAATATAGGTCCCAAACAAGCCTCACAATCTATGGAACCAAAATCCTAAAAAGCAGAAAAAATCCCAGAGTATGAAATCTGAAAACTGTAATACCAATATATACCTTTTTATTTTTCCGGGTTTTTTTACTGCCTGATTTCTGTCATTAGCATCGTTTTGCAGAGCTGCTGCAAGGTATTGGAACTAAGGACCTAAGTGATGCACTCAGTTCCATCTAGTATCCCGAAGAGTCGTCTGAAGCACTGCTTTTTCTACACATACTTTTTTAATGATAATGTCCTCAAATCATTTAGAAATCCTCTTATAATACAGAGTGTAGAAGTTTTCATAGTTTCAGTTTCTCAAGCCACTTCACAAACACTTGGATAATACCTTTAAATTTTGCCTTCCAGTATTAACTCTTTTAAGAAATAAGAAAGTATGGGGGTGGGGTTCAATTCTGATGAAATCAATTCCCTGACACTATTTCTCAAACTTTAAATGAACAGTTAAAATTTTGAGTATTAGTAAGAGTAAATGCTGCTTTAGTTGCCTTCTAATTTCTTTGGAGGTATTTCTAAAGTTTCACAGAAACAGTGCCCTGAGGCTACCAAACAGCTTCAGCTGCATCATTAGTAACAGTTCAGGAATTTGTTAGAACTTAGCAGCTGTTCAACCACTGAATCACCAGCACAAATTTACTATTTTCCTTTGCTAATTCACAGGATTCCTGCTAGTGATGTAAGATTATATCAAGGAGTTCTAACCGTATTTTTATGGCTTTAAACTAAAGTTAAAATTACTGCCATTACGGCAGTACTGCTTCTCTTCTTAATTAGTTCCACCTCCATATCCTAATAGTTATGATGAGTAAAGATTTGAGATATGTACTAGACAGGATCACAAGGCATCATTTAAGCCTTAAGCTATAGAACTGATATAAATTATTTCGGGGAAAATATTGCATACCGTTTCAAGTATGACATGTCCTTGAATATACATTTTTAAAGCTAGTATCAAAGTATTCAAGAACGTATAATCTTTCCTATTTCTTTAGGTTACCCGATCCACGCGGCTACGAGAACATTAACACATGCTTCCAAACAAGCGGTGCAAAACACCGGTCATCAGTTCTCCTACAGCCTACTACAGCTGACTTCTCGAGCACAGCTGAAGGTTAAACAAGCATAAGTGATGTTCATCACTTGAGGCACTTGTGAAAGCACCAAGTCCATCTTCTCACATTTCAATAGCATCGGTGCTGACAAAGAAGTCAGCAGGTCAAAGCCCAACTCCCTTTAGAGAGAAGGCAGGCCTGAGCTGGGAAAACATTTACATGTGACCCGAGAAAAAAAACAGTCTGAAGGGCCATAGGACCTTATTTGTTTTCGAAAGAAACCTCAGTGCCCTCCCTCCCCTTTCAGAAGCAGATCTGACAAGTGTTGTAATAAATATTACATGCACAGAGGAAAGCTGAAATCAATAGCAGGTTAATGTTTATTGAAACAATACAGAGAACCATTTTTAATAGCATTACTTGAAAATAGATCTAATCTAGCAAAGGAAATTCAATTTATGTTTAGAGCAATCAGATTTTGCTTTTTACTCCGGGGATTTGTTGCAAACTATGTCTCTCAAAATGTGCTTACTGTACTGTATTTAGCAGAAACAGTTTAGCCTTAATAAGCTGATAGTCTGCAAGGGAGCATGGATCAACTTATTCTCATTAAGAATGTAAGCAGCTTTCTAACAGCCTTCTTTGCTGTTCAGCCCATGCCAGAGAAAGCAGGGATCTCTCCTCTAAACCCCGTAATTTATGAGTTTATTCAAACTCGCCAAATTGCTTTAAGTAAACGCCTCTTATATTTGAAAATTCCCATGGCAACTCATTTAGTTTGGCAGGAAGGCAGACCCAAATTCAATCCTTTTATCCTCCTGCTAAACCATTACAATGGTAATTCTGCTCTGACACTCTGAAGAGACTGCTAATTACTGTACTCGGGTCCCCAGACAGATTCCCCATTCAGATTAAAATGGCTGTGCACGGCAGAGAACAGCAGCAACACCTTCGTGTACAGGAAGGGATGTACTCTCACATTACGTCTTTTTACAAGAGAGGCTCCAAGACTGCGAAGACAAAGCATCTCCTATCCACTAAGTCATGCAGAACAAACACTGAGGAAGACAAAAAGCCAGCTGCATTGACAGCGAAGGAGACAACCGAACCACTAACTTCGGTGTGTTGACTACTGAACATACTTAGCCACCTCTCAAATGAAATTAATTAACCTTGTTATTGCTATTATACACGGCGTGTAATAGTCTAAACTACATATCAAGGAACTACATAAAATGCTACTGAGTATCGTGTCATTATACTCCATGTGCAAGAGCCCACCGTCTCTCTGGCGTGACAATGTCTCAATTTTTGAAAAGCCACCCAGGCCCTTTTACAGCGTTATTTATTTTGAGAAGGGGATGTGTGGATTATGTAGCAAAGCTTTTTTTCCCCCTGTCATTTTTAATCGAGAAAATGTGAAGGAAACTAATGACTGCACCCTTGCTCTTTTGCCCTAGCTGTTCCCTCTTTCACTGAAATGTAAACAGCAGCTCAATGTTGAAGAGAATAAACATTTGCTGCCTCTGGACTAACACTTAGTGTTAAGCCTAAACCCTGGCTTAATTAATTCTTCTACAGCAAATGAAGATGGTAGTCTGTCCTCCCAAAAAACTAGTTTTAGTCTGTCTTGGTCATACCACCATTTCTTTTGGAGCAAGAACACCCATGGTAAACATTACAACAACTTTTCTTCCTTTCTCCAGATGAAAATTTACCAGAACTAAGAAAGAACTAAATGCACAAAAGTAAGACACATTCTTAGAAAGTTATTCAGAAGGGAAGGAACCCAACTTTTAAAATGTTCAAGAGAGAAATCAAATGATGCATTTAATTTCAAAACATATAATCTGATTTCTCCTTTAATCTAAAGTGAACAGCTAACATCTCATACTTTTTTTCAAAAGATGACTTTAAATTGTGCATTAGTTTGATTCATAACACTTGAGAAAGTTAAGCTTTCACTTAAAAAATTACTGAGATATTCTAAACCTACTGCATATTCATTTTAAGAAAAGATTTAGTTCTAAAATCCTATATGCAATGGCAAACAAGAAACCCAAAGACAATTTTACCACGAAACATTTCTAATGAAATGCAGCCGTACTGTTAAAAACATCATTAAAGTGTAGGCTGACTCATCTAACAAAGCAGTCAGATCCATCTGGCCCAATTACTGAAGCAGTCTACAACTTCTACCAACAGACAAGTAAAAAGAAAACCAACCTAAAAAACCCAAACAAATAACCCCACAACAAAACAACAACAACCAACCAACCAAAACCACCACCACCGCCAAAAAAAAAAAACAAACCCAGAACAACCCCAGAAAGTCCCTCATATATTGCTCCATCTGATCTCTACATGCAATTCATTCAGGGATTTATAAGGATGCTGCTGAAGTCAGGACTAGTACCAAACAACAGGTACAATCAATCTAACAGTGTACTTTAATCTGAGAAGTAAGGACCATTTGAGATAAAACCATACTGATGCATTAATTATGCCTGCCCATATATCATACTTGCCAACTCTTCATTTTTTAATTAAGTGCCTATTGGTGTTCTCGATAAGGTCTTCATATGCCTGTAGAACATTCAATGCAGCATCTTACACAGTACATACAGTGTAAATTTACTGGCATATTACATGTGAGAAGCCACCTACGCATATTAAATACAGTATGGTCCCAGATACTATACACAAATTCTTCTACAGATAAACGATTGCTGCTCCCATCCTCCCCCAGGAACAGTTCAACATCAAATTTCAACTACAGAAATATCGCTCATCTTCACTTAAGTAAGAATTAGTGCCTCATGTTATTACTAATACTTTAATAAGGATAAAATATCATGTTAATTTTGGGGTTTCTGGTACTATTTTCACATTTAAGACCGTACTATACACTTGTATTTGGCAGTTTACCAATAGAAGGAAGCTCCTTTGCCTTACTGTGATGGTAAAAACACAGACTACCACCACCCACGCTTCTTTATCTTGGTTTGCCATTTGAAAACAGTTCATCAGTCCAGCTGGACAGCATCTGATCACTATATGGCTTCACAAATCACTATACAGCCTCATATTTTGGATTGCAGTAAGTTTGTTCTTTTGGTTTTTTGGCTACCCCATGAGCCACCAGACAACAACAAAAAATTTGGTTTTGCTTTGGTTTCAATTATGAAAGTATTCAGTAAAAAGGTTCAAGTCACCCTTATTATCAACTGTGCCCCCAGTTTTAACCCTTCTGATAGCTCTTATTTCAACCGTCTAAGATACAACATACTGTCAGTCTTAGTGGAGAGGGGAAAGGGGCAGCTCAAGAATTAAGAAAACCCAACTAGTTCACCTAAAGATAACCAGCAAATAACGCAGCAGAAGCTTTTGTGCAAGTCAGTACATAAAATGGTTGAGTGTGAGGTCTGGATGTTAACTACAGAGGCCTAAGTGACAGACTGGTTCATATTTGATTTTAAGAATTCTTTTCCCAAAACATCTTTCGGAGAAGGCTGCAGGACTCAGCAAGGATTCAGAAATACCAGTTGCTATGCCTTCCTGAAAGCAATGTATTTTCAACAAGGGAACACATAACAAATATTCTAGAAGGTGGTGGAGAGTTCACAGAAGCAGTTTTGGAAGTAGTTTCCTGTACTTCCAAAAGTAAGTGTGGATAGATTAATGAACCAAAGAACTGTTCTTGAGTAAGGTCGTCACTACTGAGATGAGAAGCAATTTCACTTGCATCAGATCCTTTAGGATCACAAGAGTCTCTCCAAGCAGGATGATACTCTGGGTTTAATAGATTTTTCTCCCTTTTGCAGAACTCGCATCTACAAGAAAAGGACAGGAGAACGATGCTCTGGCTAGCACCCCTAGGATGTTGCACTTTGGGTGTCAAGAGAAAAGAAGACGTCTGCACAACACTAAGTACTTGTCATAGGAAGCAGAACTGAGACTTAAATCCTCATCAGATCTATTTATACTTCTGAATCAATGAATACTGACACAAGTGAAGGCATAGACACGTATCAACCTCCCTTTTCCAAGAAACTACATGGAAAAACTCTTAAACCCTGCTTTCTAGATGGTGCCATTTTTTGTATCTCTGAAATCTGGGTTATGTGGCAGACAGGACAGATAATTGTTCTCTGCCATAAATGCAACACACCCACGTGCTTTTGAGAAAAAGAAACTTTTATCACCAGAAACACAAAAATAATCCTGACAAAGTTAAGGGAGTATAGCTATAAGCCTGAGGTCAAAGACAGGAAAAGAACTGGTCTAATGAGTCAGACATCTAAACGATGTCACAACAGTAAAGTGAGAAGGTAACTGTATAGAGAAGCACTGAAAGGATAATTTGGAAAAAAAAAAAATTCTTCTCCCTCACAATCCACAATACACTTTTATTTCTACGATTTGAAATGTAATATTTACTTGTTTGAATTGGTAACACATGCTATTAACACTAATGTTTTAGAGCAATATGGAGATGTTTAATTTCTATAAATACAATGAAGTTTTTTCTGAAATTACTTTTTTTTATCCTAAGTAACAGGCTGGTAGTCTAAAGCAAAAACTTAGTTTTTCTACTTTTTACATAAGCTTCCCTTGAAATACAAGCTTTTAGAGCAGCCAAAAAGTATAATTCTATAATTATACAATAATTCTACTGTTCTTATGCCAGTTAAGGTTCCCTGCTAATCAACTGTTTTAATTAAACAGGATTCTATTTTGACATTTCTGTGAAAGAAATTAAAGTAAAAAGCAAAGCTTGTTAAAAAAAAAAAAAACAACCCAAAGTGATTGATATCAAAACACCAAAAGGAGTAATTGCTTTCTCTTTCCCCTCATGATTCTACTACACACATCTCCATCAGAAAGAGGTTACTGAATCTAGAAAGAGAAACCAAGCCTTAAATCACAGGTGCTTTACATTGAATGGCATGGAATCCTACATCCAGTTTCCTTAGTTCCCCTGAACCTTAATATTCAGCTGAAAGCCTATGTGTGATTCACACTTGAAGAAAATTGACTTAACAGACTCAAATGCAGCAAGAATAAATAAAACCAGCACCTAAAGTATGTTGGGGATTATGTCTCAACTACATCATCATAGAAGTTTTCTTAGCAAAGATTTCAAAAGTTTCCAAGTCAATTTGAGACTCTTAGTAAAAATTAATTCCTAGATTCCAAACCTAAACCACTGATGCATGCAACTGTACATCTTTCAAGTTCTTAGAAGTAACCTAGATTAAGATTTTTATAACAGTCTGTACACTTCAGTTGTACAAAGTACTACTAATCTTAATGGGATCTTGTTACTGAAGCCAGTTAGGATCTTTTGAAAAAATCCTATAGACAGTAGTGAAAGAAAGTATTATTTAAAAACTATTAGCAGCTGTATGTTGAAACTGCTACAGATTACTTCTAAAAGCTGGAAAATACATCGACTATAAAGCATGACATAATAAGAATAAATTGTGCTATTTATCAGCTTTAGTGTCTTACATGCTTCACTTTACTTTCCAAGCACTGCAGAATGATTTACATGGAAACAAGGGATGACATCTTCTCAAATGATACTGGTAGAGTTCCTTTAAGGCTGCCCAGTAGAGCAGGACTCCTGTTTGATTCTGCACAACTGCTTATCTTCCCATTAACTTGGTAAGGAAGACAAGACATATAATTTAACGCCTAGTTTATCTGTACTACAAAGGCAACATAGCTGAACATATTTTTATATATATGTAAAATGTTGAAATTCCCTCCACAAAAATATTTCACCAATACACAGAATTTAGGCTTATGCAACACACACACACAATATTTTTGAATTCTAAACTGAAATCAATGAATACACTTATTAGTACAACTCTTTTTATGAAAATCAAGAACCTTCAGAGTCTCCCCTGCAATCTCCAGTCCTGCAGGATAATATAAACTTTGCTCATTCTTCTGCCTCCAAGAATCACCTGTAAAACTTAGACTGCTACAGAAGAAAGAGCATTCCAGTAATGACATGTCACATCTTTATCGTTAAGTAAACATTTACTTCTCAGAGTATTTAAAAAACCAGTGAGGTGCTCTCACCACATTTTACAGATGAAAAAGTTAAGGTTTATTTAAAGTACCTTTGCTATCATAGGAGAAAACAAGTGTTGCTACAAGCTGATGTATTTTAAAAGCCTAATTTTTTAAATGTTTATCTTTCTTGAATCTGATTGACCTTTGGATCTTCAAAAGTAAGAGATTTCCCTGAAGCTCTCCTCACTGCCAAGTAGTAAAGTATCTCTTCAAAGAGTTCTTCACCATCCACTAAGAGAGGAGCTGATACTGCAAGGATCACGAAAGGAGTCCTCCTCCACAGCCCAACCACCTTCTTTGGAAATTAATCAGTAATTTCAGAAATGACTACTGAAGGGCAAACACAGGCTTTTCCTTGCAGGCATTAAGAAAAACCAGTATTCTTCCCAACACTGTATCAATAATCTATCTGTTCCAAACGCCAGGATACCATTAACTGACAAATCAGATTAGCACAGTATTACCATACATACTACAGTGGGTTTAAACTGGGAGAAATCCAGACACTCCTCTTAGCTCCCTTGGTCTTTCAGAACTTATCTTCCAAGACAAAAAAAAGTGATTATTCTCTTGCAAACAGCTTTTCTGCACAATACATGAAGATTTTATTATTCAACACATCTGACGTCTGTTGACAGTAATGATTTTGACTGTTAATTCTAACAAACGAACCAAGCAAGCTTTATTTTAAAACCTTGAAACTTTTCTTTAAGATCCTAGAAGCTACAGGTCTGCTCATTAAAAATTGAAACCTCAGACTAGCAGACAGAAAAATGAGGCCACCCACTGCCTAACATAGCCAAAAGGCTGAGCAAGGAACTGGAATTGCCCACTTCCATCACCACAGCACTCAAATGCTCGTGTGTACATTTGACAAATTGCTACTCCACCTTCTAGTTCCATTTCACCTGATGTATCATTTGCTTGCTTTAGTACAACTGTATCGGTACAGCTGCCAAGAAAGTCAGGGTAGCCAAAGTTAAAATTCTGTTTTCAAACTGGAACACAAGCTAGAGAATGAAGGAATCATGAAGATTCTAAGATGAGGGCATAGCAATGCATGCAATTACATGACTGAGAATTAGTCTTCATGAAAACTGCTTCAAATGATCATAAGACAGCCAACTCCAAATGGTGGTTTTGGGGCTTTGATGTTTTCAGTCTCATGAAAAAGGATTTGTAATGTACAATTTTGGAGGCTGTAGCAAAGTATCTATCAAAGGCTGGAATTATTTATTTATAAATAAAGCAGCTGAAATTCTTAGTATCTACAGCTGTGTTTGGTCAAATAGAAAAACTCTCATCTTCCAATCCATTTATAAAAAGCTGCAATATCAAAGGACTTGGATATAGTGCTAGAGACCTCTGACTTCATTACGTTTGCTGGTGTTGAAGTTTCCTTCTATCCAGTATTTCCAAGTGATTTGGAATATAAAACACATTTCACTTTACAATTCAAGTTGAAACTGATGAACACAGTTTATTACATACAGATGTTGTGAAAACATTAAGAATTAGCTAATAATGGTAATACTAAAAATGTAGAAGGCAGTGCTTTTTTCATTAAGCTATCCCTACTAATAGAACATGTCTGAGAATAAGGCAGAGCTTCTAAAATACTTATTGAAATACAGAAGATACAAGATAAAAAATTATAAAACCCATACCATTTCCAAAAACACACAAGAAATATACTACTTAATAAGGAAGAGCATTTAAGATTCTATCAACTGTTTTCCAAGCAATGCAACTTTCCAGTAAGATCTCATCTAATCACTTTCCAGGATGGTTTACCACTCTCCAATTTATTATAAAGTATGTTACAAATGGCCTAGTCTAAAATCATGTAAGCTATTTAACAAAATCAGCACCAATCTCTTACATCATGCCCACCTATGTTAATCCTGCTAACAGTATCCACAACATTCCCATATTAAAGTCTTAGCCTATAAACAATTTATGAAAGAAAAAGAAACCGTATAATCCTCCACTGGAAGCTCAGGTATTTCTGTACTGTTTTTAAATAGAAACACTTAAGTTCTATTGAAGAGTAGGTGAAAAACCCTTGGCACTTTTCCACAGGTTAGAATTTTCTGTGTCTGAAGTCAAAATAGCATAATGTAGACCAACTAGATGACTGTAAATCATCAGTCAGCATTAAACCACAGATGTCTGTATGACAAAGTTTGCTTTGGTATAATTAGAAACTAGATTTCAAAAGTGTAACTGCAATAAAGAATGCTTTAAATGGCTGGAAAAGGGAAATGTTTACTGGTTCCCTTACTATTGTTTCACACAAAAATCTCTGCAATTGCTAAGAAACCACTTCAAGGTGAGTCATACATGAAGTGATCTGACCTCCTCTTAATATAGTCTGGTTAGTGTTAAGCATTAAAATGTGTTAAAAGTGCAGGATAACAAAGTCCTACTCTTTATACTACATCTCCCCAGGAATCACAATTCTACAATTACCATTTCTTTCACTTAGGTATAAAGTTGCAGTATCAAAAAAGAAAACCAACCAACCAAAACTCAACTGTAACTAGAAATGAAGGATAAGAAAAATAATGCATGGATAATTCACTGCAGTTTTGTCATCATCTTCAATAAGATGGCCAGACAAAGAGAATTGTAGCCTAATCATCTGCTTTTTCAAAAAGGGGAGAAATGCTTTAACAAGATTTTTTTATATAAAGATCCTAACTTACATGTTCTGTTCCAGGACCATCAACAAAAAACAACCAAATTATGGAAGAAGAAATAAGAAGAAAAAACTACTAAAGGAAGCACTGGGAAAACAGCCAAGACTAGAGGAAGCAAATTTTAAAAATGGAATGAAAATTTAAAAAGAAGTTACAGGTACCCCAAAACAAGTTACTAGAATAGGTCAATACCATTTTTTCTTCCACAACTATGTCTACCAAAAAACCAAACAGATTAAGCCCATTTCTGGAAGACAGACAAAACCCATGCAGAACCTAATTAGAGCTCCTAATCAATGCATAATCCTGCTTCAGAAGGGCATGTCCCTACTGAGTTTCAGGCAACAGAGTGCCTTTGTTTCTCTTTGAGAAGTGACCATTTTCTAAGTTTCCCAAGGCCTTTTCCAGAATTTAGACCTACCATTTCTCAAGTTATACATTTGTAACACCTTAAATAAATGAATACAGAGGATGGTGGAGAAGAAGGAAAAGGGGAAAACAGAGGGTATTCAACAGTAACTGTATGTAGGCACAAAAAACTAATTTCCTTGGGTTCTAGAAGCCATCAAAGATGTCCAGAAGAAGATTCAGCATAACAGCTGGATTAAGGTGCTTATAAGTAACTGTTGGAGAAGCTTCTTTCTCCCATTAGTATAAGGAAAGCCTAGGGGAAGCAAGAATCCCTATGAACTGCTACCTAAGTTATAAGCTAATAAAACTAGACATATTTACATAGTTATATTTGGTCATGACTGTATATCTAAATTTGTAAAACAATCAGCTGAAATATGTAAGGGCACAGATCACCATAAATTTGTACTCACCATTTAATTATTTGTCAACTTTCCGAAAATGGAAAGTTGAAAATGAATTTATAATCATATTATAAACAGCACATTTTATATCTCTTTTCCAAATTATTCTCATCACAGAATCACAGAATGATTGGCCTTGGAAGGGACCTCATGATACAGACTAATTCTCACCCAGAGCAGGTTGCAGGGTACGGCATCCAGGTGAGTTTTGAATATCTCCAGAGAAGGAAACTCCACAACCTCTCTGGGCCTGGTTCCAGTGTTCTGTCACCCTGAACAATATTCTGATGAATAATTCTAATTTTCTCCTTTGTACTACAATGATCATTTCAGAAAGGTTGACAAATTTAACAAAATTTGAACTAGATTTACCTCAATTCAGCTGAAAATCATCAAGATATGTTGTAGTAAATATGGTCTCAAAAAACCATTTCCATTCAACAAGTATTATTTTGGTGGTAATGAACCACTGGTCTACAGAGTTTCCACCACAGTATACAGTGATGGAGAGAGCTACTTCTCACTTGCAGCTGGCCCAAAATAATTTTGTTAATACTAATGTAAACTCGAAAATTTAACACTGCAGTGGCATATCAAGTACAATATGTAAACACTTCCTGTATGAACTAGTGTAAGAAATTCTTGTTCTCATTTTTAAAACCCAGACTTGCATGACAGTAAATACTTTCAGGGAAGTAAGACCATTAAAATGAATAGTAGAATTTACTTAAGGACTGCTCAACACAACTGTCAATTCTTCATTCAATTTGTGAATAAGCTTCTGAAATTACCAGTACTAGACATACTGGACAGTGGAAAACACAAAGAGGAACACTTACAATCCTCTTTTGTTTTCCACTGTCATATCAGAAATTCACTGCAGCAGGACATTTTACTCTCATGCTATTCGTAGGTGAACATATTCACTCGCAGTTCTACAGAAATTAGTTTAAGGGAGGTGTTCTGCAGTACCATTTTCCCCTGTCTGCCTGTTCCCATGCTGCCAGTTCTGTCAGTGCTAAATCAGGCCTGACTCCGTAGCAAGTCAGCCAGTGAGGTTAAGCTCTCCACCAAATGGACTCACTGCACGGTCAGATGAAGGCCAGGGCTTTCTGATGCAAAACAGGAAGCAGGAACAGCAAATCATGAAGGAATGGCAGGACTGCAGCAGCCCTTGGTTCACACATTCATGGAAACATTAAGTCCGCTTCATGCTACTAAAAATAACACATTATCACCTCTCCCCCACATCAAAAAGTTCACCACGTTATCTAGTAGTCACTGCCAAGATGTTTGGCTGCTTCAGTGCCCTTCCTACAGAGCTTCCTGTCTGACCATTCACCCTGAAAGACTTCTATCGGAACTGACGAAGCAGACATAACGTAGGAATTTCCTAAAATGCTCTTAAGGACAGCAGTATCCTTTTTCTGCTACTGTCTCACTTATTAATTTCATGACTTGAACTGAATAAGCAGCAAACAATGGATTGCACAGCATGACCAACAGTTCAACAAGGAAACTATACAAGGCAGCACTATGTTCTCACTTGTGAAATCAAAAATGTAAAACCAACACACCATGCAGGAATGAATTAGAAAGAGCTATTCAAGGAAGTCAAACTTGCATGCAGAATTTATTGCGGCTTTTTAGATGGCTAATAAAAAAATGAAATCTTCCCCTAATCTCTTTCAAATGTCAAGCTTTTGCTAGTCTTAATTACAGAGCAACAAATTATGTACAGCATTACTATAATAATTACGTTCTTTTTTTAACTAAGGCTAAAGGCATGGTTAAACATTCTTAGATTAAATTTTTTCTCTGTATTTTGCAATGGAATTCAGAACACACCAAGTTCCCAGGGTAAAAATTAAGACATGTTTCAGTTTATTCTAAGTAGCTGAAAATAAACCATAATGAAAATTTACAACCACATTTATAAGGAAGGTATTACAAATCTACTTTAATTAATAAACAAACCCCACCTCATCACACTTGCTGAAAGCAGTCTTTTAGAAAGAAATGCTTTTAGCTTATTCAGCTGAAAAATAAACCACTCTACCAATACTATTGCCCCTTCACAATATTCTCTCCTGTTCTATAAAGAAACTGTGTTGTATATAGGTGTGACTAAAAACAGAAATACCATCAAAATAACACCTCTAGTAACAGGGACTAAACAGAAGGACAGTTAGTGAATGAGTACATACCAAGCACCACTATAAAATATGTTCCAATTTGTAAAAATCATGCCATATACAGCACATTTACTTTCCCATACAGCTAAATTTAAAGATACTCAAGACTAAAAAGTCAAAAATCACTACTACAGGCAAGAGCCAAATGCAGGAGCAAAATGAAACAAGCTTCTACTGAAATATTTTTTCCTACCTATCACAGCTGTAAAATTCTACATAGTAGTGGCAAATTATATACAAAGTTTGACAGGGAGCATCACTGAATAATTCTGTGTTGTAGTTGTGTTCCAGGAAGATGGAGGCAGCAACTAAGTAAAATTACAGCTGCCCCAGCATGGGAAAAGCAATAAAAAAATCTGAATAACACTGTTTCCAGACCAACTTAGAATACCTAAGTAGAAAACAGAAATATGATCTTTTCTCTGAAAGGAAACACGTGGAGTCAAAAGGAAAAGGGGGTAAAAAGTATTCGTCCATAATCTGAATTTTGTCGTATGTGCCTCATCCTATACAAAGCCAGCTAGCATAAAGGTGAATCAGTAATTAAACGAGACCTGGTCATCTGTAAAATGAAAGGAATATCTAGATAAACTCATCCAACTAGAAAGATTTATTCAACACTTCTTAGAAGCCTAACATTTCTGGCAGAGGAGTTCAGCCCTACAACCCAGGAGCTCAGAAGAACAACTTCAAACCGTTAATGATGCTCTGATTTGGTATGCTATACTTCATTATTATGTATGTCTCCCTAGGGTTCTGAGTCTTTACTTCTTTTCTGCAGTGAACAATCAATCCAGAGCACCTTTTGCCTCTCCTTTGCAAGAGAGCCACCCATCCTCACTTAACTCTTGCAAATAACAAACAACTCTCAAAGCTCCCACAGTACAGAGAGATCAAGGATCTGGAGGATTCACTTCAGAAAGAGGCATAAGGACAGTACAACTTGATGTGATCCCAGAAGTCTGCAGACTGCTTTATTAATTCTACTTCTTTTTTAACAAAAACATGAAAGAAGTAATACTGTATGATCTTGCAGGTCTAGATAAAGATCAGTATCTCAATGAACTATGGGAAGAGGAAAAGAATTAGTCTTATGGAATCTGCAGTACAGCCAAAAAAAATGAATACAAATGAATAATAATTAAAAAAACATGTTGGCCTTTCTCCTCAAGGATAAAAAAAATGGCTTGTTCAGCCAGTCTTCCTCAAGTTGTGCTTTTCATTTCTAAAGATAAACTACTTGACTGTACCACTATCTTGGTAAAAATGCAAGAGCAAGTGAAAACAGAAAATATTAATTCACATCCACAACGAAAAAAAATCACTAATGATCCAGATTCATAAATGTAGGAAACACACTTTAGTACTGAAATAGTCTCTGTTCACCCAAGTACATTTAAACAGAAATCCATTTTAAGAAACGTGCCTATTTGTGCACTGTTGCTAGAAAATGTAATTAGGCTTTTTAACATCTTGAGTACAAAAATAACTGATCATTCCAAGAAATTAGCAACTTATTTCCATCTCTGAACACTAGAACACTAACACATTTCTGAAACTTATCTCATAAACACAAAGCACTGTCACACTGTAAGGTAAGAATGAAAATGAGTCTTCTCTCCTACATAGTCTCAAATTTTAATGAAGTTGGACAGCGACAGAACAGAAACACATTTACTTTTTTTTTTCAATTTTGTCATTTATCTGAAATACAGTAACAGTAGCAGGTATTCTACCATATGAAAGGGAATTTTCAATTTTCCATTCTTACATTTTAGAGTATCTTTGGAATCTTCCAACATCCACAGCTTCACTCATGTTGTTATAATTCACTAGGATTTCCTTTTATTTCCTTATGCTTATCCTGATTATTTGAAGGTTTATGACTTCCCTCACAGAAGTTTTCAATCCCTATCTTTTAAAACTAAATTGAATTTTTCAGCTCTCAAACTGCCTAAAGCCACAAGTCCATCTTTTATACTAATTGAACAGATGCAATAGGTAGTACAAAACCAAGTTCACCTATATACTAATTCATTAGTATGTACTACACATATCTGTTTCAGCAAGGCATATTTTTGAGAAATTAGAGCCAATAGACCTTTAACTCCTATGCAATAGTAATATGCACCACCCAAATCTCTTATGCCTATGCACAACACATAAAGATGATAATGAAGTGAACTGACAAAGTGTATTTTAAGTAACATTTTATTCGGACAATAGTTAGCCCTGTGTTGTTATTTTTCATTAAAGGGGAAAACCAGTTATTTCTGTAATCAGGATTACAGTGCTTCCCCAACTGATTAAGGTACTTGCTTTCAAGACAAAGAGCTGGCTGTCACTTTCACAATGGAAGAAGTACCAATGCATTATAAATTTTTTGAGGCTCAGAATACAGCCATCCAACAGGTCCACAAAACAAGCGTAACACAAACATACACAGAGTATACACATCAGTACTTCAGACATACTGGGGATTTGTAACCTATCAGGTCATCATCAAGTTGACCCTTCAGTTACATTATTCAGCAATAAGGGGGAGGTAGAAGAACGAAGAAACATCTGACAAAATTAATTCACACAGAAGTTCGGTTTTTAAACTGTTTGCTCTGTAGTAGGTAAAGAATGAACATAAGAGTTTCAAAGTTTTGCCCATATAAAAATCCTGACTATAAACTCAATCCTAATGTGCTCAAGGTCTCTTTAATAAGGGAGTAAATTCTGAAGATCTACTTTCTCTAGTTGCCTTCTGCTTTCAGAAATTGACAATGTGCCATGTCAAGGGGTCTAAATCACATTTTTTCGTACCTCCTGCTTAATATTCTACCATTTTTTGATAATTCAGAAATTAAGTCTCTCTCCCTATCTTCAGTAACTTTTGAAAATGTCTTCTGAATAAATCAGCTTATAGAGACAGCATGTGTCACCACAAGTTTCCTCACAGCCAGCATCTATTAGCATTCACTAAGTACCCAAAATCAGTAGGTCATTTTAATACCACCTACTACTTTCTTTCACAAAATAGTCTAAATTTTTCCTTGTAATACGGTAAGTTTTTCCACCACTGAAAAAGATCTAATTTATTCTAGTCATTTTACAGGTGCAAAAAAATGGTGGTGGTAAAAATGAGCACAAGATGCAAGTGAATGGCATGGGATGCACTATACTATACAGCCACACTGAGTCACCTTGCTTTAAGTGAGAATACAGAGAAGATCTAAGAGAAGGGCTCTCACAGGGTAATTCTGGTCTCTGAAAAAGTATTTAAATCACCTAGCTGTGCAGAAGCCAGTTTATATTACCAGGAAATGAGAAACACAACCATTTTCCAGTTTCACTACATTTATTTTTCCCCAGTATACTGACAGGAAAGTTTTTTGATACTAAAGGGTTTTGTTCTTTTTGCAAAATGTTTAATGTGATGATCTAAAAAAACATGCCTTCGTTTCTTAAAATATCAGAATCCCCTCAAAGTGAAACATAAAAACATGTCATATTTCCCCAGCCTTAAACTGAAGAATATTAATACTGAAGGAGAGACAAAAAACTAGTGTTTGTAACAGTTCAGCATTGCCTTTTAAAGGGGATAACCATTTCCTGTATCTGAAACAGGCAAAAAAAGACTATGTCTCTATAAAGTACTATTCTGTTCTAAGAAATAATTCAATCTGGGATGAGACAAGTTTAAAGATCACTGGAGTATTACAAAATCTTATCCAAACTTCCTTCTAGGATGCCACTCTGCAGACTTACTCTTACACGTGTAGTAAATTAGTTGTATTTCAAAAGTACTTTCTTTTGGAAGTATGGAAATCAAAGGCTTGCATACAAATACTTACTGCAGGTATCAGTAACTTTTTTACTTCTTCAACAGCCCTCTTCAGCTTTATTTCTGCTCTGTTTTGAGCATCCTCCACAGTGATAAGTACATGTAAATCTTCATTCAGGTGTTCCCAATTGGGCTTGCCTCGATTCTGTTCTTCCTAAAAGAAATAAAAACATAGAAGCTATGAAGGACTTATATTCTGCAAAAACCAATCAAAAACAGTAGACAAATTCAATTCTGTGCATAGTATGAACTTCATTTTCAACAATATTTCTTCATACTTTGGAGACTTTCATATTGTATGAACTTAGGCTTCAAAATATCATTTTTGGGATTTTGTTTGTGTTTTGGAACCTCATATTCTATATGACACTTTTTAAAGACTACAATACACATGGTGTTTCTTAAGAGTACCTTCCCCAGCTGAACAAAGGAACAAGAATAAGAAATACTACAAACACAGTATTACTTTCAATATTATTTAGAGCCTTTCAAGAGTTAAACAGGTAAGACATACTACTGGTTAAGCAACCAATCTTTTGAAGAGAAGTGAAACAGACACCAGACACAGAAACTCCATCTGAATCACTCCAAAGGACAAGAAAGCAATTCTCCAGTGTTAAAAAACGCTTTCAAATACTCATGAAGACAAGATTCAAAGAGTCAAACATTACAAAAGGAAAAGAAGTTGCCATTTTCAAAGGAGAGCTACATGTACTGCATGAAGAAAAGAGAAGAGGAGATGACAAGGCTTTAATACTGAAGTTACAAAAGGGCAAGTGACAAGATGGTCACCATTACACAGGTACTCATCACATCCATGCCATTAATAATCCCAAAGATAAATTTTAGAAATGTTTTCAGAAAGGGAAAGCATGCTAAACAAAACATTTTTAATGTAAACCATTTTAAACAACAGAAAACAATATATTTAAGTAACACATTCAAGTATCCAATCTTGCAAAAAATAAGATAATGAAACACAACACAGAAGAAACTTCCCAACTCCTTTTATTAAACAGTGAATAAAGCTAGCTAAATTTTTATGAAACCTCCCTTAAATTTGACAATATTTAAAACATAGTGCAACAAGTTTAAAAAAAAAGCAGGTTTATTACAGGTTTAAAAGCAGGTTAGGTAGATTAACTTTGAATCTATAAAAAGGCCCACATAAACAAACCTCACTTATTTAAAACTTAAAAAGCTGGGTATAATAGAAGAGCCTCCTATTTGTAAGATAAACCTTTGTGGTTTAACCACAATTCACACTTTAACTTCGTCTTTTCTTTTCTTTTTTTTTTTTTAATTGCAAATGTTTCTTTTTCCCCAAATTTCATGAAAAATTGCTCCAGAAAATCAGACACATTGAGGAAATGTATTAAGATTTAATGCCAACAAATGTTTGCAGTGCCTCATATTCATATATACCTGAGGGCGCACTGTTCCTCAGAGTGTTTTATTTTTAATTCAGCTAAGTCTGAAATGTTTTGTGGAATAGACAAGGATAAAAAAAGAGTGAAAAAACCAGAACCAAGAGAGATTTATGAAAAATGTATNAATAAGATAATGAAACACAACACAGAAGAAACTTCCCAACTCCTTTTATTAAACAGTGAATAAAGCTAGCTAAATTTTTATGAAACCTCCCTTAAATTTGACAATATTTAAAATATAATGCAACAAGTTTAAAAAAAAAGCAGGTTTATTACAGGTTTAAAAGCAGGTTAGGTAGATTAACTTTGAATCTATAAAAAGGCCCACATAAACAAACCTCACTTATTTAAAACTTAAAAAGCTGGGTATAATAGAAGAGCCTCCTGTTTGTAAGATAAACCTTTGTGGTTTAACCACAATTCACACTTTAACTTCGTCTTTTCTTCTTTTCTTTTTTTTTTTTTAATTGCAAATGTTTCTTTTTCCCCAAATTTCATGAAAAATTGCTCCAGAAAATCAGACACATTGAGGAAATGTATTAAGATTTAATGCCAACAAATGTTTGCAGTGCCTCATATTCATATATACCTGAGGGCGCACTGTTCCTCAGAGTGTTTTATTTTTAATTCAGCTAAGTCTGAAATGTTTTGTGGAATAGACAAGGATAAAAAAAAGAGTGAAAAAACCAGAACCAAGAGAGATTTATGAAAAATGTATGTAAAAGAATCAGTACTTTGAAACTTCTTTTCACTATGTATGTAACATGCACATATCCATTACTCCACACTATCACCTACAGTGGTGTGTTTTTGTTGTTTTTAATATTATCTTCACCAGCTTCCTAAACAAAAGTGGCTATGAAAATAGGTCTGCCAATTTAAGAAGCTGAAACAGAGAGAAAAATAACCCTCACATATGATATAGAACGTGACGCAAAGTGCAGCTGAGTTATAACATGTTCCCTGTTGAAATGTAATCTTTGAAAGAACTATCTATGGCAAAGTATTTGCATCTTATTTATTCAATCGTGATCAAAACTCCACTCTTACCTTTTAAATAATTCCATTTATTTTTTTTTAAATCCAAAGCAGTAGTGAGCTGTTTTCTTTTAAGATGGTGACAAGCTATATCAGTATGAGGTAGTACACAAAATAGAATGTTACAGGTATGAAGAATGAGAGAAGGTTCCTAAACCAGCAGAGGGCAGAGGCAGAAATGTGCAACTATACCTCTTGTGCTGACACAGCATTGGAACGGGAAAGGTCCTAGTTACCAACAACAGATGCAAGACAACCTGCACAACTATAGTATCACAAGAGGCAAAAAAAACAAAAAAAAAAACCAAACAAAAAAACAAAAAAAAAAAAAAAAAAAAACAAACCACCAAAAAATTAAAAAAAGGTCAAGAGGAACAAATGAGAAGGAAAGGTGTCCCCAAGTAACGCAGCTAGTTCTGCTCCTGAAAGACAAGGAATGCCTAAATGCAGTTTTAGCTACCACGCCATTAAACACCAGACACCACATTTATACATAGTGTGGAAAACATGAAGGGGGGCTTTATGGTTTTGTATCCATTTCTCTCATAATGAAAATAACACGGTGCAAAGTCTCAAAAACTTGTTTCAGATTAATGTTACATCAAGTATTGGCACTGTACTCCAAATTACTCTGTTGCAGTGTGACAATTTTTTCTTCAGTTTAAAAAGAAAACAAAAAGCTGCATATAGGACAAACAAATGATACTGAATATTTTTTACCCCCATAATTTACTTCTAGGTGGAACATGTTGTGTGTAAGGTTTATAATCACAGGTATTATTAGGGTGAGACCTCACAGCACAAGCAATCATACAAACTACTTATCAGTAAGATAACTGAAGTAGTATATGATTATGATAACCTCTTCCACAGCCATGAAGTACAGTAATAAAAGTCCTGTTACTGAAAATGCTATTTATTAAGTCAAATGGTAAGACTGAAAGAAAGGCTAAGAAGAATAAAAGTTCACACTATGTTTAAAAAATAAGAGAAAAGACAGAGTTTGGAATGGGCTTCCAATTTCTTCTGTTCTACCTCAATGCACTGGGGTTTTAAATTCATCTAGTGCTCCCATTCTGTCTCACAAGATGATTTTCTTAGTGGGTTAACAGTTTTCTAAGAAATGTCTTTTTATACTAGTATGCATACTTGATTATTTACCTGTTTGGTTTTATCCAAATTGGGCAATTCAGGTCTTTACTAGCTAATTCATTCCAACAGAAAGTCAGGTGTAAAACATGTAACACAGTTACATTCATGAAAGAGAGATAATCTGCAAACCTCTTGCAGTTAAGAGCTGCCATTTTTTATGGTATCTCATTCTCCTTTTAAATCGTAAAAGGAAGGATTGGAAAAAAAAATATTTTCCCCCAAGTAAAATCTTTATTTATATTAAACCATTCCTCTGTGCAACAAATCTTGAACACATCTTTTCTCAACCATGTTTTGTTATAGTAAAGCCTGAACAGGTAAATTGAATGTATCTGGAACACAAGCAGGAAGGTATCTTTCTGAAGACTCATGAAATATGGTACAAGATTTTAAGGGTTGATTAGTGTTTTCTTCTGAAATTTCTGGGGGACAAAATGGTGAAAAGATGGGCACGAAAGAAGTACTACAACTTGCCTTGTTGCATAACTTGGTACAAAGAAACTACAAGATGTGGCGGTCTTGAAGCGAACTGCAGGTAAGACAAACCAGCTCACTTCATAGATTCAGAAAATGTCAGGGGTGGGAAGGGATCCTGACCATCATCCAAACCAAACCCCTTGCTCAGGGCAGGGTCAACTCAAGCACACGGCTACAGGACAGGTTTTAAACATCTCCAAGGATGGACAAGCCATCCCCTCCCTCGGGAGACCTGTTCAGTGTTCAACCAGTGTTCAGTCACAAGAAAAAAAAAAAGGTTTTTCTTAGGTTTAAACATAATTTCTTTTCTTTCAGTGCGCCATTGCCCCATGTCCTTCAGTAGCAACTGTTGAGCAATTCAGCCTAGTTGCCAGGTCTACCTATTGAAAAAGCAGTCAGGAGTAATAGAAATTGCCATGAGAATTATTTTGGGAGAGAAACATTTGCTACTGCAGCAGGAAGGGTATGCACACTGAAGGAAGAAACCGCACCAGGAAAATCAGAAAACTTGACTAAGACTTGGGGAAAAACAAATTCAATTGCATATATTCAAAATTATATTACATACACAAGAAGTAATTGACAGCATGAAGTCTTCCTGCATCCCAGAGATTGTTTATGGAAGAATTATACAAGAAAAATGGAGACTGAAGATGCAGAAAACTACAAAGTAAAGTGATTTATGCCACAACCTTGGGGAACAACAATATTAGAAAAGCTTAATTATAACCAAACTATCTTGTCTGCTAAATTAAAGAACATTAAGGGCAACATAAATGGCAGATGAAATTTCACTGTGCTCCTTGTTTGGCAGAAATTTAAGTACCCTTAAATATAGCCTAATTCTGTAGACAGATTTGCTTTCATTCTCTTGGCTGCGCACATACACTCATTAATCCTCAGAGTACCTATGCACAACAATGGATTACTCAATATTTATCTTGCTATTAGGGTCAATGTATTAGGTAGTTAAAAAATAAATATTGCTACAACTCCTCAAAATTTTGCTGCACAAAAAAAAGTATGGTAGCTACAGGAATTTTCTTGGGGAGGGATTTAGGGGGAAGCAGAAAAGCAGGTAAAGCATGCAATTGACTTGAATCTATACAATCAAACTTAAATATTAGAAAGGCTGTTCCATGAGGGGAACTACTGTAGTCCAGCTCACTCTTAAATTGTATCCTGTATTTTCCACACACCTCACCATACCACAGTAACTTCAAGTTGTGGTCTTGCACTTCCTGCATCTCAGGCCTAAATGGCCATTCCTAGCTACATCTTCATATCCCATCCCAAAGCTTTCTTCTTAATTCCTCAACCTCTGACTGAACAAGAATGAGACAGCAGCTTACTAGCTTTCCATAAGCTACACAAAGCAGATGACTGAAAACTCCTCTAGAACATAGTATGAAGTTAGGTCTCTTCTCTATCTAGCCAATACGTTTCAAAGTACTTCAAACCCAAAGGAAAGTAGTGTCAAGGCTGACTGACATTGTTAAAATTATTCAAATGTTGAAAAAGGAAAATATCAACAGAAAGAAAGCCGCCAAAAATACTTTATCATCAACTTTAAAAAAAACCTCAAACCTTATTTCTCATCCCAAAGACCTTCACAGTACGGCCAACTGACAAAAAATAAGTTGACAAATAAACTGGTGAAGTAGGATCCAGTCATTTCCACCAAGAAAAATGAAATAAACTCTGAAAAAAATATTACCCTAGTATCTGTACATATGTCAGCAGAGAAATATTAGTTAGACAGTAAAGAAAGAATGAATGCAATGTGGTAAGAGAGGAAGCAAGTTTTCCCCACAGCATTTTTTTTCAGAAAGCTATGGCCTATTCTCTAGTATTAAAAAAAGTGCAGCTTCCATTCTATGCACTTTTTTCCACTCCATCTCATACAATTTCCTGTAATGTAGGCCATTAAAAAGATACAAAACCAGCTCAGTACCAAGAGCAGGGATCTTTTAAAGAAGTAAAGTCACCAGCTCAAGCAAGTGTTGAAAATTAACCTTGGTATTCTCACTCATCTTGAAGTGATAGGCTATTAAATTCTGTTTTCACCAACCTATTAAACAAGTTGCTCTCTCTACTGAATGACAAAAACCACAGAAAAGACACAGTAAAAGGGAAGAATGTTTTCATATAATGTCAAATTGAACACTAAAATTAAAAGGCATCAGAATAGCTTTAGTCCTTTAAACCATACAAAGGTTTAATTCAAGTACACTCTAAGAACTTTAATTAAAATCATCCTAAGATATAAAAAATAGTATAATCACTCACAGCCACTTCTCACAGTCAAATGGAGGAGGTAAGATGTGGAGAGAAGAAATTCAGCTATTTAGTAAAATTCTCACAATATGTTTTGTCTAATAAATTGTGCTGTAGGTACATTAAAATTGACAGTAGCTCTAGGTGAACGTTTCTTTTCCATAACGAAAACTTCCACACATATATATATCAAAGTTTTAAAAATAATTCAAAGAGCAGTTTAAAAGAAGCTGTGTGAATTTAAAAAAAAAAAAGCTAACATGTAGATTCTAAACAATTTTGAAAAAGAAGTTAAATTTAACTAAAACGTCACAAATAAGCTCATTATAAATAAATTCTAGTCCTGATATAATTTTAGTATTTTTAAGTAAGACATGATATGTATTGCAGCCATGCACCAATATCTGAATTAGTAAGTCCAAGAGAAACATTACTCAGCCATTCAGTACAGCTTACATCTTACTTTACAACCTTTAGTTGAGACAGTTGAACTGGTAAAACCAAGTCAGAGGAATCTTAGAAGAATGCACTTTGCCCTGAAGTCATTTACTCCCAACCTTTCAAGAGCTGCCTGTCTTGTGTTGTTTAATAAAACTTCTGTTCTTGTAACTGTTTGGCCAACCTGAGCTACAGAATTGTATTTTTAAGTTTTTGGCTTCCCTGCTGCAGAGATAGCACAAAACAAACACACAGAAGACAGAAGTTTTCTGTAACATTGTACAAGGAATAAACCACTCAGTCTACAAATAATTCCACATCAGCTGATCCGTATTCATGAGAGGTCCAGCCCTAATGAAGCACAACTCACTTGGATAATCTCTTACTGTTGTATTCCTGCATCCTTTCCTGAGCCGTTTAACAACCTGCTAAGGTTCACTCCCCTTGCCAGGCAGCTCTTACTGCTCCCACGGGGACTGGCCCCAGCACCACACCAGCCATTCAGACTACATGCTGATGCAGCAGATGCCTCCCCACTTCCCCCCCCGCCCCCCCCATTTTCTGCTGGACAAGGGAGTTTATAACTATAAAGGGCTACTGAGTGCTAACACAAGGTCAGTGATGTAGCTGGGAAAGGGAGAAGGTGACGGACCATATTTTAACACAACTGCCCCTTAAAAGACTGTCTCATCACCATGTCTCATGAAACTGTGAAATCCAATTATGCACATGCCAGGGACAGAATACAGTCATCTTTATTATCTGGTATGAAGCAACCTGCTCATCTGTGATGATGTATTACATGTATTAAATGCTAGTATTACAGATGTAAATTGGGGCTTACTCCTTCCATTTTTGTGATTGAATCTTAAGTCTTGACAAGATTGACTGGTAAAAAACAAAGAAAAATCCTGAAAAACAACCCATCCACCCTCAAACCTGTATTTGAATGATAAAGTCCTGATATTAACTTTTCAATAGAAGGTGTTAATTTAGATGAGGCCTGCAAACCACATAAGTGCTTAGGTAAGTACCAAAAATAGAAGTTTTTATCAGATGAAACTCCCAAGCCAGCCCCGCCAAAAACTAGTCTAAAATGATGCACTAATTACAGTATCTGTTTGAACAACAGAAGTAATTTTATAACATGAAGCATCAGAACACACTGATTGTCCTAACCCCTGCTGATAAACTGCTTTAATTGTGCAGTTACAGTCAGGCAAATTAACACAGACTTTTGCTCCTACTGAGTTTCTAACGGCAGCAGTTCACAAGCACAAAGCTGGTGAAAAAAGTAATGTTACACACGTATGGTGAGGGAATAGCACCTGGTTAGGGAGAACATGGCAGCTTACTCCACATTTAGAATTTCTGATCAAAGTTTCCACCTACGGAAACAACTGATCAGTTGCTTAAATTAACAGTCACATACTTGTTGTTTTGATTGTCAGACAAGTTAGTGCTATTTGTCATGTCTTTAATTATAAATTATTATTGTATACTAAGCCCCCACACCACGACAATTTTGAATAGAAAAAGCGGGTGTCTTCCAGCACACATTAAACTAGCCAGTAGCTGTCAAACATTGTCAAAGGGCATTATCTAAAGCATCTTTTAAGAACTGCTCCAAAAAAAAAAAAATCTGGCGGCATGAAGCAACCTAATGTTTAAATGACACAAGAGGATTCTGTTCTCTGTCTCAAAGCCTCAACACAGACTTTGTGCTCGGGAAACTTCAAACCAGGCACCGCCCCAAGTTCAGATCTGCCCTGCAGTCAAAATGGTTCCTAAATGCTCCGAACAGCGCCCTGGATCTTTCCAAAGCTGCTGCTCCCCAGCACGAGTGAGCGGAGCTGATCCGGCCCTCGGGGGCTGCCGGCCGGAGAGGAAGGCCCCGTCACCACCGCAGCTGGAGCGCTCACCCCCGGCTCCGCACGAACTGCTCCGGACAGCCCCGCCGGCACAAACTTGGCCAAAAAGGGCAAGTTTCTGTGAAACTGGCAACAGGACTGCATCTCTCCGGGATTTTCTTCTTGCATATTTCTCTCAAATTGTGCCAGTGTGATAAATAAGGTTTGTGGAACAAGCTGTATTGTCGAGTTCTATGAAAGCCCAGGAGCCTGTTAAGACTGAATATTTTGCTGTTGTGGGAAAAAAGTAAAAAAAGTTTTGCATGCATTGGTATCCACAGGGAAATAAATGAGAATTTAGCACATGAAATGCATAGCAGAAACTCAATACCTGGATATATTTGTTAGAGATGAATGCAATTTCCAATATTGATACTTAAAATTACCATGAAGTAACAAACTTTACCCAGGCAGAAGAGTGAGACTTTTCATTTCTCTGACTTTGGACTACAGGTATGAGTTTTAACATTTTCACTCCATCAGTATTCCTGGTGTAGTGAACTTTATATGGAGACAGTTACACTGATATCCAAGTATGGTTTTATTCCTCTACAGAAAAGGGAAAAGCAGTATGAAACATTTCACAGTATTGTGATTCTTTTTACACACTGACCACTCACTGAACAAACATCAAATTCCCTTGAAAGAAAATGAAATGCCAATAAATCCTGAATGCAAGTCTTCTTGGTTCAGAGTTAGCTTTAGATGGCTTTTTGAAGAGAAGTACCTCCATATTTTGAATCTCAAGGTACAAAAGACATTTTTCAGTGAAGGCTTAGACCAACAAAACCTAATCTGTGAGAGTGGACACATTCCTCAGAGCATTCTCTAATCAGGAAATACAGACAGTAAGTGTATTTCAACTCATGACTCAAGTCCATTCTTCATCACTCACTAATGAAATTAACTTCAAAATAACCTGCAACTGTTCTAAAATCACTTCTCCATAAACCTATTTGCCTCTGAGTTTATGAGCATTATTAATCAGTATAAAGCTGATTCCACTATTCAGCTTGAGATGGAGAAAGGTTGACAAAAGTAAGTTTTCTTTTATATACCTTATTATCAAGCAGCACCTATGTACCATGCACACATAGTAAATTACTCAATTTACTTAACATACTTTACAATTTTTAAGAATAATTAACAGGATGTTAAAATTATATATATATATGTAATAGAAAATGAATCTAAAACAGATCAGTTTTTATGAACATGAAAAGGTATTTCTTAAAGCAAGACCAACATGTCACTAATATAATATTTTACTATATAATACTATTGAATTTACTCTTTTAAGGACATTAAGATCCTTCTGTATACCTCAGTTTTTATTTAGGCAGTATTCCAGCTGTATTACGTTTTAATTTACCATTGTATTTGCTTCTGTCCAGAAAGAAGACTAGGACACCAAGGTACCAGCCTTGCTAACGCATGCCTCTCTTCCACCCAAAACTTACCACGGTAACTAAAACTCTGCTGAAGTACATGCTGACAGGCAAAATAGTCTTAATTAAAATGAAACCTGATGACCATTTTCCATCTGGGATTCTCAGACTAGGAGATCTGAAAGTGTTGACATCCAAAAGGACCTAATCTAATATACTTTCCAAAACTAACACAAGGCATAGCAACTTCAAGAAATTTGCTTGCAGAAAGAAGTTTCAACTCTAAGAAAATGCCATGTAACAATCCAGCGGTTCGTACACAGTCCAGGAAAGGAACATCAAGATCCTAGTACTGCCTCAGGCAAAAAGTCATCAACATCACCAAGTGGTGTTCCAGGAGTGCCCTAATATTGGGCCACAGAAATACAGAAGCAGGTGCTTCCCACTTTGTCCTTTAAGAAAGCAAATCACTGCCCAGAAAGTGAGGAAAAAAAAAAATGGGAGGCATCCCTAACCCAACCATAAAGGACTTCATCAGGAGTTAGGTTCCTGTGTTTTTACTCAGGGCTGGAAGCTTTTTGCAGTTGTGAATGATTAAGTAAAACATATAAATAGCATACTGAGGTGTACCTTTATTTATAGCTTCAAGGTAATCATCCTGGTTTTTCATTTTTCCATTCGTATGAAACTTTTACTTTCATCTGTGCCATGACCACAAATGGTAGAAAGAATCATAGGCACCTGTGGTTTAATGATTTGGGAACTTAGGGAAACACCTGAGCAGTGTTTAGCAGTACTTACTGTATTGTTTACAGTAAAGTGCTATCGGTATTCCTCACTGTATTTAAGGGGAAAAAGCTGTCTGCTCATTGGTTCCTCAGTCTTTTAGTCTACACAATATAGTACTCCCAAATATTTCTCTAGGATTTTTTTTTAATGGTTAAGAGAAAACCAAGCAACAAACAAAAAAAAACAAAGTAAAACCCCAACTCCAAAACACACCGTTCTTGACTCCAGTTTGGAATGCCAGTTACAGCATGCTGTACTTGGAAAACTGCACTCTGTTGTATTAGCCACTAGCACTCGGCGAAGTAAAGAACATAAAACAAATTATACTTTTGTATTCAATGGATAACATGAACAGCTCCTAGGCTAGAAGTGTAATTGTACATGTTTTGAAACATTTTCTTTCCTCTTCTGAAGTACTATCATGTAACCTTCATCAACAGTAACTGCTGCACATAATTGTGGCATCTGCCTTTACTGAATTTCAGCCATTTTTATTTCTCTATTCTACGTTTTATTTCCTCTCTGCCTTGTTTTGACTTGATTGCTGCTTCGCACAGCAAATCCAGCTGAAGTATAAACATTCCCCTCACCAATAATTTCAGTTCAGTGTTAAATTGATCCATTTCTCAGCTAAACTCATCCACAAATCCCTGGGCTCCCGCTCTTTTATGACCGCTCCACATATAAGTGATGTTGAACAAATAGTAAGGGTCAAGAAGTATCAAAGTAAACCCACATTTCTCTTCAGGTGCTATTCCTGCTTAATCTAAACATGAATTCCAGAAACTGGAATTCATTTATGTTAAAAACCTAAGAAGCAAAGCTACAGTAGTTCATACATGAATTTCTGAAATTTCAATTTTTTTTTTTTTTTTTTAATAATTAAGAGTGACTGGGGTTTTTTTCCCCAACTGAATTTACAGACCTGTTAAAGAAAAGGAGGGGAAAGAAATAGCAAGAGGAGAAAAAAAGGTAATAGCTAAGTAACATTTTGGAAGTATCAGAATAAACATTTGCTGATACCCTGCATTTTAATGCCAACACTTCTATTTCCTTCATCTCAATTTGCCTATCACTTCCAGAGTCCCATGGCTCAGCCTTAGCTTGAAAATCTGACCATTTTGCTTTTAGCATTTCCTCAAGAAGTTGCACATGCCTCTCATACAGATAAAAAATACAAGATATATCAATAGGGGTTCCTCTGCATAAATCTTAGTAAAGGTCTTAAGGGAGTATATTGAAGACAACTTTGTAAAATTGCAATATAATCCCACCAACCCTTTGCTTTTTTTGTTATAAAATAAATGTAAACTTTTTAAAGAGAGAATTTTTCTTCCCCATTTTCCCATGCTGCTAACATTTACAATAATACACCATTAATAACTCTAACATCTTTTCTGAGACTGCTTAGCACTTAATAAGAAAAGCAAAATTTCACTAACTCTAAATCTTTGCACGGAAGTATACAAAGATGTTCCTACAGAATATTTTTAACAGAAACTTACATTGAACACATTAACATAACCTCAGTGTGCCAAGAAAATTAAAAAGCACCACCTCTTAGTCCGCAATACAATAGACAAGTTTCAGATACAGTATAAAACCATGCACAGAAGCCAAATTTAAGAAAATAAAACTGAAAATTCTTCCCTATTTCCTCCCTTCCCCCAAAAACCTGAGGTATAAAAGTAATAAGTTTCTATTTTTCAATTTTCATATGTACAAAAAAGTGACCTCAGTTTAAGTACATGAAGTTACTACTGTTTCTGTAAACTCAAATGAGACTTGTAATGTAAAATAAAATTGTTTTTATAATAATACGTTGTTAGGTTTATTTTAGGACATTGTGATCTTTAGGTTTTTACTGTTTGTCAAAGCAATTAAAAAAGAGACTCATGACTCAAACCAAACATACCTAGGTAGTAGTTAAGTAACTTCAAGTAACTCAAATAACCTCCCAAGTCATAAAGAAACTGTTTTGCTCAGAGAAATGAAAAAAAAAAAATTTGAAAGAGTTGAAACAAACATTCAACACCACTGATTTTTTTAGAATGGTCAGGGACAGGTTGGGGAGGGGAAAGGATAGAGTATATAACTTGAATATTTTACCTTTAACACTTTGCCAATAGTACTTTACTTGTGGGCTATAAGAATGCAGCCAAATGCAGGAAAGAGGCCATGTGCAGGAAAGCAAAGCTGTTTTTACTGCTAGGACCAGGCTGACAGGGTTGCAATGCCAAAGCTTTAGCTCAAAATCTGTATCTTGCAATTCCTGGGAATGACGCTTTGTGATTTGGATGTGTAAGCAAACAATAACCAAGTTTTGACAAGAGCAGGCAGAGTCAGACGGGAAAATACAGGGCAAGGGGGAGGGATGTAATCAATGTTACAACAGCTCTCATACATAAACTGAAGTACTTTGTGGAATTCTGACCTAAGTGAAAAATAGTGTATCAAATATTATGTGATAACACCTAGTATTTTTCTTATTCCCCTTTTTTGTTTCAATTCTTGGGATGAAGCTTCATTGGAGATATCCTCAAAGATGCACTCCTGCTTCCACTAGGTCTGCCAGGACAGCAAGAAGACTCGAGTGCCTAGGCAGCTAAATGCTACCCTGTATATTTAGATTCAAAGCACCTCTTTGCCAACAAGAAAGCAGAGTGCTAAACATAAACCAAACCTTTTCATAAGCAGTTGCTTAAATGAACATTGACAACTTTAGACACAATGTCTGTGCTTATAATTAGAACACTAATCTTGCATAGTCACTTCAGAGAAAGAAACTGTTCCAAATCCCAAGACACAACTCTTCTGAGTTTCCTTGTATAGAAAGGTTTCCTCCATAGACTTCAGTCTAACACAGCTGCAAGGGTAACCACTCACTCCCATGTGAGAAGTGGCTCCATTCCTTTCTCCTTCTGTCTTCTTTGTACCAGCAACAGCAGCTCTTTCTGGGGCCTTCCAGAGCCAGTTAACACAGCAGCAAACCACTGCTGTCAGATTAGGTTTTGCCTGTTTAGCAAGCTGAACTGGCTCAGTGACACATTCCACAAGTAGCAGGCTGAGCACAAAAGAGGGCACAGGCAGATCTCCCTGTGTAGGAAGCTGCCAGCCATCAGTCACACCTCCGGCAGGATACACAGCAGCCCAGCAGCTCCCAAAAGGCAGTGAGGACAGGGAGCCCCTCGCTCTGACTGCCCAGTGGACAAGCTGGCATTTATCAGTGCCACGAATGTCAAATGTAATCTTACTGCAATACATAAATTACTATTAAAAGTTAAGTATTCTGAAAACTCAGTTTCCACTCCAACTTAGGCCGGCAAAGCAATCATCATCCTTCCACTTCAGATGCTACAGCTCAGCTGCTTACCTCAGAAACTAGTACACTGTGTCCCATTTATTTAAGCAAGGGTGTGTCAAAGAAAAAAACCCCTGTCATTCACAGCATAGTGATTAACTCTAAAAAAAAGTTCATTTAGACATAAAGGTTTGGACTGTCAACACTCTTCTTAAAAATGTGTAATTTCACAAGAGACATCAACCAGGTTTCAGCAGCTCCATTTCCCCTCTTCATCATACAGCTGTACCAATACTGCCTTATTAGATAAAGCCAATTTTTTTAAAGTTTTTGAAATTGCTTAGGAGTGATTTCCACTAACAAATTATATAATTAATATGTCAGTTATTCATTCTCATTTCTTTACACATTGATTTCTCCCATAGTACTATGTTCTGAATTTTCAGATTTGTAGAAGCATTAGAAGAACGGCTTGCACTTTAGATCAGAGAGAAGTGAGACCAGAAATTATGCCCAAAGTTAATTCTGCAGTCAGCAGGTCTCCTGAAGCTCTATTACAGCAGGGCTTTATTTCAGTGACCAGGTACTGTTAAGCAGGTGACTGCCTGGGGCAACTGAAAAGCTGAATTTCATGGCAATTCTACCAACTCACTGGGCTCTATAGCTAGAAAGCTCATGAGCTAATTGCAATGTTTTTATTTAGGTTGAGCCTCCATTCATATAGGTTTACTGCTTGAGTTTGTNTGTATGCAAAGTATGGAAATAGAAAGTGGTGGGTAAGGTACTAATGCAAATTATATAAACTGACTTCCACTTGAAAAATAAATGACATTTTGTTACAAAGAATACAGAAAAATCACATTTGCCACTGAGTACAGAATTGACAATAAACACTGGCTAACAAACTAAAGTTGAGTCCTTGAAAGAATTCAGAACTCCTGCCCCAAATAATCTCAGCACACAAGTTTTCCCTGTATTTATGACTGAAACCTTGCAGACAGTCTGTAATTACGGTTTTATTGCAGCAGTTGCTTTAAATCCTTGCTACAATTACTTGGGATTTGACACACCCAAGCTACCACCTAGATAACTCAAAGTGTGACCACTGTTCCAAACCACCTTTATGACCAATTTCATGCAACTACTCTATTGATTATAGTGACTACAGAATGAGGAGTATTCCAGCACGTGCCACATGTTCTCAAGGCTGGATTAAAATGTAGTAATAGTCATGCCAGTTAAAGACTGTATAGCCGAGTGCCAGCTTGGCACTGATATTAAATGGCTCTTGAGAATACCGCTGATAAGATATTAGGGAAACCTTTCCTACAGCACAGAAATGATGGATGTTCAGGATCCCCCTTCACTGCTCAGGTAGCATCAACCCACTGATTTAAAAAAAAAACCAACAAAAAAAAAAAGCCCAACACAATCAACAACAAAACAAAAACAAAACAAAACAAAAAACCCCAAAGCAAACAAAAAATAAATTAACCCCTGCAACAAACACCACCAAAAAAAACAACCAAAAAAAAGGGCCACTGCATAGCAATATGATTTTTATGATTCTTTAGAATTAGAACATTGCAACTCATCAAACTCTCTCTGGTGGTTTTCACAGAGTGCTCCCTGGTCCTTCAGTAAATCTGTCCTTAAGGTCAGGGTTTGGAAGTCTTTATTCAATTTCTGCACTTACTGAGCTGAAAACCACAAATGTTTTTAGTGCATTTAAAATACTGTACACTACCATCAGCTCTTTATATAGCATCTGTGCAACACATTTAAAATAAAACCCCTGTGAAATTACTGAAATAAATAATTTCTGTAAAGGAGTAATTATGAAAATTCTGTACACTTTTTAAACTGGAAAACAGCATTTAATAAACCTCCTGCTCATTACAGAAGCACAAAAGAAAGTGAAAGCTACTCATAATTTTGATTACAAGTCAAATACCACAATATTTACATGTATACTCATTTTAGGAGAGAATGTCTAGATATGCATCCTTCAAGATTCCATTCAATTAGCAGTCCTACAACTGCTGTTTAGGAGACATCATCCTTCCAACAAGACACCTGGTTTCATGAGAAGTTTTTGAATCCCACAAATTCTGCTAAAATGTACAAAAACATTCACCAAAGGAATGTAATTTTCTAAAAGTAATGAAATTTGCTGACATCTTCACTTGCATCACTTTGAGTAAAATTGAGTGTGCAAACTAAGATCTGTAACTAACCAAATCATTACAGCTCCATTGCAAGTCACCATAATATGCAAATTAAGGCTTATTATGAAAAGTTTCAAATTCTGTTTTTTCAACACATTTCCTCAGCTAGCCATTTCTCTCAGCTACCAAAGATACCAATGCAGACAGAAATATCATGAATAAATCCTNATTCCCCCCCCCCCCACCCTTTGAGGAAAGGGTTATGTGAGCTTTATGTTGTCTGGTTTGGATTCATACTGTGGTAATACTTCCAAGAAGTGCATAAATAATATTGTGGTTTGTTATTGTCCATGCTTTATTAAACTATTTCTTCAACAGTGACCTGCCATCAGTAGTACAGTACCGAATGGAACAAGGAATATAGCATTTTATAGCACCACTAAGTCTGTTAGATTTTAACACATTTAATAGTAACAGTCTAGCCTTATGTTTTCTCTCTCTTTTTTTAATTCTTTTTTTGCTAAACAGCAAGTTTACTCAAACTAAAATAATTTACTCTTACGGTGATTAGACAAGCGTATCTTTGGTTTTTAATCACTTCACTCCCTCCTGGAAGAGTTCCATTCCTGTAAATTTATGCAGTTGCAACAATTACAAAACGAAACTATTTATAACTGGACAATTTATAACTGGACAACAGAACAAGACTGTATGCAAAGTATGGAAATAGAAAGTGGTGGGTAAGGTACTAATGCAAATTATATAAACTGACTTCCACTTGAAAAATAAATGACATTTTGTTACAAAGAATACAGAAAAATCACATTTGCCACTGAGTACAGAATTGACAATAAACACTGGCTAACAAACTAAAGTTGAGTCCTTGAAAGAATTCAGAACTCCTGCCCCAAATAATCTCAGCACACAAGTNAAAAAAAAAAAACCCCAAAGCAAACAAAAAATAAATTAACCCCTGCAACAAACACCACCAAAAAAACAACCAAAAAAAAGGGCCACTGCATAGCAATATGATTTTTATGATTCTTTAGAATTAGAACATTGCAACTCATCAAACTCTCTCTGGTGGTTTTCACAGAGTGCTCCCTGGTCCTTCAGTAAATCTGTCCTTAAGGTCAGGGTTTGGAAGTCTTTATTCAATTTCTGCACTTACTGAGCTGAAAACCACAAATGTTTTTAGTGCATTTAAAATACTGTACACTACCATCAGCTCTTTATATAGCATCTGTGCAACACATTTAAAATAAAACCCCTGTGAAATTACTGAAATAAATAATTTCTGTAAAGGAGTAATTATGAAAATTCTGTACACTTTTTAAACTGGAAAACAGCATTTAATAAACCTCCTGCTCATTACAGAAGCACAAAAGAAAGTGAAAGCTACTCATAATTTTGATTACAAGTCAAATACCACAATATTTACATGTATACTCATTTTAGGAGAGAATGTCTAGATATGCATCCTTCAAGATTCCATTCAATTAGCAGTCCTACAACTGCTGTTTAGGAGACATCATCCTTCCAACAAGACACCTGGTTTCATGAGAAGTTTTTGAATCCCACAAATTCTGCTAAAATGTACAAAAACATTCACCAAAGGAATGTAATTTTCTAAAAGTAATGAAATTTGCTGACATCTTCACTTGCATCACTTTGAGTAAAATTGAGTGTGCAAACTAAGATCTGTAACTAACCAAATCATTACAGCTCCATTGCAAGTCACCATAATATGCAAATTAAGGCTTATTATGAAAAGTTTCAAATTCTGTTTTTTCAACACATTTCCTCAGCCAGCCATTTCTCTCAGCTACCAAAGATACCAATGCAGACAGAAATATCATGAATAAATCCTGGACAGATTAAGAGAGGCAAACAGAATGTCATTACAGTATGAAGCTACAGAAGCAAAGTAAATCCTTGATGTGCTAATCAAGTCACTATTTCAAAATGAGCAACTTTTAAACAAATTCCAGTACGCTATCAGAAACACAAAAAGTTATTAAAAAAATTAACTGCTTCTGCTCTTCAAAAGACAAGTTCCAAACTTCTTTCATTAAAATACCCATTATATATATTTTCAGACTGCATGCTTCTCTGCCCCCGCAAAAATCAAACGGAAGTTTTACAATTTAATTTAATATACCTCTGAATTACAAAAGTTGAAGGGGGTAAGACTGGGTAGAAAAGGTCATTATGTGCAAGCCATTCTTACATCTTAAAATGGTTTCATCCACCTTCGAAAATAAGACAGCATGGTACATGAATTGAGGACAAAAATAATTACACACTTTGCTCACATCCTCGAGAGACAGGTAGAAAAAAGGTCAATTTCTTCATTCTAAGTGTTTCCTCTTCTTCAGAAAAGCACAAGCTTTACAGCTTTCTTCAAAATGCATTTCCAGCAGTTGACAAGGATTTACTGCCAACTAACAGGTCCTGACCTCCCACTTCCTTTTTCCTGTCCTCTCCCTTCTCAGACTGGCACAGGTATTAATTTGGATCTATATAGCTTATTAACTAGCAAATTTTTTTTAAGGCCACTGAACTATTCTCTCACATTAGAGCTGACCAAAATCTAGCTTCTTTGCTGTTTCCACTGTAACCCTCTAACATGAAATAGAACATTTGTTCCCACCTCCCAAAAGAGAAGTCAAGCAAAACTTTCCCAAACATGTACAATCATGTACTGTTATGCAACGATGCAAACTGTCTGGTTTTATTCACAATAAGGAACAGGAAGGCTCAAAAAAACTTCAGCAAAACAGATAGATAGTTCTTTCCTGTACCTCCACTACAGCCTTCAAGACAATGTGATGCCATCAGGAGAAACTCGACATGAGCTTTCAGAAATGTCCCTAGCACAGAAATAGTTACAGCTTCCGTATCAGTACATAAGAGGTTGCGCAGCTGTCCTTAGTGAGAACGCCAAAGAGCTGATTTGAACACCAGCAGCTGGAGGTAGGAAACAACTGACACTTTTTTATTTTTCTAAGATGAAAATCACTGCATGACCCATCCAACAAATTTTCATTTTGTAGATCAGTTCAAAAGAAAAAACCTCAACAACTATTACCACAAAAACCTTACTAATATTAGAACTACATATTTTAACACCAATTGGGTATTGCAACAGTGTGTAACTGATGTGAAACCTGTCAATAATCAATAAAAGCTTAAATAAATTCTTTCTCACATAGAACCATATAAAGAAAATTTAAGAAAAGGGGAGAGGCTGAGGTTCTTTTTCAACCAGAGTCTCCTCAAATAACAGGTGATTTGCAAAAACTTACTGGAATGTTTACAAGAAGTAAAACATTTACTTGCCTCTACCTCCAAAATTGCTGGATCATGGCTGTCTCTGCTCTTAAAGGAGACCTGAAAAGCAAAAAAAAATTGGGCTTGTGCCCTCTTTTGCTTCTTTAAGATGTTTGAGAGGCATGAAGAGTTTGAATTAGGGCTTTTTTTTTTTACCCTGTGACGGACATAAATTATTCCTTCTTGTTTACACTTGAGACTGAAATTCCAAGAAGCCATAAGACAACGACAACCTAGTAAAGGCAAAACAGTGCAAGAATCAACAGAAGCTAAGTCACAGAAGAAAGAACAAACTTCATTTTTTTTTCCCCTCATCCCTACTTCAAGTTCTCCTTCATCTGAGTGATGAGTAACATAAAATCCTTTTCCAGAGTTAAGCATTCTTGCACTACCACTGCTGGTGATTTGCACACAAATTTATGATTTAACATTGTGCAAGCTAAAGAAAAAAAGATGGGGAAAAAAACCCAGAAATTTGATTGAGGTTTAAAATTTTTTCTTTAAAAATTTTTCTTTACAATTTTTTTTCTTTAACATTTTAAGATAAAAAAGAATTGGGGAAAACTCAAGACCTTTTCAGGGACTCTTTATGGTTCAAAATAAGAACGTAAGTAGAAAAATAATTGTTAGAAGTTCTCTGCAAATGGAAAAGAGTGAAAAATCTATGAACTGGCTAGCTATAAAAGGGAGACAAACATGACTTTCTCTTCCACTACTAATACAGCCTGTAGGACATTTCCTGTGTATGCTGTAGTGATGCAGTTATCAGAACAGAAAAGATGCTGCAATGTATTTTCTAAAAATTAGCATATTTCATCTTATAGCACTAGGCTAATTTAAAAGTAAAATAAAATTCAAATTCAAATTTATACTAGATGCAAATGAGCAAAGAGTATAGTTTATTTTAACTAATGCCCATTACTGCTGGGGCAACTAAAATAGCTCATTAGTATTAAGTGAGATGGGATGGCACCATGCATTTCCGTTCAAAAAAATTGTTCAAAGCCCTTTCCTAGTCTTTCCACCCACACTTCAACTATGTAATTACCATATACGAAAAAAGAAAGTCTAATTTTTATTTTTTTTTATTTTTTTGTAAAAAGGGAAATTTGAAATGCTGCTTATGGAAAAACATGCAATCATCAAGGAAAATAAAAGCACAATGCCTAAAAATAAGAAAAATATATCCAAAGTACATTCTTAGAAAACTATTTGAGACAACAAATTTTCATAAATTATATATCACTGAAAAACTACACTCAACCAGTACAGGACTGTAGTCAGTATTTTGAACCAAATCGGTGAACTGGCTGAAGGTTCTCATCATTACACACATGGAATGTAATCTTCCTGAAATGCTAAACCAACATTAGACAGGCCAAAGACCTGAGCATTACCAAAGACCTGAGCATTAATTTACCACAGGTTTATTACTCAACTCAGCTCTCTGTTATCAATAATTATAGTGTTACTCCTTCAGCTGCAACACGCAAAAGGCACCAATTCAAACAATACTGGGACTTAATTAAATGCTCCAGGGGCATAATTCAAAATGGGTTATTTTGGTTTGTGGGGTTTGGGACAGTTGGTTTGTGTTTGGGGGATTTTTTGGTATATTTTGCTTTTGCATTTTTTTGGTTGGTGAAGGGGGCATTTCTGGTAGGGTTCCCCCCCAGCCCCCCCAATACGAATTGTAAACAGAGAATGGAACTAAATAAAAACAGGAAAAAGCAACAAATTTCATGTTTCTTTAAAATATTGAAAAAACTCAAAAAATAAGAACCACAATCAAGAAAATGATGTTTAGTTCAGAAGTGACTTAGAGGTCTATAAGGCATCAGATTTCAAGATCACACAAGACTGTTTCAAAGCTATGAACAAAAAAAAAAAAAAATCACAAAAAAATTTTTTTTCCTCCTTTCTTTTGAACAAGAATTCTTTTCATCAAAAACTTTTTAGTTTTCTGGGTAAAATATATGGTGACATAGCAAGCTAAAAACCAAATTGAGAATATTTTAATGCAGACACTCATATATGTCTTATCATGGAATGTGAAGGTGAAGTTTAACTTTGCAGGTTGAGTCTATTTAACAACCAGCTGTCACTGAAAATAGCAGCCCTGACTCTGCTACTTCCACTGAGCTGCCCCTGCTGCTTACACAATTGTGCAGGGGCCAATTTAGGAAACTCACAAACTCAACTGACTCCTGAGGATGCGCGTGATGGAACAGTGGGAACAGATGTCCTAATGCCTTTAATGGGAACTGACCATCAGATCAATCCAAACGTAGTGCCATACCACTCACAGAAAACCTTAAATAATTTCCAATAGAGAGAAGATTTTGTCCTCTGAGGACTACTAATATGATTAGAGCTCAGGCATTACTCTGCTTAAGAGTGTGTGAGCCTCTTCAGTCCTGCATAATTTGACAAAAATTTAAGTAAAGACACTTCGAATTAAACTCTAATTTAAGGATATCTGTGGTTACTCCAATATCTATTATATCACCTTCTTAGAGACAAGTGTATTTATATAGTGTAGAATTCACTTTTAAGATTATCCAAAGATATGAATAACAGAAACATTTTTTTTTTTAATTATGTTTTCTAATACCCTTTTTACTATGCAACACATTAATATATTTGCAACTATTTATCTTGATACCTCTTCTGCCTATGCAACTACTTCATATAAAGTATTAAATCCCATTGAAATTTTATGGAACAGAAGAGGCTGACTGGGGAAAAAAAAATCTAAGTAATCAAGTAAAATCAAGTAAAAATCAAAGCACCTCATCTACTAGTTTCAATGCTATTCTTCACAGGAATTTGAAAGAAATTAATCTTCTGCTGTAATTTATAAACAATGTTTAGACCATATACTCAAACTTCTTGATGCAAAACCATATGGTCTCACAGGGAAAGACACCTTCACAAAAAAGTGCTTGCAGAAGTCAGAAAAATGATCAGCAAAAGTTGTTGATAGGATTTTTTCTCTGTTTTAGTAAAGCACGTTTAAATTATTCAACAAACTACACTAATACTCAACGAAAGTAAAACTGAAGTTTCCAAAGCAAGTCATGCTCAGCTAAGCATACACAGTATAACCTCCATATCCTCCCTGTTCTGCCCCCAACCCTTAACCCTGCAGGCAGAGTTAACAACATTTATTCCACTTTTGTAGGTAGTATGTCACATTTTTGTCATGGGGACAAAAAGGTGGAAACCATCTGCACTAAAACTTTATTGACTGACTTAGTACATAATATACAACTGTTTAGCATACCAGCACTGAAGCTTCACAAGGCAAGGAAGGCACACACTGCAGTTCCAGTGCATGCAAAGCAAAACCTAGGCACAACTCATCATCTATAAAAATGATGGAGGAGACCAACAGCATAAAATACACAGACAAACCAATGGATAAAGAAAGAACTTCAAAAAAATGAGGTTTCTCAAAACAAGACAGGATGTTTTTATTTGAGCACTTAAATACATATAAACTTTTAATAGCTTGCTCTAACATGATACAACATGCAGGATAACATACCTATTAGAGTTTTAAAACGCCGCCCCATTTTAGGCAGGAGATGTTACTTCATTACTCTGAAGATATCAACAAATAACCTCTTAAATCTGATGATGATACAGTACATAAAAATGCCACAAATATTCAAAAACACAGGCATAGAAACAGTTTTTCCAATATACCTATATAAGAAAAGGCACTAAGAAAAGAAAGAAATACATCAAAAAATAAAGTTTGCACTGTGTATGTTCACCAAGAGTCCAAAGAGCATCTGAATTACCCGTGAATAAGAACACAACACCTGAAACTCCAGGTACAGAAATTATTAGTACAAAGCTCCACACTGAGCTTTTCACTTAGTACATTTCAAATGTTTCCCTTAGGTATGGGAATAAGCTTGGGGTTTTTTTGTGGTATATCAACAACCACATACAGTCCCAGGACACTGAATTCCATGCACTCTGCAAGTTCTGTATGTCCTAATAATCACCCCCTCCTCCAAGTAATTATGTGGCTCTTAACACTATTAACCACTGCAAATGCTGGTATGAAGAACTGAGTGAACAGAATAGAATTAAAATATTTTGTTTGATACATATGGAAAATCTCAGCTGCAGAACGCAAAAACTGTTTATCATCATAGAAAATATACTTGCAAAAATCACAGATAAACAGGCATTTATGAATATGATTTTTAAAAAACCCCTTTTGCTACTACCCTTTCATCACAATTTTGTGGAGACTTAACACCTTGTTCTCTGTTTCCTCCTGATCCCTCAGGCCTAAATTTGTCCATCTCAAACTTGCTGCATTTCGTGTTATCTGTGTTGCCTCACTTCCTTTTTAATAATCCCCTTGCAAAGTCTCAAAGTGGTCACATAGGTGAGCATACTTTACTTCTTTTTTTGAAATAAGCAAAAAAAAATCTCCAAAAACCCTGCCTGTTTAAACTAAGTTTAGTTTTTAGCTTTTCTAATGTAAGGCCAGTAACAAGACACACGATGAAAGATCACTACTCTAATCATTAAAACTTCTGGCTGCATACTGCTCAGGATTAATGACGATTGGCTAGTACAGAAGTGTCACACAATGTGACCACAGTAACAGCACTTAATGGACAAAAAAAAAATTATTCTACGTGACTAAAATTTTAGTTCTCTGAGATTAGATGTAGACAAGTCATACTGGAGTACCAAAATTTTAGCACGATCATTAACAATAGGCTGTTTTCATTTCAGCATATAGGAATGTACAAAGTCCATGATGCACAAAACCAGATACAGGGAAAAAAAAACCCAAACACATAAAATGCAACTCGATTACAGAACTGTTAACACACAAACACAGTGTATATATATATGTATAGGTATAACAAAAGTTTTGGTAATTTGTATAACATTTTGATAAATTAGACGTTACACTATACTACATTGAAATTTTATTCTATATATCTTATCCATTATGTCCCTTTTTAGACTTAAGCTTAACTCCAAATAATTTTTTCCCAATTTTAGAAACTTTGACCAGAAGAAATAGTCAGGATGATTTAATCTGGCCTTCAATATATCATAGGCCATTACTTTTCAATAGAAAAAGAACTGCTCTGACAGTAATCATTAAAAATTGGTTTAGAGTGTATCCGAGGTCATCATAACTTGACTCTGCTAATACATGGAATTAAAGTTTGTTTCTAGATGGACTCTTCACATTTCATTGAAGAGAAATCTCTATCACTCAAAATCTGATTTTTAAAAAAATCCTCAGCTTTGAGGCACAGATACACCAAGGGCTAACTGGTAAACTCTCCTTACTTTCTTCCACAGTACATTTTGAAATTTTACACCTTAACCTCATTCTCAACGGTCCAAATGGCTAAGAAAATGGAGAGAAGGGATAAAGAACATCAATATCACTGCTGTCTACTTAAAAACAAAACAAAACAAAAAACACTTACGTAGTTGTGTTCAGAGTGACCTCACTAGAGAGAATACTTCAAATACCAGATGCACCAAGAACACTGTTACGCAGCCAAAAACTGAAGTACAAATGTGAGACACGCTCTATAGGTCCCAACCATAAATAAAATATTGTTCATATTTCCAGTTTTTTAGTTGTTGATCTTACATAGGCAGGATCTGAGCCTGCAGGAAATTATGATTCATTGTGTACCTCTGCAATAAAACCAAGTTTTACGACAGGCTTTCAGCAAGACTGTTTTCATCAGAAAGAAAAAAGCATGTTTAGCAGGTGTATATATATTTCAAATGACAAGTACCATCAACTCAGATTATAGGGAGAGATAGAGGGTCTGAATTTTCCTCAGTGGTACATAAACCCTGTCAACAGGATGCTTAATAGTGTTCTTCTGGATGACTATGTGGAGAGCTGCAAGCTCTCAGCTTCTAGATTTTTCATGTCCTAAAGCTTAGCGGTACAAGAAAGTTAAACTTTTCTTTCAAACTTACCAAGTGAGCTTTTCCTATTTGACCTAGTGTATAACTTAATACAACCATTTTTGTCCAACTTTTTAATGAAATTTGTGAAAAACTGTCCATGGGGTGAGTGCAGAAAATTACTGTATTTGTGCATTCTAGCTGGTATTACTCAAATGGGAAAACTCCCCAAAACCTTCAACTAGAAAAGAAAATTCCCATTCAGTCCTAGACTTAGGAATCTCACTCTGGAGCACAATCAGACACACAGCAATTCCTCCCAAAAGGGACTGCAAGTCCTACAAGAATAGTAAAGAACATAAAGGGAAAGCACGTTCGTGCAAAAACGGTCCAGGAAAGGCAACTGTAAAGTTCCTGTACTTTTCCACATCTTAACAATAAAAATAATTTCAAGATATAAATTTTCCTCTCTTCAAGAAGATCTGCACATAGAGATTATGTGAAAATACAGCAGATTAATATCTATTCAAAATTGGATATCACATTATTTTTAAATTTTGTATATGGAAATAGATTTCTCTAAAAGCAAATACAAGAAAGAGTTCCTCAAAATTCTAACAGAACTACATAACAAAGAAGATACTCAAAAAATGCTAACAAATTTTTTTCAAGTGACCAAAGTCAATGAAACATAATCAAAACAATTTAAGCAGAAAAATGTGACAGCCTTGTTGTATTTTCTTTACAGGGAACAGAAAGTACAGTATGTCCATTTAAGACTATTCATTCTGGAAGAACACAGTCCTTGACTTTATTTGAGGCTGGGAATTTATACTGAATGCATGATGGTCTGAGGAAGCCTCAACAGAGTGGCTTTGATTACACAAGCTGTCTGTGGCTGGACAGTGTGGGCTGCAGTATCCACCTACAGAGTGAAATGACTATTCAATGTTTGAGCAGAGGAAGCCATCTAATCACTGCAGAACCTAATCCTAAATGGATGAGCTAACACAGTTACACTAATACTGTGCTGCAGCACTGCTGTGCCGTGAAATAAGTCTACTAATCTGAATGCATGTCAAACTCACATTCCATGGGGTTGTTTTTTTTTTTTTTTTTTTTTTTACAATGCAGAAAAAAGAAAACTGGAAAAAAACTGTTAAAGAAACAGACAGAGATAATTGCACTTCAAACTGCCAGATCATAAAACACCTTATCAAGTTCTTATTTAATGCTTATCACTGTTTACTTGGCACGAAAGGGCAATTATGTGGTGAGTAGGGACAAATCTGCATTTATTGAATTTATGAATTACCTACAGAAAATGTAACCAATAATCATGCAGCAATTTATTATTAAATACAATAATTTAATGAAATTTATCAGTTAATATGCCCAGAAAGACATTTACTTCAAAAGAAAAGCAGACTACTTAAAAAACATGCCAGTTATGATCTAAGATGGGCCTTCTAGTTTTCTTTCTGTAAACCACGATCAATTCACACAATTACAACTTTTTTTTCCTAAGTCTGATTTCTCACAACACTTTGCTTGCATCCCATATTACAATGTTCCACTACAAAATAAAATCTAACTTTCTGCTCGTTAACAATGACACACTGTTTAGGTTTTCAACAAAACAAGAAAACTTTTCAAGTTTCCACACCTTACAAATTCTTTTAAGAAGCTGTTTTATCTATAATGATTTTTCTGTTTGTTTGTGTATGGTTATATGTAAGACCAGTCATTACTGCTAACCATTCAGTATGCGCAATATGCCTTCTGAACGAACTTTATTAATTGTGCCTAATTACTGCAGGCAACCACTCTTACTCTGCATGTGACCTCTATTCACCCAACAGTTGAAGCTCTGAAGTTCTAGTTGAATTACCATGCATTGCCATATCCACTGAGCTCCTCAAAAGAATTTCGTGTACACGCTTTAAAGCTGCTACAGTAATTACTCCTTTTCACTTACTGTTTCGCATTTTTGGCCAAATTAGTCTAGCATCAAACATTCAGCTTTCATTCCAGAATAAAGCTGTTCAAGCTTGCTTAACACAGACCTTCCAAATTTCATAAGGAAAGCAACCAACCCATTCCTTAATTTCTTCAGATGAATGAAATAAAAAACATTTAAATGTTACTATGACAATTTTATACTCTTTCTTACTGCCCACTGATATAGTTTGTATATTTTTATTGCTAGAATATTTTTCAGCATTGGCATCTGAAATAAACAAAGACTACTGAATCTTCTGTGTTAACTTCTTTGCTTTACTCCTCCTTGTTATTTCTGTTCAGATATGCAAAAAATAGCTGCCACTCAGAGAAGTCTATCTCAGACTGCATTAGGAAACATGCTTCAAACACTTGGAACAGAGAAACTCAGTCAAAAACTTCAATTAAAAAAAAAATTTCTAACATGTAAGATATGTAAGATGCCACATCATGATACACCAGCTTTTCAAAAACCACTCAAATAACGACCTGCGGCAACAGATGCGTCACACAGAGTAATGAGAAGGAACAGGACAGGGCAAGCATCTTCCAAATTTGCAACTCTTAACACTGCAGTTGAGGTTTGTTTCTTTCCTCTTCTACTATAGCCACGGTTATTAAACGGCAGGATTCAAGAGTCACAAAGATTTAAAAAATAAATAAAATAACCAAAGCTCACCATACACTACTACATCAAAAAATACAAAACTCATCTGTCTTTACTGTCACTAGGTTCATGAAAAAACAAAGCCGTCTTTAAACACATGAAAATATCCTGTTAATTTTCTTCACCTCAAGTCTTCTCCACCAGATAAACGAGGGCATTATCACTGTTTAATACAAGTTTTAATTGAGTACTGTCACTGGTGGGAACAAAAGTGTGGAACCACTACTTTCCATATCAAACAAAGCAGGTAATTAACAGCTACTCTGGCACAATCCCTTATCACCAAAATACACAACACTGTTAAGTTCTCTCAATGCGAATGCTTTGCTTCCACAAAGGAAAGCTGATGTTTCAGGGTCACATTCACTCCTTTAATACACAAGCATAAATTTACTGCTCAGTCAGACACCTATAATTAAACACAAGAAGAATATAATTCTAATATTCAGACAGGCTTGCATATGAGTGGGATATCGCCCCCTTTAAAGATGATTGCCTTTCATTTTTTAGTTTCAAGCAGCTACAGTTCACTTAGTCTTGATTACATAGCAATTAGATATGCAAATACAAGAGATCTAAAAAAATGCTTTTTCAAATGTCAGATTGTAAGCAATCAAGCTTATTCTTTTCTCCTGTACACACAAGCTATTCATTAAATAGCTATTGTCTTAAAAACATTCCAACAGATTGCATTTATCAGTGTTTTAGAAGCAATGAGAGTGCACATTACTCAGAACACAGCTCAGCAGGGAACGAAATCGATCTTACAATTAATTTAATATATTCATGATAGTGGTTAAGCAAGTTGAAACTAAATATCGTCTTCTTCGGGCATTTTTCCCACCATTGTTGTCATCAATATCAAAACTCACTGGATAATCAAATTCACCGAAACTTATTTGTTTATATATTTAATGACAAATGTGTTGGTAATAAATGTCACAGCTAAAATCACTGAATTGTGACTATTAATAATTTTTCATCCTATATAAAAAATCCTTTCTAAATTATTATCAGTTATTTTTTCATTGTGTCTTACAAATACGCTCATATGCAGGAAGTCACTATGAAATGATGTGGTTAGTATAATTTTGGCAGGATCAGCCATTCTGACACCTGTCCTTTTTCTTTTTCTCCCCGAAGGCCCACAAATACTTTCTATTACAAATACAGACTTAGAATTTCCCATGCATCTAGACCACATATATGGTCTTGGTTCATTGTGACATATTTCACTTGGAAGCAGTCCACAGCTTGTGATCCACTGATCACTGGTTAAAATGGTAGGAAAGGATGCCTGGCAACAGCTCTGAAGAGACCAGGAAAGAACAACTACTGCAAAACTATATGGACTGGTCTATAAAATATTCTTACCCACAGCTCTGGACAGCCACTGACAGTTTGAAAGCTTGCTCTCACAAAACTCTAAAACACAAGAATAAAATGGTATGGGGGCAGGGGTTGGTCGGTTGTTTCTCTAAAAGATCAAGAAATCACCTTCGAGATAACAGAAGGGGGGAAAAAAGATCCCTGAAAGCAAGCCCATGTGGTAAGTGACTCAGCTGTGCAGAAATGTACACTAACAAGGGAAGCTGAAACTGTTCTTTCCTCAGGCTGAGCTTTCAGGCTAGGTAACTGAAGTAAATAAAATGCTTTCCTAGCTGATTCCATGATCACCAACCACCCTTCTAGATGTCTCTCACAGGAGCACAGACCCTTTTTTAAGGTCAGGAGAGCAGCAAAAATTACGAGATGCCTGATTCAGAGGTCTGTTTAAAAACCTGAAAAAAAAAAATCAGTTTAGCTCTGCAGCCCAGCTGTAGGCCCCAAAATGTTCTGCAAAGTCAGATCCAAGAAAAAGCTGGAAAGGCTTTTTACAAGAACTGACTTTTATGAACTAACAGATGAATGTGTGTGACAAATTATTTGACATTTTGAGGGTCTTCAAATTCGCTTTTGTTTTTTTCTCTCTTTAAATGCTAAATGTGATTTTCTTTTTCCCTCCCCTTGCAATACAGGAGCCTTATTTAACCAGGCAGTGAGGTAAAACTCATTGCCTGTCAGCTTGCTGTTGCTGCCCAAGCAATGTTTATATTCCTTCTGTTGCTTCTTCCCTAAGGGTCACTATAAACAACTGTTTGAGCAGCAAGCATAACCTGTGTATTTGAACTCCTACCCTCTACAGCCTAACATAAAAAATGATACAGCTGACAGGGGAACCTCAATAATTCCCTCCCCGTGGTGCCCCTGCAAACACTCCCTCATCTATTACATGGTTCTCCAAGAAGACACTGGGAAAATCCTGTATCTCTTACTGTGAAACATCAGGATCCAAAAAACATACTCAAAATGCCACATTCCTGCCAATTTCTGCATCTGGCAAGATTGGTGATACAGCACTTGTCTGATCAAATTTACTATACTTAATACTCCAACTTGCAGAAACAGCCAGTTGCAAGTAGGTTTAACAGGAACACAAGTAATATGCCAAATACGACTTATTTAAAATCATTACACTCTATTCTAGCTGGTAGATTCTTCTACTGTAAGTCATGAAACATATTAGACTGAAAATAATAGGTCTGAAGCCTGCAATAACCAAATCAGACTAAGAGAGCCTAAACACATAATCAATAATAAATGTGTTTTCCTCTTCAAAACGTTTCTGCAGGTGTATATAGAAAGCAAGGCAAAATCTTCTATATGTCTGTTTTTTCTTAGAAATGGATAATTGCAGTTTCTTTTTTTTTTTTAAGGAAGGTTAATTTTACCACCAAATGAACTATTCCAGAAAGGTACATTTCAAGCTAAATTGAACTTATCATTTAAAAGGCTGGATACTGAAAAATTCCACTAGTCAGGCTGCAAAAACCAATTTTGGTATTTGCAACAGCCTTGTGTCCTCACTGCATACTAATTTCCAGAGTAGCTTCAGTATTTCAAACCACGTAACTTTTAAATTTATCACTTATTGTGGTTTGTAATACAGCTTATCTTAAGACCTTTTCTGATTCATGCTGTTGTGAGTCAATGTGAGCTAACAGATTTAAGTTCTAGGTCTTTGTGTCAGTCAAAATTTAAGTGAACATTCAATTCTAGTACTGTCAACTTGAAACACAGGAGTATTTCAGAGCAACCTCAAAGACTGCTTGGTCATTTATGGATCACTTACTAGATGGAGAATGAACACAACATACTTTATCAACAGAGAAAACCTCTATTTCTCTCTATAAAATTTAGTTTTAGATTTAAAACTTGTCAACTACTAACTTTTAGTTCTTGAAACCATGTATCACTAATAGTGTATGTCACAAGTTCAGCAAGCCAGTTAAAATATCCGCCAAGATCCCCAAGAGCCTAAAAATTAAATTCCCTAGAATATATATGGTATATATGGTTGTAAATATGGGAGCATTTGAAATCAATAGCTCTGAATCTTAAGTGGCTCCGAAATAATTCCATCATGTGGATCAATTAAAACAGTCAGGTACTTCAGGTGGATTCAGTCAGACAGCTAAATGTGATTTTCAATTCTTCATCACCGATTGCCACAGAAGCATTAATTGTTTCTGTGTGGCTGCAGGACTGAACAGTCCCAATAACCATTTACAAAAATACTCCGAAGAGCCCATAAGCAGCAGCAGAGCTGTTATTAAAAATGTTGAGTCCCATCTTCCAGAAAACTACTTCTTTCTTATTCAAGACAAACATGCAATTCTTAGAGTTTAGAGCAACTTTACCACAGAAAGGACCCAGCACTGTCACCGCTTCTTTCCTTACACCACAGGAAAGTACCGCCGCAGCAGAAACACCAAGGGCCAATAAATTAAGGTACACAATCAGACGTACTGAGGAAAAAAGCTTATCTAGGACAAAATATCAGGATCTGGTGTCTACAGTTTAAAGGTCCAACAGATAGAAAATGAACCAGCATTTCAATATGGAGAAACATGGGAAACAAAAAGAAAAAAAATATCTATAACTAGGAGCCCATGTCCATGCTTCGGACAGGATTTAGGGAATTGCTCCCAGAGCTCCAAACTGCAGGGACAAAGCATGTACAACACCAAACAATACCAAGGGAGGACAGGAGAACAGAAAGACCGGTTTTCAGCTTTTAATTTATAACACTGGAGGCTGATTTTGCTGGCTATCAAGCTGGAAGAAGTTTTCTTAAGATAGGCTGCTTTCACAGTGTTAAAAAAAATCCAACAAAGAAAACCACCACAATACCAAGAATCAAATCAATATCGAAGAAAATAATTTCAAGGAAACCCTCCAAATAGTTAAATAACCCCATACCAGAACATCCAATATCATGACATGCTGACCTCACTGGAAACAAGCATATCAACCCTGAGTCACAGCACGTGATCACAGTGAATCGCCCCAAACGGGCCAGGAGACACTTCAGAGACAGAGTCAGAGAAGTGGGTATTTGCTTTATTCGGCGCGCTGGGTGTGTGGGGGATCGCTCCGCCAACACACACACCGGTGCTCCCTACAGCACAGTATTAAGGGTTAAAACATGAATATTCATCACATTCCTTGGGACAGGTGTGGTTATACAAATTATTTCTCGGAAGTCACTAGTGTCATTAGCATACGTGCCACGCATGCGTTGTGTGTCCTGGTGGTCGCACTGAAGAAGGCTTCTCCTCTTCATCAGGGGTCTTTGTGATGAAGATGAGTAGTCTTCCTCACAATGCACTTTTCACCTTTTCTCCCCGGGGCATGCGTAGTCCTTTGAGGAATGATTCAGCGGTTTCTGAGATGATCCTTGTCCCCTCTATCTTGACAAGATTAGGGTGAATCCGGCTTCTTAGGTTTTGGAATTAACATTTGCTGTCGGAATTAACATTTGCTGTCTCCTAATAACTAACTGTGCTCACATGAGTTAGCTATTGACCACTCCTTCTTCACAGAACACCACAGAAAGATTAGGAAAAAAGTAACACCTACATCAGACTTACCAGACAGAAAAAAATAGTAAAATAATTTACGTAAGTATTTACATCCAAATATTTAAGTCATATGCACTCACTGCCCACATGCCAGATAAAGGCACTCAATTAAGAGGCTGTTCTTTGCTTATGAAGAAAAATCCCTTCCATTTGTGCAGGCAAAAATACCACTAGCACACTTGTAAAATGATGCATAAAAGAAGGGACAGTTTGGTTCATAATTACATTGCCTATTTTTAGTTGTGTCAGGAATCAAAAAGGTTCAAGGAATTCCAATTGAGATACTAGTTAATCCTAACCTTTCATTTCTACTCATTCCTCATGTCACACCTACAGCTTACCTACAGAAACCTCTAGCCAAGTGTGAGAGCAACATTGCTATCTACTCTCCACATCTCTTCAAAAGCTACTGCATTCAGAGGTCATGTTCCAGTAACTTCAAGGCAAGCAAACTGGTGAATATGCCTTATCACCCTGACTCTCAGGAAATAATTTTCTTTATCTATTTTTGCTGTTGGATGTTTTCTCCCCATTCAGATAGTCTCCTGAATGCTAAATAATTTCAACTGTTAGTTAGTAGCATGAGAAGTGTGTCATTATTTCCTTCTGTTTCATGTGATCTTCCTTGCCTGCATTACTTAGGTTCCCCAGTTACAACTCTGTTTTTAAACACCAGTGTTTGTATCATTTGCTACCATAATGCAAATATACAAAGTGTTGCTAGAAACCGAAACTCAGTTTATTGCACTTTTGTGTCATCTAACTGTATTTTCAGAGAATAAATGAAGCACCATAGAAATTAACCTTCCTTTTATTACAATACTTTATAAAGCACATGACCAATGAGAAGGAGGTACTCAAGGACCAAGATGGAAAAAGACAGCCAGAGAAGATTTCTAGAGAGAACTAAGAGGAACCTTATGTCAAAATAAGGAAAAATGAATATAATTTATGAAACAAGGGAGAAATGCATGAAAGAGGGGGAAAAAAAACCCAGAAAAGTTGACCTAGGTTCGAAGTAGCAGAAACACTTCTAAGGAGGGAGGAAAGGAGGGAGACTAATGCTCTCCAGGGAAGTGGTCACAGCACCAAGCCTGACAGAGTTCAGGAAGCATTTGGACAATACTCCTGGGCACATGGTGTGATTCTCGCAATGTCCTGTGCAGGGCCAGGGGTTGGACTCAATGATCCTGAAAGGTCCCTTGAAACTCAGTATATTCTGATTCTGTGTAAGACTCAAGAAGAAAAAAAAAATCTCCTGTAACTTTTGCTGTGAAAATGTAACTGCTCTGCAAATTATTTTGGACTACTTTCCACACTACTGTACATATGTTCACTCCCCACAAATGTTAGTTTTTCACGCATCAAAACATCCTGGTGTTTCCCAGCAACTGTGTCGAATTCATGACATTTTTATACTGACTAGGCATCTCCTTGTACTGATTCCATCCATTCTTATCAAATTTTCTACATAATTCTCTAACACCTTCTAATGAAATTAACCAATTAATTTGATATTCCCATTTTTTTCCTACAGCCAGAGTTTTCATGTTATTTCAGCTGCCAGTTAAACCATTCTGTCAGGACCATGAAAGCTACTGCCTGAATGCAGTCACTGTTTTGCAGATCTTACTTTCAACACCCAAAACCAGCCTAATGTTTTCTTCATCTCAAGCTATTAAGGTTAGGACAAGATTTTGCTTGTCATGTAGGAATATAGTGCTGAATTGACTTATGAGTCAGATTACATTCAAGAATCACTAACATCAACAAATGCATCAAGAATGCATAAATACTGTGTGTTGTGTTTGTTCCATGGCAAGTTTGTGGCACTTAAATCAGAAAATTTACACAGAATATCAGATTCTATTAAGTTAAACAGTATCCAAGCATTGCTTGGAGTGTTCTACTACTGTAAGAGTAATAAGTTCTCTCTAACAGAAAAACAGATTTGTGTACTTGGCCTTACCAAACATTTAAATAAGCTTTCATCCTTTCATGCATATACTTAACACACACTTTAAACAGAACTGGTTTGAGTTGTAAGCAAATTTTTAAAGATATATTCCGTGTGCATGCACTTCAGTGAGTCCTACATTTATCAAAACATTCACTGCCCAAAAAGATGTGAAAAATTGTAAAAATTACTAGACAGAAGCTGCTAATTACTCTCATGAAAAGTTAACAAAAATGTCCAACCGTCTGTCAATAAATACCCCCCTCAACCCTAAAAGTGTAAAGACTAACAATAAAACCTTGCAACTATAACTGGATAAACTGTAAAGTGAGGACACTGTCCCACCACATCCTTATAAACAACTACACAGCTACATGAATTCCATTCATATGCTTAATGCACGGTACTGTAGGACATACGAAGCAGAAGTGTAGCCTGTGATTAATGACACTCATTTCAATCCAAGCCCAGGCATGACAAAGGCTAATACTAAGCCAGAAAACCTAAGGAAAATCACCATCTATAAGCAAGTTTAAACTAATCAGTCATTTTAGGAATTACAGTTTGTGACTGCTAGCATACAGTTGACAAAGAATCCAGTATCTCGATGCAAATAAACAGCACAGATTACTTGTCTCTATTTGGAAAACAATTAAATAGCACAAAGTTAAATATCTCTACGTTCTAAATGTTCAATTAATTATTTTAATATTTGGTTTCAGCAATAGCTGTATCTTATTTTGTGCTTACTCTTTTACTCCATGCTAAAGAGCCTTCCTATCAGTCTCAGTTAAATGTCTGAATCTGACCCTGAGGAGCCATAATCCACTATGGTAAACAACCACCTGCCTGTATTCTGCCTGTCAGAAGCCACCCAAAATATGAGGAGAACCAAGAACTGCCAGGAACTGATAGCTACTTAGGAATCACACAGGCATGCTGCTTTCCCCCCTGAAACAACAAGTTGTAACTCCGTTCCCACATTTAAGGAGACTCAATCTTTATGCAGGTACAAGAAAATTCCCACGAGCCTCAAACTAAGTATGGCCTTTCCCAGAGAGAACTGCAAGCACAGTTGCATAATACTGAACAAACACACTGAAAATGCAAACCTGAAGACAAATTATTTCTGGTAAGCAAGATTATCACAGCATTAATTCTTCAGAAAGTTAGAAATGTTAGTATGAAAAAAGTTTCAGGTTACAGTAGATTTTCATTTCTTAAACCTTGCTTCACTACTTTGCTAGACAAAGCAAAATACACATAGATGTTTGCAGAAAATTTCGTCGGCATCTCAAAACAATTCTGTATGCAGAGTCTCCCAAGCCTTTCAAAACTTCTATTCAAATGCCACATACAAACTGCTGTGAGCTGAAACCCGGTCAACCTTTTACAACACAATTAACGCTCTCTGTGCTTACCACCGAACAAAAGCTTAGGAGTAATTCTGCAGAAAGAGAACTTCTGCCATGCTACAGCATGAGTCAATTCCCGTTCAATAAACATAGCATTTTAATTTATAAACCAGACTTGTTTATACAGAGATGTTCAGGCAATGATTCAGGATTCCCTTGATATACCTTTTCCTCTACACTTCATGCTACTTTTCTCCAATTTCAAGATAATCTAGATTCTCTCACTGCTTGATCATAAGATATTTTCCTCATAGGGAACTGACAGAAAAACAAATATAAGGAAAGCATAATACAAGTTGATTTAAACTTGCAGGGCTTTTTCTAGAGTCTACAGCTTTCAGTGTATTTAATTGCATTAAAGAAGTATTTTGTTAAAGTCAGTTATTTCCATATTTAATTAGCTCAATAACCAATTTAACTGCTCTCAGAACAAAATGACATATAATGAATTTTTGATAGCAACACTAATCATAGCCAAAGGCTTCAACTATTTTTCACATTACATAGGAAAACCCGTATCTTAGCAGTGTTAAAATCTGCTCGAAGCTGCAACTTTGTATTGAGCTCATGTAGAAATATATCCAATATATATGGGATCTATTCAGTATGTAGCCAATAAAGTGCAAAAGTATGTATGAAATAAACCATCGAAAAGATGCATTGCATCAGATACAAATCAGTAATTTTTTCTGAAAGACTAATATTGCCTTGTAATAATTTTTAAGGTCCTCAGGCACCAAATTTTTTTTTCCCCTTCAAAATAAAACCATTCTGCTCTTGAAAGTAAGAGCATTCCCCTGGCTGCTATGAAAATATTCTTGAAATAAAATACTTCAAATAAGAAGCGTTTGTCAAATCTTATATAAAACTTCAGGAAAATGTTCCCTTCTTGTAAAATTTGCATTCCCATACATAACTATGCTAGTTGTGCCTGTATTCTTCACTACTGTAATTGTGAACTGAACATTTTTTACTTAAAGAAAAAATGTATGAGGGTAAGATTCCAATGATAATACTCTAGAAGCTCTGGAGTACAAAACCCCCGTGTACAGGCTTAAAAGGTGTCTGTTGTCAGGAAGAAATAATATTTATTACCTTCACCAGTGTCTAGTAAAAACTGTATTTCAAGAAATAAAAATTCAGCAGTCTTTAGCATTTAATGACAATTAAATCAATAGCTTGGTAAAAGGACTTTTTTTTTCTTTGTCTAGGCTATTAGCTAATAGTGTAAACAACTCTTAAAAGGGTCACTGCTCAAATATTACCAGGGATGTAACTTGAGCGACCTCTGTTTTGTCTGTGAAAAGGGAAAAAGGCCGTGCTTTAACAATTCTTTAATTCTTTAAATTAAAGAATTAAAGAGCTTTACAATTCCCTCTATATTCAAAATAACTGGTTATAAATGAAATGGAGGTTTTGAAATTGGAACAGAAAAGCCCATTTTCTGAAGTACTCACTATTGAAAAAAAATACTAGCTTACAAGCAAACAAAAATATTTTCATCGCATCTTATGTTTTACAATGAACCTCTAGGAAGGCAAAGCAGTACCAACCACCAAGTATATTCTTACACATCTGTATTAAAACAGCAGTTGTGATACAGTGAATATGTAAGTTTACATGAATACCTTTTTATTTAGAGTTAGTTTAAAAATAAAAGGCCAGTTATTGTAGTAGTCAAAAATTAAGCATGAAAAAAATCTCCCAAGCCTGATCAGTTTGAGAAATCAAACTTAATCAAGACACACATGCTTATGAAAAAGTGTGTTCAGAGGAAATGTCACTGTAGAAGATGATGAAATTTATTGTTCCCAGGGCAGTCCTAAACACTTCATTCTGAATGCCTTAAGTAATTTTCTATAACCTGAGTTTATAACCTGAATGCACTAAATTCAGGACATACTGTATAAGCCATGTCTCAATCTTAGCTATGGAGCCTGATCATACAATGAATTTAATGTATAGTCACAGAAGTTCACAGCAATTAAAATGAATGTAAGAGTCAAGTCTCTTATAGAGACAGCTGCAGCTTTGATTTGCAACAGAAATTAACAAAGCAGAATCCAGCATCTCAAACATGCTGAGCTGCTGCTCCACACTGCCTCAGTCAGTTTCCAGTAATTAGAGGTCAATTTTAATAAACAGCATCCTTAAGGATGGACACTGACAAGGGATTCTGTTAGTTACAGTTCTAAATGTAAAATTAAGCATCTGACCTCCAGAAACTCCACCAGCATTGTCGAAAAGGGGTTTGTTTTTTTTTTTTTAATAAAAAGACAATCATTCTAGTCATGTATCATGAATATGGAATTGCTTTTCACTTTCACATGTCTATGTCCCCAGTCACTTAAAATTTTTTTTTCCCCTACTATTCCTACAGGTACTGAAAAAGAGTCAAATCCCCACCTTGGCAACTAGTTACAAAATTTTTTTAAATTGCCATTCCAAACCACTATTTGTCAACACAGACACGTGCAATCATCAAACACCACTGGCATGCTTTGGTGTAGAGGCACGTGTTAGAGGCAACAGGCCTCAGCCAAGCAATTCACTCCCGGAATACAAGAACAATGATGGCCGGTCAGCCTTCCATTTTGAAACACACAACAACTTCATTTCCTCTCATATGCTAAATATATTCCACTTCAACACGCATGTCAGTACCGGACCTTTATGATTTGTTCACACATAGTACTTTTCACAGAATATAAAAGTTAAGTATCTTATAATTAAGGTAGCAATAATAGGGTTGGCTTAACAAGACGCAGTACAATGTATTATCCGACATCAGTAACATCACTTTATTAGCTAAACTGAATGTTTAAGCCTTTCCATTGGCAAACAAAGTTTATCAGATGATATTTCAAAGCCTAAAAGGTAATAAAATATTACAAATATGTAATACTATACAGCATGTAAATTTAATAAAATATCCTGATCACAAGATAGATATATTTTTCCATTCTGATATTTTCCTCAAACTTTGTGCAGGTACCAAGGGCAGGGTTTTTCTAATTCCTTTTTAGCCATACTATAAAAACAGAAAAATAGACAGTAAAGAAATGGAATTATCTATTTACTGTAACAAGTCTGCACAAATCAAAGGTCAAGACTCGTACTAACTGAGAGCTTGTCTTTCGTGAAATCTTACATTTCTGCTTGCAAGGTGAACAGGGTTGTAGAAACAAGTAAGCTGGAACAAGTAGGTCAGAAACCACAAATCAGTTCAAATGATCTAATGTGGAGTGAAGTGCAACAGACTTAAAGCTGCTACAGAGGATGACGGCACAGAGTTCTTCAAACTTAGAACTGCATAGCTGCCTGCCCTTCTATCTGAAATTACCAATTGTAAGAAAAAAATTCTGTATATCATAATGAGATGCTTCCTCGTGAAGTAAAAACGAATGATGCTTTCCAATCACACACTGTTCTAGGGGAGATTATTCCCTAGAAGTAGAAAGAAATGGAAAAAAACAATGGAGTTGACCAAGGATGCCACAAGTCAGCAGCCTGATGCTGTTGGCCTTCATACCCCTCTCTAAAGGGAGATAATGGCAGTGTGTTAAAGAGCACAGGGCTGACTTCCTATCAGTGTCACTGCCTGTTTTACAGAATTCATGTAAGATGGGGAGATGTAAAAAAAATATTTTGCTTATTCATCATTGGACAGTCATCACTATACGCATTCTTTAACTGGTGTGCAAGTTACTAGTTCTCTTCTCTACCTAATGAAAGGTGCATTCAGACTTAGCAAAAAAATGCCTTGGTCTTAATAAAGTTACACATTCATTAGCTTTTGATGAATGCCTGCAACCCCTTTCCCCTCCCCAATAATCTCCTGCAAGTACCCCTAGGCTCTAATCACAGTATTCTCAGTAATTAAGGTTTTGATTTTAAATTTGTTGAAAGCTGCCTAGAGAGATGTTCTGATTACCAGCTGAGCCTCAAATACAAACGATTTGAGGATTTCCCCTGCTTTCTGGGGGGAATCTGTCAGGAAGTTTCAAGATGTGATGCCAGTTCAAGTGTTTTGGCCACGTGACAAAGATTTCTAATTCATTACTTCTTTCGTAGGATCACACAACACAGCAAAATTCTCTACAGGGCATATCTGGATGGTTTATTTTCCAGCATGTCAGTCTTTTTATTTTCTCTTGGATTCTGCAACCACTAGCAAGGTAGGAAAAGTACATGGAGAGTTTATTCAAGGAGATGGTATTTAATACCATGTAGTTGTCCCATAACATTGACATTGCTTTAGTAATTATTCCTTCCTACAACCAATAAAGTTTCTTGTATAATTAGCACTGGGAAATCAAGTTTGCAGATATAAAATATACATAAAAAATTAACCTGCATCTCTTATCTTCTCCAAATTTCAAAACTATTCAGTGAAAAAAATATTGACTTTCTAAACAACACTGACTCTAGAGCAAGGAAAGGGTTTTAAAAAAGAATTAGTGTATCCTAACCTGCCATGAAAAAAATAGTATTAATTCTGTATTTTATACTTTGAAGTTCATTAGCATTTTGAAGTACAACCTGCAAAGAGAGACACCCTTTAAGAAAATGAAAAAATATGGTTATTATTAAATGGCACAGACTGTCAAGAAAGTTGATCATCTGGCACTGCAAGACTAGGGAGTTCATCTTTAAGTATAATTCATCAGGAAAAGAGGCAAGAGTCATCAGCAAAAAGTGTACTTGTGCCCCAAACTGACAGATGTCAGTCATTCTTCCTTTAGTCTGTGATTGCCATGTCTTAAACCAGCTTTCAAATCATTATTTTTACAAGAAACATCGTATTGGTGTGCATCACTGTCAAGGATTATGAAACTCTTCCTACTTCATCAACAGTGGTATAGCATCAAAAAGTCTGCTCTGAAAAATGTGATCTAATGACCAATACAAATCACCTCAGGAGAGCAAATGAGCTGAAAAGATTAGGAATGGATGGTATGAAAATCAGTTTCATGAAGAAAATTATTTGGCACTCAACACCGGTTTACAACCACTATCATTCTGTTTGGTATACAAATACATTATATTATGATATCATTCAAATACATTCCAGATTAACTGCAGTATTATCTCAGCAAATTATCAATGGTCAAGTACCTCCTGTTTAAAAATCATGAGAGAACCAACTTCAAAGTGGTAATGGACATTCAAGCGCTGACTGGATCCATTTGTAGATTTTAACGTGTACGAGGTTTTATCTGATCTGCCATATTTGTCCTTGTTGAAGGTAATTTTCTTTTCTTACTAAACTTAAAAAACCAGGTGACTCACTTAGAAGGTCTCAGCTCCTCTAATCTTTTTATTAAATACAAAACTCCAGTAACTCCCACTGTCTATTCTTCTGGGATCAGTCAAAAAACAAAATTTAAAAAAAAAAAAAAAGGCATGGAGAGCAGGGAAAATCAGCCAAAAAATACTTCTCCAGAAAGTAAACCTGCCCAAGCTGTCTAGAGAGACGACTCCCCACAGGACAAGACTGATTCTGAAGCACAGTGTAGGAGGACACTACACCTAGAAGCCGCGTGGACATGGTCCTAGGAAACCTGGACATGGTGACTCTGCCCGAGGAGGGGAACCTCCATCACTCTGTGATTCTGTAAAAGACATTTCACAAACTCCAAAACCTATGAGAATGGTATCATAAGACAAAGGATGGTGACAGTATTATAGTAGATTATGGAAACAAGCGACATTAAATGAAATTTGAAGGTAACACATTTATAAGCTCTGGGAAGGAAGAGATGTTTAACTGGGTAGACATTAACTTACTATTGTAATTGTTATGTACTACATATGTATTAATAGAATGTATGTGGTTGATCATGTAAGGAAAAGAGAGGGGGTCTTCTAAAAAAGAAGCAAAAGAAACTGTATTTCTGGGAACAAAGAGGAAACTTTCAGAACCACAGTGGAAATGTTGGTGTAACTTCAGCAGCAGTAGCCAGAGGTAGAGGGAAATAGCTAGAAAATAAACCTAGAAAAACAGAGTTACCACGAGAGCAACCTGACATTCAGGAAGGCTCTATTCTATCATGTAGTTTCCCTATTCATATGGGCAGAGCACGCATATTACAGGACGAGGCAACAACATCCTTAATTACTTTGCAACTCCACCTGAACACAAAACAAACCAGAAACACAGTGCTTTTTGGTTCATTCAGACAGAAGTGACTGCCAGAAATACAATTAACTCTTTTTTTTCAATCCACACTCCATGCAGAAATCATTACTTTGGTAATTCAATACAAGAAAGGTATTAATAAGACCTCTGAGGTTAACAGCTCTTTCCTAGAAAAATACATTTAACTTCAATTTTTACCTTTACCTTGTGAAATGTGACACCATTTTAAGTTACCTATTACTTAAGAACACTTATAATTGCTAGTTAGACTCCCAATTGCAGAATTATGGAGCATGTACATTTTACTTCTTCAGGACAGCCTGTGTTATTTACTCAGCCTATATAAGACACCTAGATAATGACAAAGCATATAGTGAGAACACAACAAGTAAGAATGAGAGACACGAGCTTATCCTCCATTAGAAAACAAAATTATGCATCTGAAACTACTCTATCCCTTCAAGACCTTACCTTCTTTTTGTCCCTCATTGAGCCCTTCCCTCGGACCATTATCTTGCATCCTGTTTCTGCCTCAAGCTGTTTAGCTGTTAGTCCTCTCGGCCCAAGGATTCTTCCAACAAAGTTAAACTGAAAGAAAAAAAATAAATAATTTCTATAAAATCAAGTAAAGAAAATGAATTGAAAATGTAACAGGATGTATTTCTGTGTCTAAAAATATCAAGTGCTTAATGGTTTAGGACACCACACTAAATGCCTGAGGCTGAATAACGAGTTAGGTACTGTTTTCCTACATTAAGTACCCATGTGACACCAACTTTGGGGATACAAGTTTCAGGTGAAACTAGGTCTATCAGGTGTAACATCAGGTAGTCTACAGCAGCAACAGTCCTAATTTCCTCCTCATTAAGTTGTACAAGCTCTTACAGAAAGTCTGGGCCACTCACTCTCACCACTAACGTGTCCAGCCATGCTCACTCATAAGCCAACGAGGTGCATCATGGCAAGGAAACACACAGGGGCTGGTGCACAACCAGACATGCACACAACTTTCATGTGGTGGGAATGCTCAGGTGCCAGGGGAGCGCCAGTCCCACAATGGCACAGGACCTTTGGGAAAGGCCCCTACGCTCACTCTCAGTGGCTCCCTCCTCACAGCTAGAGAGCCTGCAGACAGCATTCTCCTTCCCCATTCTGTGTGGTTCTGGTGGGCTCAGTCTGAGAAGGACATCTAGAGCAACTCTTCTTTATCTACATATGCCATGGCATTTCCTTCAGAAAAAGAAATGAGGCCTCTTACATGTTTATTTTAGGTTTCATGGATGACATTTCTTAAAAATGTGGTATTGTCATACATACACATGCACATATATATAAAAAAAATATGTATATATATATAAAATTTTATGTGTATATACAGACACAACAAAAGCACATCACTTTTTGTAAGCTATATAATTTATTCAGTTGTACATACAAATAAAGCAGGCATTTCCTGTTTAATTGGCTGACTTCAGCAGACAGCTCCCCACCTACACTCAACATAGTAATACCACCATTTAGCCATACATGACATTATTTCCTAGTTGTTTTCAAGAGCTTTTTTCCTTTATTTTCAACCACACATTCTGAAAATTATGACATAAATAAAAAAAGCATTAAGGGATGGTAGCATAGAGAACACAGAGCAGTACTCTGTGACAATTGCAGTGCAAAGATAAAGCACCAGCTCAAAGGATAGATAAACTAAGAAATTTCAGAGTGAACATTAAATTCAAGGAAGAAATTAAGAGAACAGAAACTCTGCTCTAAGGACACAAGTCTGAATACTTTAGATCCTGGTAAACAAAGTTATTCAATAGAATTGTGAAGAAGTTGTTGGCTTTCATTTCCTCAGCTAATTAAAATTGGGTTGAGTAAAACTCAACATATTTGAAATCCTTATGAAACTGCAAAGACCAGAAATGATTTAAGAGTGAGCAGAAATTATGAACGTAAGCAAATGAAAGTTCGTTAACAAAATTAACAGTGTTTCACGGCAGCTAAACTATTCATAGAGAATATATACTCCCAAAGTTATTTAGTACTGCAAGCTCAGAAAACAAAGACATATTATGAAGTCTGAATCAAATATTGGGAGGTGAGGGGGTGGGGAGTAAAGACTAATGGAACTTGTGAACACAGACAGAAACTGTGAATCATAAGAAATTAAGGAACATTCACTAAGCCTTGATAAAGCAATGAACTAGTTACAAGTAATAAAGTTCAGCTGTGAAATATTATTAAAATATTACATGTCTCACATTAGTTTAATACCAAAATTGTACCATTGTCTTACATGAACAGCATCTTACCTGCCTTTCTCCAAAACCACACTTCTGCACACTAAAACTTTAGATATCTATGCCATTGCACTGATAATGTTAAAAATAATATTGCAAAGCTGACTTTAAAACAATATTTTAACCAACACACAAGCTGACTATTGTTATATTCTCAATCTCACAAGAAAAACAGCAGTTTCTAATGTTTCATTAATCTGGAACATGAGTAAAAGAATAATCAAATAATAACATACTTTGGATAAAAATAAATAGAACAATATAGAACACTAAGAAAAAAAGGGAGAAATCTGTATTAGTCTCAAGTTTGCAACTTTATTCATGTTGTCTGAACACTATTTAGAATTTCTAGATGAGAAATCAGAGACTTAAAACTGCAACACATTCTGTTAAATGTTAAGACAGTTCCATTACCAGTTAATCCCAGGATATGCTCCTTATAAAGAGCCTTCAGGAATTGTTCCAAGGCAGCTCAACCCTGCCTTTTCTTTCCAAACTGTATGTATTAACAACTGGAGCCCTTCAGGACAGCTATTCCTTCCAAACCCCGGCCTGTTCTCATTGCCTCTCTTGGGCCCTACAATTCGATCATTTCTAAAAACAGGATGCCTAGACAAGGCAATACTTCTACTGAGATCTCAGCAATGTTAAGTTACTCAGAACAATTATATCTTATAAACCACATTCTTATTAACACATCCCAGGTTGGTTCTTTCCCTCCCTCAAAAATTCAGTTTTTATGTTTGTTTCAACATTCATTGTCCCCAAATACTCTTCTCCATTACTTCAGTCTTGATCCTTTCTGCTAGTTTTATATTCATATGAAGCTTTTATGCCCCCCTACAACAGCATATTGCTCCACATTTGAATAACGAATTCCACATTGTTGATTTCAGGCACAGTAATTTCAAGACAATTAAAATACAAAACTGTCTTTAGAAGCATTTGCTAATGACTTAACTTTTTCTAAGCATACTTTCTATCCTACCAAGTTTTCTTCAATGTGTTAGAGATACAAGATGAAGGAGAACTCTGCAGGACCACCCCACCTGAGGTGCAGTCTTAATTGACTCATCAGTAATCAATTATCACAGATTAAGCCAATTATCACTTTAACAAATGATCCCCTACCTTTTGTACCAATCTATCACTGTCAGTATTCAGTTCCTCAGACAACCATCTTAAAAGTCCTAGCTCAGAACTCATAGAAAAAGATAATTCAGACTCTTTTGTCAGAGACAGAGCAGTGACCAGCAAGACCACAACTAAGGAAGAGAGAGTAAGCCTTCAAGTTAGATAGTTTTGTCAGAATCCAGTTCTATTTGCAGCTACTGCTTCTCTTACCTGTCAGGCCAGCTAGACTATCAAACACAATTGCCAGAACGAGACATCTGACAAATTCAGAAGACCATCCTTAACATCTAACTCAATATTTCTCGTGCTCTTTGTCTCATACCGTCACCCAATCACACTCTTCATTGCTTTGTGTTTATCTACAAACAACACACCAGTGTTCAGAATACTGTTTGTTGTAACATTTGTACAGGGACAAAGCTAAGAATATTTCCCTTTAATTTCTGAGAGTGTTTCTCACTTTGCATTTGTCTAGTACTGTAGGATTCACCTTAACCCCAGAGATCTGCTGGTATAGAAACAGCAGTGGTTCAGAAATCAATTTGACCAGCTTAAGGCTGCACTACTTTGAATATATGTAACCTCACACATGTTGAAAAGTGAGATTATGTTAAAAATTAAGCAGAAGTGGCCCACGCTAAGATTAACTGCTTCTACATCAACAACACAGAAAAAACAATCAAATGAAGTCAGCCACTCCTTCCACAACAATTAGTACCTCTCTACACTCAATATATTTTTATATGTAAAATTTTCACTAGTGGTATTTCACAATTGTTTTCCTGAGTTTTATTTTCATGTGCTCAAATCTTCCTCAACTCAAAATTAGAACTAGAGAAACAACCTCCAGAAGAAGGTGACACACAAACCCAAGAGCATCCTAAAAGCCAAGAATTAAAAGTGTTTAGCGGAGCTTCGGTGCTGAAGTTCCAACCAGTTACAGCCTTGTTGCTCTCCCTCTCTGCCTGCTTCTCTGCATCGTCACTCACATTCCCTTAGTTTGCTAACCTTGCACGTCTGAAGTTTTCACCATGTACAAAACACTACTGGAACTTGCTGGTGTGTAAGACAGTTGCTGCCTTTCTTTCACAGTATATCCAAAACATTCTTAAAGAAAAGCGACAGCATATGTTGGGACACGGCACATGAGGATCTTTGTTACTCAAAGAGTTTAAACAGTAAAAAAATGTATTAGGAAAAAAAGCTGCTCCAAATCCCAATGTTTGCACCTACTCTGGGATATTAATGATTATTCTGCAGCAACTGACATTCCCAAGAGTCAACAAAATTTCCATGTGGTGACCTACCTAACAAGTCCACTGCATAAGAAATTCCCTGATAAAAACATCTTGTACTCCCTATGCATAGAACAACTAGCTCCTAAGCAGATCAGCTGCTTTAACAGTCCTTCTATGCCTCACCAGTCCCCACACCCACAACAAAAGTAGTAAAGTAAAGTAAGAATGAACCATACCAAAGACTGAGAGCTACTGATTATTAAGAGACTACAAAGAAGTGTGTCTGGTTTTTACAGTATGGGGAATGCAGTGTTTAAGGAACTTTCCATTCAAGTTAGTCTGAGGAACTTCAGGTAGACTAGTAGTACTAAATTTCATACTACTATTGTGACTTCTGTATTTTGTGTTTTCCTTTTGAAATATGAAAATAAGATGCGGCAAGAGCTAATTTAACTTATGAAAAAAATTTCTTTATTTCATTACTGGAAATGAATTTGAAAAAATCCAATTTGAAATATCCAAATCTAGCAAGAAAGAACATAAACACATGCATTTGATTAAACAATTATTTAACTCAATTAAAAACTCATTTATTCCACCATCTTATTAGCAAATGTTCCAGTGACTTACTAAACATTGATTTTGCAGAGTCAGTTACTTAGCACTGGAAAAAAGCCAAAACAAGCTATTCTTCAAGTCTATTTTGACTTAAGGAAATCAAGAAAAGTCTTAAAAAGTTTTTATGTTCCTTAGGTACAATGCGTATTTGAGTACTTTTCATACACAACCTAAACATTATTTTAAGGAAAGTCTCAAGAAAAGCTCGGTAGTTTCTCATTATACCAAAACCAAAAGATGCTCTACACTTCATGCTGACTTTAAGCATACTTAAAGACATAATGAGCAGCTAAATTCAGAAAAAAAATAAAAACACACAAAAAAGGAGACCTTTCTTTACTAATGATTCATAACAAATGCTTTGCAATTTATCTATGTTTCTAGTAATCCAGCATTTAGTTTCACCTTCTGATCCCAGCTTAGAAAAACCACATAAATTCTATTATTTCCTTAAAAAAAAGCCCACTGTAATTACTACAACTGAGTACTTGTAACCATAGAGGTCCACTCTTGATGATATTATTTAATTCTTAACCTCCTGTAGAAATCAGCTTCAGTATAGTTACATCATATATGAAAACAAGTTCTCCATTTTGAGACTACCTTTACATATCATTTCCTTTATTTTTTAAATCATAATAGGACAAAATCTTCAGACTTCTCTATCAGTTAGTGAGTAGCCTCGCCTTCACTTATTCGTATTTTTTCCCAATTTTATTTTACAGCCTAGTTAGATGTTAGACATAACTGCCAGCTGAAACTGGATTTTCATCACAAGAGAAAACTATACCTTATATTCAGCCTTCTCCATAGTCAAATCAGCTTTCAGATTGCATACTGATACATCAAACAAACAAAGCATCCCAAAAATGTGGTTTAAAATGTCCCAGTGGTTAGTTTGCTTTTTGAAGGCATGGAGAGCAGCATTTCCTGCTCATTTCATTTTCATATGATTTCCCACACCAAATAAAAAGCATCTGAAGACCAGGACTCTGCATGGTTCAATGGTTAAAATATGTCATGGCTAAGAAGCAACTGAAAACTGGATGTTATAGTGGAGACTATCTGGTAATTTTATCTTAAGCAGCAATGCTGGCAGTCAGTTTAGCCACTTCAGAGGAAACGTTTTATGTCTTCAGATTGCAATAGTCATATTCCAAGACCATTTAGGAGATAACTTAATCTGACAGAGTCACAGGCTAAAATGCCAACCATGGAAATGGAGTAATGAAGAGACACAAAGGAACTGCAAGACAATGAAGGCACTCAAAACAAAGCATGATGAATGTGTATGACACTCACAATGGTGTTTGTTTAATGTGAGTACTCTTTGTGAGCAAGATTAACATTACTCCAAGGATTAATAAATTTCTTAAAGATACAATTAAATTCAAGTATGTATTTTCATGCTTGTTTTTTATAAAGAAAATCAGCTAATGCATTTAATTGAAACATTTATATGCAAATGAGCTGGAAATATTAAAGAAGATTAAAAAAATAACACTATGCTGACAAAACAAATACAAGAATGGACTCTGAATGCAATAAAAAGCTTTCACTGATCCACCAAAATCAGCAAATTTAGGTTTGATTTTTTTCATTGTTTTCTTTTTAAAGGAATATTGGTTCATGATACTGGTAATACAGTTAGTTTTCCATAAAATATTTCTGCATTTCTTAGAAAATCTTGCATTGTTCTCAGCTGAGTTTTAGATAGTCATTAAAAAAAAATAATCAGATATGTATGGCTGATTTGCTTTTTCAAAAGTCTCTAGCCTGAAACAAGTATAAAACCACTTGAGGTATTAGAAAACAAAATACAGCATATTAAACCTTAAAATTGTAGACTTTCAGTTAGGTAGTTTAGTGTTTAATAAAGAAAACAAAACTTGTAGCATAAAATTACAGCTAGGTACCTTTGAGACTGAATTTCTGAGAAAGTAATCTGAAATATATTATAGAAAAAAAGAAATGACAAATGGGCAAATTACTTACATTGCATATGCTTTCTAGCAATAATATTTTCCAGTATTTACTCCATTAGTATACCATGCCCATATAATGATTTTCACAATGACAACTTGGTAAAAAAATTGGGTTCTGGTTGTTGCTTAGGGGTTTTTGGTTGGGTTTTTTGAGGGGTGGAGGAGAGGGGATGTTTGGTTAGTTGGGCTTTTTTTACAAGCACCGCTGCAGTGATGTACATTTACGCACATGTATGTATACAAACACAAACACATCACGTTAAGAGAACCAGCACCTACACCTGTAAATATGTAATTTGCCAGTAAGATAGCAGGGATGGATTAAATACATAACCTTTCAGTTAACATTTACAGCCTCCACCCCCTTCTTTCAGTCAAAATATTTTCTTTAGATACTTGAAACTGTTGCCACTACCTCATCCCATGCAGAAGATGACACCACTACTTTTTTTTTGTAGGTTGAGATTAACAAAACAGAAAGTTTCTTTTTCAGTGAAGAGAAACCTCAGATATACTTCATGCCTTATTAAGTATTTTCAGTGATTCAACACCACACTTATCACAACAGAAAACAGCTACACAGCTTTTGTTGAAACAGTAAGAACTACTATCAAATAAAAACAAGTGCATCCCATACACAACTTACTCAGTGACCACATTATAGATTAACAAAAAACAAAGAAGGCCAAGTTTACATAAACAGCCACTTGTAATACATTTCAGAAATCAAGAGGGAAAAGTATAATGTTTCAAGAATAATGCTGAAATTGTGAAATCCTTCATTAACTGCATTAGCACGTATTTTGAGGATTAAATGTGCTCCAGTAGAATTTGGCAAGTTTGTAACATAGTTAAGAAAAACAGATTATCTGATGGTATTTTAAAGGGAAAAGAGGCTGACAAAGCAGATGGTATTACCACTGTCAATACAGTGAACACACAGACAATAGTAACCACATTTAGAAGTTAATTTTTACATACAAACTAACTTTAGATACTTGTTAAGACTGCTAGTGACAACACGTGAAGTTGTTTCCCCAAGTCTCTATCAAACCCAACTACTACTGGTAATAGAGGAGATGCTGCAGACAACAATGCATGAGAAACATTCTCCCCATCCTTAAATGGCACGTTTTCTAAGCAAAATAACCAAGTAAAGGCCAAAGTATACATGGAGTGAGTATCAGCATGACACGTATAATCTGCTTATGTCAAATATATTCACTTGCATTTGCTGTATCTGATATACACCATTCTAATACTATAATCAAAGCTAAATGAGAACTATTGAAGCATTTAAGTGATGAAGTTAAGTAGTAAATTAGAAATGTTGTGCTGTAAGCAATTTATGCATACAAATTATCATTAAATAATCTCTTCATCACTTGAACACAAAAATAAAACCATTAAGGTACTGGAGAATAAAATATGGAATATCAACCATCAGAAAATTAGGATCTGTCATATTTTCAATTAGGTACCTTTGTGCTGGATAAACAAAATCAAAACTTCTAGCAGATCTGTTGAAATACCTCTGAGATCACTTCAAGTGTGAGCAATTTAATCCCCAACATTTAATAAAAGGGTCACTAAAGCTAAAATATTTAAAGTAGTTCCAATTCTCTAAACTTTGAGTTGACACAAACATCTTAGAACAACATCTTAGAAAGGAGGCAACGAAAAGATTTTTTCTTTTTCTTAGTGTATTAAATGGATAAGAATAATTTTCAGTACATATGTAATGCACTAAGGTTCCGTCTTTATTTAGTACACTGCATTCATTTTTAACAAAGATTGTAGGGCTGGGGGTGGTTTTGGGTTTGTTTTTTTTTTTTTGTTCTAGTTCAGTTACCATAATCACTTTTCAATATCAAAGCCAGATAACAACTTGTCTTATTACGGGAAAGAACTGATAATTATTGTGGGAGTAAGACCAGCTGGTCTAGTTCAAAAACATCTGTAAAATATGTATTAATGCAAAAACAAAGGATATGAACATAATTGTAATACATTACTAAAACATAGCATTTGTGCAGCAGGAGAACAAAGTTAACATTCAGTGTTTTGAAGCCTGATGTACTATACAAAAAATATCAGCATTTGGGGGAAAATGAAAAGAATGCATTAGTGCAAAGGTTTTGACTATTACACAATGCAGAGGTTCCAAAGAAAAATTCAGCTAATAACAGAGTAAATGAGTTCTCTCCATACAAATACCTTTATCTACTACTCTTTCCCAGAGCTACATTTAACTTAAGTATTACATAACGCAGTTAGTGTAGGAGTAATTTTGGTAACATGTTAAAATTCCTTTAAATTACATTATATTTAATTGTTGGGGTTTTTTTCTTAAATCAATTAGAATAGTACAGATTCTATGGGATGTCCAGAAGAGAGAAAGATCTCCAGAAACTTTATCAAACTTATTAGTAAGCACTATGTGGAGCAGGGGAGAACAACTTAAATCTCTATTCTAAGTACTAGGGTATTTATGTTTCATGGCATGCATGAGTCAGTCCTCCTCAATGCTGTTTAACCTCTAAATCACCTCATCCAGAAACCTGGTGCCATCAGCACAATTCAAACACTGAATTGTTCACGTTATGTTCAGAACCAAATAAAATCTCTTGAATGAGCACACACATGCTGCAAGTCAGTTGGCTCACAAAAACTGAGCACAATATTTAGCATTCCTTGGACAGTTAGTAAACAGGCCTTGCCTACACAGACTCTGCACATGATCTTTAGTAAGAAATGCTGATACAAATTTATCTATGTTTTCCAGTAAAACTTTAATAAGTAGATAGTAAACAATCCATGATGAACAGTAGCACCTTGTTCTCGCTATAGGATGAAGAATTGCTGCCTTCCCTTCTTAGACATCAGCAGTAGGTGTTTAAAGGAGGGATTACCGTAACAGTTTGGTCTACCTTAAAAATTGCTCATCTATTACTATTTCTTACTGGTGATGTTCTCTAAGTAACATTAAAACAGGTGGTACAATAAATAAGAACTTGTAGGATGTTTTAATATGGCAAATCAGGATTGGTTTAAATTTAAGATTTTGCCACTTAAAGTACTTCTGTTATTTACCAGAATCACAAGTATTAAATTTTCAAAGGGTAACCCTGAGTCCTGTTCAACTATTAAGTTCTCTTTGCTAGTACCTGTATTCTGGCACTGTAACATTATTTCACAAATTAAATACTACTTCCAGTTGTGTTCTGGAATGTGTCAAAATAAAAGGCACCCCATATAATTTCAGACACAAAACCGAGGTGATTTTAACTGGGTGATAAATTTTCATAGATTTATTGCTTGCTACAATAAAAACTAAATTGTTTTTATGAAGCACCACCATACAATTAAAGCCCCAACACCACAGCAACACAACCATCTTAAAGTAAAAATATCAACTTACTGCATTTCATAAAATCACAGAACAGTTAGGGCTGGAAGGGCTTGAAGATCATCTAATTCCAAACCCCTGCCATGGGCAGGGACACCTTCCACCAGACCAGGTTGCTCAAAGCCCCATCCAACCTCAACTTCAACACTTCCAGGGCTGTGGCATCCACAGCTTCTCTGGGCAGCCTGTTCCACTGTCTCCCCACCCTAATAGTGAAGAATTTCTTCCTAACATCTAATTTAACTCTACCGTCTTTCAGTCCATTCCCACTCGACCTATCCTAAAAGACCCTCTCCAGCTCTCTTGTAGGCTCCCTTCAGGTCCTGTAAGGGTGCCACAATTTACATACCATAATTCTGCAACGTTAGCTTTGTTGGTAGAGTTGGCTTGCCCATTACAGATTATTACAGATTATTTGCATTTGTTCCTGACTGAGCTGAATATCAGCCACTGATATAGTGATCATTCAAAAAGCTCAGCTGCTGATCACTGCAGCTGTAAGCTAGACAAACCAGATTATCCATGTGATGTCAATAAAATATCATTTTTACCCAGCAGACCACATCCTAATGCTTAAAATGCTCCTTCAAAAAAAAAAGAAAAAATATGCATTTAAAAGTATAGCTGGGATTTAGAATGAATTACTAAATCCTTTAAATCCACATCATTCACCTCTAATAACCTCTACTGAAGGCTTTGAGAGCATGTTTAACTGACAAACAGCTTTACAAACCTCATCTAAATACATTAGACCAGATCTATAAAAAAAAGAAATAAAACAAACAAACAAACCAAACAAAAAAACAAAAATAAAACAAAAAAAAACCAAAAACAAAAAAAAAAAAACAAAAACAAAAAACAACAAAAAAAAAAAAAAAAAAAAAAAAAAAAAAAAAAAAAAAAAAAAAAAAAAAAAAAAAAAAAAAAAAAAAAAAAAAAAAAAAAAAAAAAAAAAAAAAAAAAAAAAAAAAAAAAAAAAAAAAAAAAAAAAAAAAAAAAAAAAAAAAAAAAAAAAAAAAAAAAAAAAAAAAAAAAAAAAAAAAAAAAAAAAAAAAAAAAAAAAAAAAAAAAAAAAAAAAAAAAAAAAAAAAAAAAAAAAAAAAAAAAAAAAAAAAAAAAAAAAAAAAAAAAAAAAAAAAAAAAAAAAAAAAAAAAAAAAAAAAAAAAAAAAAAAAAAAAAAAAAAAAAAAAAAAAAAAAAAAAAAAAAAAAAAAAAAAAAAAAAAAAAAAAAAAAAAAAAAAAAAAAAAAAAAAAAAAAAAAAAAAAAAAAAAAAAAAAAAAAAAAAAAAAAAAAAAAAAAAAAAAAAAAAAAAAAAAAAAAAAAAAAAAAAAAAAAAAAAAAAAAAAAAAAAAAAAAAAAAAAAAAAAAAAAAAAAAAAAAAAAAAAAAAAAAAAAAAAAAAAAAAAAAAAAAAAAAACAACAACAACAACAAAAAAACACAAACCAAAAAGAAAACCCCAACAACAAAAATCAGGCTAGCTTTCCAGGTCATTTTAATAATGGTAATACAGCTTTCTTGATTAAAGAACAAAGAAATCTCAAAGCACATATAAAAAGACAAAAAACAAACTAATAGTAATACACTGAAGTATACAACTTTTTTCTCCAAATTCTAAATTTACAGTTTGTAAGAGGACCTGAGTAAATTCAAATTAAATACCTGGTATTGTTTCATTTGGGTATTGAAAAATTGTAATGAAATATAATGATAGCTAGGTATTTATCTAAATAACACATAATTTTTAGCACTGAAATTCTAATTAATGTGATAGAACCATCTGAGCAGTAGCTACACCTAGTTGGCTGAATGCGTTACAACTAATCAAATAAGCCAACATACAGTTTTCTTTTGTCATCTGTTTGAAATAGGTATCTGTCAGAACTTATCATCAAAGTGTTGCCATAAGAATTCAGGATGTAGTAGTTCCTGTATATCCAAAACTCAGTATCTTCAAAACGTTATCTACGATGCCAACTTAAGTTTCATCCATTGAAATAACACTGAACCACTAACATAGTCTTCCCAGAAAATATATTTTCAGCTCCTCTGGGCAGAAGATTCCACTTTATTTTTTAAACACAATGTATATCTGTGCTATCACAGATGGAAAAAATGTTTTAAAAATTTCTATATTAACACAAAGATAATATCTTTAATCTCAAGGGTTTTGTTTTCCCAGATTAGCTGCTAAAGAGCTAACATAATTTCTTCACAAATTCTTTGGCCAATTTGAAGATCAGTCTCTCTAACAGCATACCAAAAAAATAGGTATCTAAATCTTCTAGATTTGGCAAATTACCACATCTAATCAATATTTTATTCAATTTCATTTTCTAAAAACTGACCCAAGATGTAAACATTTATGCCAAGAGATTTATCATTTAGTTCAAATTTAAGGGAATACTAAGAAGCTTTACTGTTCTAGGATTGTGCAATAAATCTGTTTTAATTTTTATGTAGCAAAATTACACCTCCACCAAATAGTTTTGGCATTAAGGTAACAGAACGTTCAGACAAAGCTAAAAAGCAAATCCAAAGGGAGATCTACATTTTTTGTGAAAACGAGTGCTGCCATAAGACCTTACATTATATTGTCAAAGAACCAGAAATTGCAAAACATTGAAGATGTTGCACTCCAGAAGTTCCTTTAAAGAGCAGCAGCGGAAGTCAGATAACAAACTACAAAGGTAGAGAGAATTTAGGAATAACTCTTTAATTACTGACCTGTAACATAAACCTGTAAAAACTGTGTGCTTCTGGTTTTTACAGTGCAGAATGAAGCAATCACTTGGAAAAAAGCTAATACTATGAATAAACTTGCATTAAGTATGTAGAAGGAATAAAGGCAAGTTTATTAAATTAGCTAAGTTCTGATGATATTTATTTTGATATTTTTGTATAATGTAACACATGGGTAATATTGGCATTGACCTAAACAAGTTACAGAATTCAAAATGAAGACCCACAAAGAGCTGCTGTGCTAAATAAGAAAGGGAATCAGCACTTCAGAAATGGCATCATGTAGTAAACACAAGAGAAGATTTTCAAATTACTACACAGATCCACAGCCATAAATCTATCTATACAGAGGTATATATATAAAAAAGTAAATCTGCCTAAACACAATACATCAAATTCCCTGAGCAAAGCGGCTCAAATCTCTTTTATTCAAGGCCTGAAAACCTTATCTGGTGCATCATCCTATGTACAGTCCACCTGAACTTTCATATACCATAGAGAAGAACAACATATACAAACTCATAAATTAATGCAAGACCATCTCAAAAGGATAGAAAACCACACTGGTAGTACTACTGCAACAAGGAGAAGCTGCTCCTGTAATAGGAAGAAAACCAGCTCCTAACATTAAGACAAATGAGACCCAACTACCACTGTCGCTGTCTTCTAAAAGCTGACACTAAGCTGCTTGGTTACACCTCACTTGTACAAACACTCCAACAAACTTTAAGGAAGGGGACAGACCAATTCCACCCAAGAGCAGGAGATCTGGAATTTCCTGATCTCTTCCCATCCTGTCAGATTATGCCACTGCACAAGGAACACTTAAAAGGAAAAAAAAAGGGGGAAGTCCCCTCCACTAAAGGCTTTTAACCTGTATCATTTTCACGTCTTTAGCCCACAGCTTCTTTCATGGACCTGTTCAAGTCGAGTCAGGGTGCCACCAACATAGACACTCGCTGTGAGTACAAAAGAGGACAGAAAGGCTTCTTCACTACCACTTTACTTGCTGAGGAGCCATCAATGAGGTTTTGCCCTTCCCTTCTCGGTGAGTCAGCCGTAAGACAGTGGTAACAATCAAGTTCGGGTTCAAGAACTAAACAGGTTCTTGAGAAGAAACAGTTAAAATCTCAGACACGAAGAAGCAGCAAAGAGTATCAAGCAGGACTAATCTTTTGGACCAAGGTGCTGTACTTATTTCAAGCTTACATTCGAACAGCCTTTACTGCAAGAACTGGATGTAGTTATAAGTTACATGCAAATATGAAGCTTTCAAGCAACTAAACACAGCTTTCTCTAAACATTAACTTTCATTTTGAAAATGTATCAAACAAAATTGTATTTAAATCACATGGCACTTTTCTATCTCTCTAATAAAGATGGGGATTAAGATACATAAAGTTTATGCCATTCGAGGGCATTCATGCTTTCATCTATTAGAAACATAAGCCTTTTTTTTTTTTCTAAGTTAAGCATTAAACTCCAAGATACTTAATCAAGTATCACACTGTTTCCAAGAGTCCCATTATGGAGCAAGAAAACATCAGAAATAAGTTACTGTAAAAATCACTTCACAAACTCCTTGAATCAAAAGTAAATAAGCAAATTTTTAAAGTAATTTTATTTGGACAACAAACGAAGCATTCACACCTTTTTGTGCCAAACAAGCCAAGTTTTAGAGTAGTTTTATAAAACTACTCATAACGAATTAAAAATTTTATGCTACTAATAAAAGCACTCTTTCAAGATTTGTCCTTCCAAACTCTTTAACCTTCTCTGTCATTAGGGCTGACTGATAAGCCACCAGCTGTTTTTTTTCTTCTCGGTGCTACAATGCATTCTCTTCCTTTTTAAGGCTAGTATACCCAAGCAACAAACAGCAGGACTTTAGCCAGCTGCTAGAATGTCACAAACCTATATATTTAGCTCCCATCTCATTTACTGCCATCCCTCAGTGTCAACCATCTAATGTCCCTTTTGCTCCAGTCTCCAGACATTCCTCACTGAGCTGACAACACTGCAGGCTGGATCAGCGGACAGAAGATACAAGAACACACAACAACAAAGCACAGACCTTATCAGTTACCAGAGACAGAAGCCATGCCTTGTCAAACACGCTCAAGCAAAAAACATTTTGGGGTTTGCCTCCTGTCCACCACTTCTGGACTAATTTTTACTGTAATAAATTGTGTAGTTGTTTGTATAAATATTACCTTTAGAAATATTACTTGTGAAATAGCAATTTGTTCTTCTAGCATGTTTAATTAGTAACACTGTTTCTTCTCCTAATAGGGCAAAAACCCCTCCTGTTTGTACACTATTTGCTTCACCTCTGCTTTCTCAACATGTTTTGTGCATAATAATATAAACTAGTCACATTTTATTTTCATTTAATATTGGTTTTAACATTAACCCTTTTCCTCATGCTGCAAGTTTAAAGAGAATCTTAATTGGGTAGTTTCAGTTCCACTTCAAATAACTAAAATAATATCCCTCAAAATGATTTTTTTTTATGCTACATGTTCTGTTCATGTAAAAACACTAATCTAATTACTGTCGTATTTTGGAAATAATTGGATTTTAAATTGCTAAGAATTATCAACATAAGTGAGAAAGCTGTAAAGATAGACAAATTAACAATTTCATGGTTTTAAAATGGGAATTTCTGTTATCATTAGATTCCCATTTGCAATTATTTAGAGGCCCACAGAACCGTTTGGTAGTTCCCTCCTTTAAGTGGTCATAAAAACCTTTAAACAGTAATTGAAAGATTGTTAACAGAAACTCTCTCAGGAAATCAGATCCTGTGAACAATCTAATAGTAGGCATGCTTAAGCGAGATAGTGAATAATCTGTTTCATCCTGTTCACTAAGATGAGGTTTTCAGAACAGTGGCAAGACATCAGTTTCAATAACACCAGGAGATGAGTAAAAATTGTTCAATTCCATGCTCTACTTGGGAATTGTGACACATTTATCTAGAGAATTAACAAGTTGTGCTGTGTGTAAATCAGTCTCCAAAACCTAATTGTAGGATCCAGCAGTGCCCTCTAAGCCTCACAGTTTAGATCATTAAACTCATATTCCAATAACAAAGGATCCTCAGGATATACAGTCCAACAACTAATTTCCATAATAATACCTTTTAATTAGATGTGACTACATATGACATTACCCAAGGCACTTAAAGTTGGCAATTTAGCTGTAGACTACTTCCATTTCTCAGTAATTACAAGTGAGAAAGATACATTTAAGTTGGAGCACCACTGCAGATAATGATACTATAGTTACAAATACTAAGCAGAAACGGAATTCTTGTACTTACGGGACACTATTCTCTTCTTTTAATTTACCAGAGAAATGCAGTTACTTTTCCTCCTCTCAAAACGAAAAACTGACTTTGTAGAAACAGGCTTTGAGGTTATACTCAAGTTTATGCAAAGGAGAGGTGCTCAGTAACCACTTCATTTTAGTTTATTAGTTACTGGAATTTTAGACAAAGTTCTTCATCCCTTTAAGGCAACAGATTTCATGCTAAATTATTCAGTCTTTTATAATTCTAAGCTGCAAAAATATATTTATTTGCCACCTTGAAAGATGGGAAGGGAGGAAACACAAAAATTGCACACTTCCAAATCAGAAGACTGTACCTCAAAGCAGTACTATATAAATAGCAATTACTATTTTTTCCTCCATAATAGCACTCTTTCACAAGCAAAGTTAAAAATAAAGCAGTAAAGCACCACACCGAGCAACCGAGCAATCAAATCCCATGATAAAGATGCATAGTATTGTTTTGTGGATAAAGATAGGCCTTGCCAATTAGAGCTGTAATGAAAGTTTCCATATTCAAGCAAGATATTTTGGGAAAAAATACATTTTATCAAATTTCTGAAGTGAGTGACAAACTAAGGTGTTTAACATTCCTAAACATAAACATGCTTTTCATTCATGTGACTGATTTTAATTGCTTAATTTAGCTGACTAAATTGCAATTTATAATCAAAACCAATATTAGATAATTTTTGCTTTGCTCCTTTAACTTTTACACACATTTGAGAATTGGTAACACAACTGCAATCTCATTCATGGACTAAGACCTCCATAGTGAAACAAATTGAATTTTATTGACTCATAGGGGAAGGTGAATCAGAATTCTTACCTCATTTAAGACAGATCAACTTCTGAAATACCTATTTCTATCTTTAAATACATTGAAAATACTCCCAGTATTTCACAAGCAGAACTACACCACCTCACTTTTAAAATAAACATCACACCTAGTCATAGCTTTGTACACAATTTATACTACTTCAGGTTCATTAGGGGTGCATTTACCAAACGAGGCCTAGAATTTCATGCCATGAAAATACTGAAACATGTCACAGAAAGTAATTTGAAATTGTTTCATCAAAATAAAAGCAATTCCCCTTCCAAAATTTAGAACAAAAACCAGCAGGATTATCTAACTGGTAGCATTTCTCATTCTACTACAGACTTCAAGCTATACACTTCAATCAAGTCTAGAAGAAAGTAAGATTAGAAACTCTCAATGCCTATTTGCTGTTGTACAAGTATTTCTTCTAAAAAAAGAAATAATAAATAGACTTCTCAGTGTTGACCATACTTGAAGTGAAAAATTAAACTAATAATTCCATTCACCTGGAAACATTGTTACAAAAATTCTCTATACATGTACAGCTGCCATAATCAGTAAACTTGCAAAATTCAAACCTAAAACTGCAGAACAGGTCAGAAACACAGAAGACAGCTCAAAGTATAGCACTCAATATGTCGTTTAGTGTTTTAAGGTCTAATCTGCCTTGTTTGCTCTAAATGACTTCTGCTAAAAGCTATTACCAAACCTTAAGTCTATGCTCTAACTGTAAGAAGGCAGTGCATAAAAAGACAAATGAGTCAAAACTGAAAAGCACCTGAAACACCTTAAAAAGCCCACCTGGTTGGGAGCAATTAAGGGTGCAAGACTCACAACATAAGTACTAATGAATTATGTGCTTCAGTCAGCATCAAGCACTAAGAGCAACAGCATTACAATACAGTAATAGTAGTACCTTTGGGTATCAAATCATATTGAATCTATTATGCTAAGCATCTACAATTACAACACTACTAAAAGAGCAGCATATCAACAATTGCTACATCCAGGCTTCATTTCTAACTAACTTTTGTCTTTTACTCTGGGCTTTTAAAGTAAGGACAGGGGTATTACCACTTCCTACAGTTCTGTGATGACCAACACCACTGCAGACACTGCAACAGAAGAGGAACTACCTCATATTTACCTTACCACAGGTGAAACAGCAGAAGAAGGAGTTATCTTAAGGCTTTGAGATGTACTTCAGGTTTACATGTCAGCCTACCTGTCTGTAGTGACTTAGGATTTAGAGATATATGTTATGTTCCAGCCCTATCTGTATTACAAAGCCAGAGTTTCAGGTCTCTCTCGTTTCAGGCTTGCCCATCAGCAGACTCACAGAAAAAAACTGAAGTCCTTCACAAAGACTCAAAAGCCCTTGCTTACAATTTTTCCAGTCTCAAAGGCAACATTTGCACTTGTGGAAGAAAAAAAGATAAGCAAAATATTATTTTGGCTAGAATAACTTGAAAAAAATCTAATGAGATTGAAGCCCAAGATACACTATTTTAGTATTTGTGTTGAATGACATTAACTTCGCTTTACTTTTAATGCAAGTGACACTTATTTTTAAAAAAATGGTAGTCAAATTGTCAAATATGTTCGAATTATAAAATTCAAGCAATTAGGTTAAATAGTATGACCCAAACATTTAAGATGTTGATTTGAATAATATATTCATTATCATCAGTACTTAAATACATTAGCAATGTAACAACTGGTCATTTCCAGATGGAACAGCAATACAGAGATATCTATTTAATGCATCATTCACATTTTTAGACTACCTGTACTTTACAGGGAAAGAAATAATCTGATAAACTGCTGCAACTTTAAATCACAATTTAGTTGATAATCTTCCCAGAGCAAGCAGTCCCTGTATTACTGACCACAGGGCAAAGTCCTCAGTGCCCTCTGACACCACAGATCACAATGTTTGCAGCTAGAACAAACTCGAATTTTTGGGTCAGTACGTTCTGAGTGTTTATAAACCACACAGCTGAGAGATATTGATCCTGCTTATATCAGTACTATAAAGAGACAGAAACCTTCTGAAAAAGCATTAATCAACCCAAGCAACTGAAGTGTTGGGTGGATGAACGCACACAATTAGGACAGGTGCACAAGCATTCCTGAAGGAAGGAAGTACTATACTATATAATAAGAGACAACTAAGTGCAAGTAAGGTGTAAAAAGGAACTGGCTGCTCATCAAGCAAAATTATTTTTCCTAAAGTACTGAGTGTTTTTGAAAGAAAAAGAATTCACTCAGTTTCAAAGCAGTGCAGCAAATTTCAAAAGGAATCAGTGCCTTCACAGAATTCACTACTATACACTGCACTTAAAGAGAAAAGAAACACGTAAAAGCTTAGAACTGTGAATTAGTATTATGCCTAAGTGACTGAAATGAAACAGTGGTGTCCAACTAGTGTTCTTACTAGCTTTAAAAAATAGCAGAGACTAATTTCATAAATTGAGTAGATCCATACTACAATGGATGAATATCTATTAGCTACAGAAACCCAGAATCTCCTATGTAGAGACACCTATCAAGATAGCATTTGTGTTTTACTCTAAATCCAACATGCCAAACCAAGGCAGGTAAACAACAGTTCTCAAGCAATTAAACAAAACATGGAAAAAGGAAGGAAATGCCTACAAGGAAAGTTTATTCCTGAAGCTGGATTTGTGTACAACCATCCTCTCAAGAAGACTCATATACCGGACAACCAAGTCACCAACATCAATGAGACACATATGCAGACCAAAAAACTCTGTTCTTTTGAAATATGGAACAAGTTCAGATCAGAAATGATAGATATATAGATACAGCATTACACTGAAAACTTTTCCATGACAAGTGATGTACACTTTTAGATGTATTAATAACTTCAGAAATAGCATAACCTCAAAACAGCACACCTGTTTATAAAAACTTGACCGTGTTGCTTAAAAGGCAACTTTTTTTTTTTCTTTTTTTTTTCTTTTTTTTCTTTTTTTTTAAATTAATATGCACCTCCAAGGTTTGTGGGCAGACTTACTCTAGTAATAAACAGTAGATCTTCTACCACTGAGGGCATGTACATTGATTTTTACCTAAGCATATGATTTAGGAGCGATACAAAGAAAGTATCAAGCTGGTATTTTGACTGGAACTCAAAACTACATTAAACAGCAATTCTAGATGGGGCTTGGTGCCATCTTATCCTGGCAAAACACAGAGCAAACACACAATCAGCTAAGACTTGTATTTCAGTGACCTACCCATATGAAGTTACCGAACTCTTGCTGTCCTCTGACTGGAAAGCATCAAATTACTTTTGCAAGGGCAACTCCATAAAAATCTGAGCGTACAAACAGCAATACCTAAACTACAGAGCTACTAAAAAGGAAAGAAATAACTAATATGTCTGTCAAAAGCTGACTGACCACTGCAGGGGGAGAGGGTGAAGACAACATGGTATGGTATTATTAATTGTGGTATCATATTATTAATTATTATTAATTACGGTATCATAATTGCCAGGTTAAGTTTCTGGGGAAAGTACTACAGCTTCGTGCTATAGGTCTCCTTTTGTCACCTAATCAAAGGGAAAACTAAAAAATTTTAAAAATCTTAATTCTCAAGAAAGGGTTTTTCTCTCTGTATTTCCTCCTCCCTTAAAACATTGTGCTTCTCAAATACCAGCCCCCTCTCCTTCAGGAGTCTGTTTCAACTCTCTAAAGGAGAGGGAAGATCTGCTCCTGACTGTGAGTAACAAAGCACAATTACTAAGGATTCTGATGTCTAAACAGTAATTTGTAAATTCACCCATATGTTTTAAACACAAGCTCTACCTCACTCTGTTAAGTATTGTTTCAGCACCTACTCAATGTATTTCCATGTTTACTGTAGTCCCCAATCCTAGCTAAAGTACACAGGACATTAGTTCACAAAAAACTACCAACAAGTTCAGCAGGTGTACCCAAGCATACGTGACCTCACAATAGCAAGAAAAATATCATGCTTGAAGCACTTCCTCGTCCCTGCATAAAACCATTCTTTCCTAAAATAAACATTTCAAAGAACAGACTGAAAAAAAAAAAACCACAATGTAAAACATAATCAGTATGCAACAAATACCTGCCTCACGGCTGACCTTTCATTACTTGTATTTGCACCCAACTATCCTACATTTAAGTCTTGCAAGAGCTATTACACAAAGTACAAGTTCTAAGGAAAATCAGTTCAGCAAAAGCAAGCACAAGCTGACGTCACAGAGTTGTAGTACTGAATAATCAACTGAAACCGTGCACCCAAATATTCTATGATCCATGAAAGAAAGAAACATATGCACATGAAGTGCAGAATTCAAAATGGAAGAGTCTATTAAAAAGACAGCACTGATCAAACAGATTTGCCCATTGAAACCCTCACTCTACACAGAAAATGAAATGAGCTATAATGAAAGGCACTACAGGAGCAAAACCAATCATCATGGATGTTGACTGCTAGACCAACTCCAAAAAGTTCCACTGAACACTTTCTTTGCAACCTCAAATTTTGTAAATCCTAAAGTTAAACATTTTTAATAAAATTAATTTATTAGAATAATTTTAGTTATTTCATCCACAGAAAAGTAACAAGTATCTCCAAACTAACTGTTTAGACTAATTTTCTAGACTACCAATCTTCTTTTAGCACTTCCCCATATATACACAGTCCTCTTCCTCCATGGTGAAGAGAGGCACCCAAATGTCTAGCACTAGCTGCTAATGTCAGATTAGGGGATTCCTACCCTTACAAGCTGGACCTGTATACTGATTAAACAAGAAAAAAATTCCACTGCTTTCTGCAGGGAGTGTCATATACATGCTGGACATAGCATGTATATGAACATGCATATAAAACTAGGAGTTTAATCTTATTATGCTAATTTGAAGAAGTTACTAATACAAGCATCATCATAAAAACATGGTGTCCTAATAAACATGTTCAACTTTCCTATCAGTACCAGATGCAACTCATTTCTTCTCCCAGATTTCCAGATTTACTTTGAAAAATATTAAGAGGAATATTGCCAAGGCAAATGCTACTTACTAAGTTTTTACTTGTCTTACTTCTACACCCTACCTTCCTTTTCTTTTTATTTACACACACAGAAAGACCACAGGATCTGCAAAAAGCAAAATTAGAAAGTAAGAAAAAAATGGGAAGAACAATATTAACAAATAAATGACAAGGTAATCACCTAACTTAATTGCACTAAATTCTTGAAGAGTTGAACAGTGAAAAAATAATGAAGATATGGACCAAATTAACTGGTACTGCTGAGGTGATGCTGAGCCTGCAAGATTACTGTAAGAGACTAAAGGACAGGATTTTTAATTCCAGTGTATTCTAGACTGTCTTCCATCCTTTTGTCTCCAAGTAAAAATATGCTCTGGAGATTTGACCAGCTTATTTATGAATAAAATTATGACAGGGTCTGTCATCCTTCACCAAAAAAACCCCAAAACCAAAAAACCCACCAAAAAAGAAACCCCAAACCCCTCAAACCAGCTATTGAGTGTTTAGCATGGTTCAAAAAATAAAAAAAGAACAAACCATCAAAAGGTGATTCAGATGGTCAGTAATGGAAGGATATCTAATAAAACATTAGACAGAAAGCGTAAAAAAAAAATCTTCAGACAGATGTAAAGGTACGTCTCCATTCTAACAGCATTTAAACAAAGGGGCCCTTGCTCAATCCATTCCCTTACCATGTGCAACCAGAGCACGTAAAGCCTCTCATGAATATATAAAGTTGGAATTCAAAATTAAATTTTTAGCTCCCATATTTCTACTAGAATGTTTTTCCAATGACCCTACCAAGGGGTCATTGAAAATTAGTAATCAAACTACTTTAGTTATTTCATGTACATTTGTACTTTCATCAGTACCTGACCTTTTCCCAAATCTTCCTTCAGCCCTGCCATTACTTTGTATCCCAAGTTTATGTACAGAGACCAGTTATATTCTTTGCTTCAAATTGCAAGGGTAAACAAGGCCAAGTCTTTTAGCCTTCTTCCCTGTTTACCACTAGGGAATGAAAAGCTTAAGTAAAAGAATCAGAACAATAAATAAAGATGATGTTATCATTTTCCTAATCCATATTAGGGATGCTATTAAACTCTGATATTACAAATTGAAAAAGGATTTAAATGTTTTGTCAGTAAGTTCCCCATAGTAAAATGAGTCCCTGTGTTCATCGCTGTGTTGTACTAATTAAACAGTTTTAACTAAAATGGTCAGAAAGTACGCACAAGCTGTTTATCACTGCTGGCCTTTGAGCTTCAGTATACTCAGAGGACATTCTACTTTAGATGCGATAATTACTGAGTTCTTACATTTTTACTGAAGAGGCACAGAAGAGTTCCAACAGAGAATTTCACATTAATCAGAGCTAACAGGCTACTTATTAATAATAAAGCCATGATTATAATAGAAAAAACATTTATTCAGTTCAACATTCGTAGGTACTAATTCCAAAAACTGTTTCAATTGATATCAGGCAGAAACTTTAGTCCCAACTCTTCAGGGAAATTTGCGAAAATTAATCATTTATCTGAAGCATAAGAAATGCTAAAGACTATTAACTATTCAACCACAAACAATAGCTTATCCTCAGTTCTTCTGCTTCTTAAGAGCTCAATAAGTTTTCTGACATCTTTTCTTTCTACTTTTTAAAATTCCGATGGAAGTTATTTCTCCATGAATTGGAAATGTCTTCAAACTGTAACACCAAAGACTTACATGAGAGCACAAACATTACACTGTAGAGAACACATTTTTAACTGAAGGGCAAAATGTGGACAATTAATGGAATTTCATTTTTTGAGTGCCTTCTACACAAGTTCTCTCTCAAGTTTCAGGAGCATATACATGGTTCAGGAAAGTTAAGTATCTCAAATCTCAGTTTTAATACTAAAACTTCTATAAAGATTAAACATCTTTCAAGGATGCTAGAAGAAAACAATACAAATAGACCCAATTGCGTAACAGTAACTTCCTATGAAAAAAAAAAAGTGCCAGAAAGACCATCCCAACAGTTACACAATACATCAGACTGTGACTACATCACAGAAAAATGCTCTTTATTAATACAACACACCGAAGAAAATTAATTCTTGTTTGGCAAGATTTTTGCATATCTTCCACTTACTAGTACAGAAGTAGAAATTCAGACTCTGAACAGTCAGCATTTAAAAACTACAGGCTGTTTCAATCAATCAATTTTTTGGCAAGTTGAACCTTGCATCAACTATGGTCTTCAAATAAATATTAGATTAAAAATAGTCAATATGCACTAGTATAAAAAAATAAATTAAGAGCCTTCAGGGGATTTTATATATTTATTTTAGCTTTTAAATTTTATTTTATATAGTCTTCACTTTGTGTGGGTAACCAAAGGATAATAAAATAGTAATAAAAAGTGATGCAGGCTGTGAAAATTTACTGTTTCATCTTTTGTATATGTTTATATATACACATTTATAAAAAACATGTTTGTTTAAACTTATGGTAGACTACTATTTTTATGCCTCACAAGTAATTGACGATCTTGTGCACAACATGGCACTATAGTACTAACCAGTATTCACTATAGTCAACTAACCGATATGCTCAAAATTCTACATCAGAAATATTTACCATAACAAAAGTTTATTAGAACCTCATAAAGCTTTGCTGATTTTTTTTTTTTTAATTTCTGTTACTAAAAATATTATTAAATATACATCAGAAAAACAGTTTCTGGTCACTCATCTCTGAGCAACTTTAGGTTTATCCAACTTTACATCTTTGTAAGGTATACAAAATTGTCAGCTGGAAGAAAATTAAGGCAATAGAAAGAATTAACTAGATTTATCTGAGAAACACTCTCATAGTCTATATAGCATGTTTTTCCTATATCTGGTAACAACTAAATTAATTGCTAAATATGAGCAAGAAGTTTCACATAACATTGTGAAAATTATCACAGGTGACAATTTCTATCTCTACCCACAGATTTACCTTTACTGGTGAAATTAATATTTACAAGTGAATTCTACACCTTTTTTTAAAAAAAAACAAGTTGGAATCACTGTATTCCAGACCTTCTGAATGCTGTGCTAGCCTGAATTTAAATAAGGTTACTTAATTTCTGACTTGCACAAAGATTTTAGAAAGAGTCTACATACAAAATCAAAGCTTTTTATTCGTATGTAATGGTATATTCTAGTTGATTAACCAATTATTGAGGCTGTGCAAATCCCATTCCAAGTAGCAATGAACAAATACAGGAGCACACAGAGAATACCGGGCTCAGCTCCCCAGTGAAGCTTGAACTGCCAGGTCCCACCACAGTGGCAGAAGCTGCACATTTTCTAGCACACACTTCACATCATCTCACAAGAACCAACAGCCTTCTTATTCCAGGTCACATGTATACAAATCACAAGCTTCTCCAACTTCTGAATGCTTAAGAGTTTATTAAAATAAATTACTGACCACTTCAAGGCTGTTCTTCTAAAAGCACACAAAGAGCTAGCAGTAGCTGGTGAAATCATTACTTTCACAGTAACTAGACACAAACTCCTTCCTGCTTATTTACACTATATTTGACAATTAAGTGGCAGTGAAGAGATAAGCTACTAAACCCCTGATTTCTAGAACAGCAGCTTAATAGTTAAGGGAAATCCAACACCTTTTTTCTTACTCATAATCCTAGTACAGCAGGCATCAAGTTCTGTAAAACTACAACAAATAACTAAGGCAACTCTTCACAAAGAATATGTTTTCAAGTTATGAAACAAAGATTTCAATAACTAAGAAATGTTTCAAAAAGCTACTAAGCAATATAATTCTAAGATATATACAAGTATTAAGTCCACAGCCACTTACATGGCTTTGTGGAACAAAAGCACAGGACAATTCCTCTCAAAAATTGGTAATTTCAAGGAGTCTCAAAAGAATCCCTGTTTTTGGTGTGGGGACAAGTATGCATGTACACATATGTATACAGACACGTATATGTTTAATTTGGAAGAAAAATGCAATACAAGGGGAGAGAAATGTCCTTAGTGCCAGTGCAAATTCCTTGAACACTTTTCCCAGTACAGGTATTTTAACCCCAAAGCAAAACCATGTGAAAACCATGTGAAAACTTGAAAAGGGAGACAAGACATTTGTCTAAATATGCTGCTCTGAATAAGGACTTGCACTTAATTTTCTTAATGGAGCATGGCACAATGAGGTTTATTTAGAGGCCCATGTGTTCTAAGGAGCATTGAAATAATAAAACTCCATTTGGAGAGCTTAATCTAATTAAGCATACAAAGAAAAGCCACGGAAATACACAAGTGTTACCCCCATTTTTTGCTGTTCTGTACTTTCTTCCACTTCATATCACTTTAATGTGCAAATCCCTTACCTGGACCCTGCACTCCTCTATTGCAACAGAACTTCTAAATTCTATTAGGGAAGGATAACACAATTTCTTATTTTGTCACCAATCAATGAAAATGGCTGGGGTAATTGGGGGTAGACTTCGACAGGACTTTTTCCCAAGTAGGTTTCAGAAACACTTCAGATCAGACAAATTCAAAACAGTTCTAGTTAAATGAAACCATTCTCCTTCAAAAGGTAAGTGTACAATAGAACTGAACACCCCACGGAGAGCACAGTATTGACAGACAAGCAAAGAGTTTTGCTTAAACAGGGCAGGGAAAGGGGAGAAGACAGGACAACTAACCCTGAGATAGAGACACTTCTATAAGCAACAGAACTGGTTACACAGGTATGGGACAAACAGTAATTGAGACTGTACTTAGTCTCCAACAGGTCTCTAAAGGGCCTCTAAGCATTCTGCAGCTGACTTTTAGAGACACACCAAGAGGAAAAAACGCCATCCCAAGAACTACTTTCCTCCTGAAATTCACTTCACAAGTGTCTCAGGATGGACAATACTGAATGAACAAGATAATTAGGATCTTAAATCTATGGTTTAGCAATCCATGCTAGTTTGGTATTTAACACAACCTTCTTCCACTCACACTCACTGTAAATCAAGCCAAGTGGAACATACACTGATTCCCTAGTGTCCAAAGCAACTCAGCGTGATCCAAGGGTAGCATTACATGAAATTTACACTTAAAGACGACCACAAGGATCAAAAAATAATTTAGGGACTAAAAAGATATACTTACATCTGGATATTCTTTTACAGGCACATATAGTTTCTCTTGTAACTGTACAATAGGTCCCACAGCATCTGGTAATTCTGCACTTCTCTTCTCCGTACTACCATTTAATGTGTCGTTATACATGTCTTTCCGTACTCTGCTAATTTCTGTGGGGGGAAAAACGTATATTAGCCATTTAATACAGTAACAGTTTATAATCTAACATGACAATCTTCTTTTTCTATTATTTCCCAAGTCTCAATGCCATTTTCTTCCTCTTATCATGAACATCATAGTAGCTGAAAAATCTGCTCTGGTTTTGTTTTTTTTCTTCTGTTTTGTTTGGGGGTTGTTTTTTGTTTTGTTGTTTTGTTTTGTTTTTTTAAATTGCAGCACCCATCCTTAAATGTCTTTCATGTCTGTAAATTTGCTGCCTACTCATCCTGTTTATGGAATTCAGCTATTGAAGTAAAAATTATGGGCAGCTCCTAAGAACACTTACAAGATTGTTCACATCATTTAAAAGGTGCATAAAAACAGTTCTTTTATATATATATATTTTTTAACAATGAGGCGACTAGAAACAAAAAAAAAAATTAGAAATCTGTACCTAACATAAAAAATAGAAAAATGCATCTATACAGTACTTTTTGCTAGTTATGGGATTAACTATAGCACCTGGAAATTAAATGGAACATCTTTCAGCAATGGGAAACAGGACAACTTAACAACGAGTGTAGCTCATGAGCACATGGTATGACAACAAACTGGTAGATATTGTTCTACTGACTACCCCCAGAGAGATAACAAAAAAACAAAGGCATGTGAGGTATCAGACCTGGGCAAGCTCTCTATGCACCCAGAAGCCCTACTACTTCATTTCAAAGTAATTAACAACTCCTCAACAGCACCAGGGAATGTCAAGGGCGGACTTCTAAGTACTGTTTCTACCATTTGCACATGTATTACTCACACCTTGAGGTATTTACTTGGAAGATGCAGTTCAGTAGTTAAGAACAAGGTAGTTAAAAATGGATAATTTGATTCAAATCTACATTAGAGTCACTAAGCTCTAACAGTCCAAGAATATACACAAAGCTTTCCTTTGTTTAACTAAAATAGACATTTAACAAGAGGTTACATTTTACTTCTAAACCTGTTAAACTTAGTATTTAAACTGCTGCTATAAGAATAAGAAACTCCACATTCCATAACTTATGGAATCCCAAATAGTGTAAAGATGTTCTCAATGAGTTTATTTCAATACCACGAAGAATTACTTAAAATGAATGTATCAACCAAGTTTCAAACAAAAAACTAACATTTCAACAGTATTGTACCCAAAGCATTAAGACTTACAATAGCATGGGCTGTAAACAAGCCAGGTATCAGTAATTCCAGTCTTTTACTTCGAATTGCAACAACTGCTTTCAAAACCTTCAGAATGAAACGTGACACCAAAACCAGAAATCTTATGTTCTCATCTAAATACAGGAAGCCACAGAAAGAAGAAGTCACTTGAAACTCTAGCAGCAGACAAGAGATTAATATAACCTCTGTTTCATAATCAAGTTTCTTCTCTGGCAAATGATTAATAGCTGAGATTTCACCACCTGAAAAGCTGTGGGGTGGGGGAGAGCGTCAGAAAGGACACATCTCTGAAACACATATTCAGGAACAAGTTGTTTCTCTGCTGGAAACTGACACAGTCATGTGTACTGTATCATGATTTGGTAGTTAACACCTGTTTACAATGGGGAACACAAATTTTGTCACCATATAATTACAGCTCAAGGAAAAAATCCTCATCTCCCTCTACACTGACAATTTTGGCTACGAGCACAAATTCCTCTGAACTACAAGCAGTATTTATACTGGCTTCAGTATAAAAAGATATTCTTTAGCACATCTCTTTGAACAAATATTACTATCTTTTGGCACACTTTGTTTCCTTTTCATTCTCTTCAGATTTTCCATTAATATAAACTACACTGAAACAAGCTAGGCAGTCCGCAGAAGTACTGAAGCATAAGTAGCATCACGGTCATTTTTATTTGAAATTGGCAGCTACTCAGTAGCTGCACCAAAATTTTCCTTTCAAAATGTATCTTTCATGCAGAATATAATCACTAACATTAGGTATCACAGTTTTCACAGGAGAAAATGAACATTTATTTTAATCTTTCCCTTGCAAATAATCCTATGCCACATTCATGACACGTGAAAACCAAACATTCAGAATACACACAGACAGTATGAGAGCTGGCTTAAGGACTACCACTCCATTTCAGCTTATGGGAAACCTATATACCACACCTCAAACTTTACAGAGATTGAAGACATTGACCAACTCAGTGGAGTAGAAAACTCCACTACAGGACCAGACAGCTGAACTTTAGTTTTCTCTGCATGTGCAGGTTTGTATTTTCTCTCTCTACATTCAAGCCAGCAGTAACGGTAACAAACATCAGGACAGGGACAATCACAGCTACAGCAGTCCGCAGTAACACTGGCTCCTCAAGTACTACCATTTCTTCTACTTCTTGGCATTTTACCTTCTCTCTTGTCGTAGATACTTTCTCCAAGACCACAGAAGAAACATTCAGAAGCAACAGATGAAATAAGAGGCATATAGTCCCAGTTTTCCTTAACTTCTGATCTGGTCTCCAAACTCCATTTCTGCGCAACACATTATCTATGAAACTCTCGTTCCACATTTCTTAAATTTGACAGTACTGAAGGGCTACTGCTTAAATGATAAAATACTTAGATCAAATCTCGAATTCACCCATTCTCTCTCACTTCTAACTATGGATTGAGTACACCCTATCTTCCTTTCTAACATATTAGTGCAGCCAACCACAGGCATTCTCTCAAATGCACAACTCATGAAGTTATCTGCTTGATATGCCCTCTGGGTTTTTCCAGATTCTGCTGAATCCTTCTACACGTCTGCAAGATTGCTTTTCTTTTTTATGACTAACAGCAGTTTTCTCACATACCTGCCTCTTGTTTAATCACACCTCTGGTGTCTCAACAAGACTCCATACAAAGTATTGAATTTTGATGACATAACCTTTCCTTTTACAGTCCCCATTACACCCAATTCAAGCTTCTGGTCTTTTGAGTATCTTGCACCTTTGCCACTCACTTTAGGCAGTCATGTGTATCAACAGAATTATGTGACACTGTATTTTCAGCATCTCCCTCAAGCTTATCAGGAGTGAATAAAGTTTCGAAAAGCATCGCCAGCAGCATGTTAGAGAAGATAAAAGCTCTGCTCTCTCAAGCTCTAGCAAGTACCATTTTATTCTGTTCCGAAATACTTTAAAATACCTAAAAATCTGAGGAGCAGTGCTAAAGTACAGAGCTCAAATCCTCCATGCACACCTTTTTACTTTTTAGCATCGAATTCATATACCTTTAAAAAAAAAAGAAAAAATACAAAGTCAAGTAAACAATCTTTTCTTTAGATTTATTTCACATTTCTTACACACTACCAAGCAGGTCTTCCCTTGCCCAGAAGCTTCTTTGGTACATCTCTCATGAAATCACACTTTTCAAGTTCATTTGTAAAGCTTTAGCTCCTTCACATTTACAATTCTTTACAGATTCTTCCCTCTCACAGAAAGCCAACTGATTCAAAAATAAGGAAAGCTTTACTTTCACAGTGAACATCTAAGTACAATTCTAAGTACTTTACCTCTAACTCAATGCTGCAGTGGTAATTATGTTGTGTAACACTCTAGGGATTTAAAAGAGTGTTAGTAAGGAGAAATACTTAATTATAATAGTAGATATGACAAAAAAAAAGAAGAAAGGCATACAGCAGCTTCCCCATACCTCTAAAACCTGTGAGTTCTGACAATCCATTAACAGGTCTCTGAAAGGATGTAAGTGCCCATCTCTACTGTAGGTAAAAGCAGAAACTCATGAAGCATTTCAAAATCTATAATATTCACCTTTAACAATACCTTGGTCTGTACATTCTAAGTAATAAGTTTAGCAGTAAATGACAAATTTGTCTTGCTCACAGCAGGGTAGTGGAGAAATAAACTTAAAAAAAAAAGTCAAACTTGTTTCAATATCTTTATCTTGTTCCACCTTAATAAGGCATGACCTAGTTAGCCATGGTAGCAATGACATGCATTCTGGTCCAGAGAACATTTTTCACCCTCTGTCCCTGAAACTAAACAAGTAGTGTAATCTTTTGTTTCCTTTATCTACAGATTGTATTTTCAATCTCTCTAATACCTTTCTAAGATATGTTTTGAAGCAGGATATACTGTTTATACTGCTTACATCTGTCTACAGATATGTACTGTTTTGATTTCTTCATTAAACTTAAAGTATTCTTCCCCCTTGAACACACAAAGAACAATGTTCATGCGAGCGTTTGTCATATTAAAAACCATCAAATAGTTACTAATTTTCAGCTGTCAATTATTCCTTCAGAGGAAGTAAGACTCTGTACATGCGTTTAAGACTGTGGGGTTGCAACGTAAAATTGGTTTACATAAACCATTCCCTGCAAGAATATTCAAAGTAGGAAATCACTGAAAAGATTCAAATCCTTCCTCTCTCACCACTTTGCAAACCACTTTCATCACCATTGGCCACAACTTTACTATTTCTCACCACAAAAGCCTCTTCCAAGTTATGAAGTTTTATCTTCTGGAAAAGCAGCAGACTTACTGTTTTTAAACCGATGCATTCCTCACTGTAGTTTAAGCTAGAACTAAGAATTTGAAGAACTGAAACAAATCTTCTGATGTTCCAATTTAGCTACATCCGTTTAAGCAGAGTTAAACAGATGCCACTCTCAGCTCATGTTTCTTCCCTAAGACCATGTTAAGGCATCAACACACACAGAATTTCATTTTTGAAACCAACAGTACAGCATCTAACTATCACTCACTGTTTTTACAATACACAGCAAGTGGGGGTGGAACAATCCAATAGCCAAAATCAGCAAGAGATACAGAATTAATCAAAACACTAACCGTATTCTAACACCAGCAGGCATGCTTCCTTAACCAAGTGAAGTACCAGATTTTCAAAGATTCTCAAGCACAAGATAGTTTCCATAGGAAAATATAATAAAGTTAGGAGCACATGTTTAAACTTAAAAGTTTAAGAGTTATGGTGAGAAAAACAGGTATGTTCATATAGCTAAAAATCATGGTACTTGGATCTCACTGATGCATAGAACATCAGTTTCAGTTTTCTACTTTCTCAGAGAAATCAAGTTATGCCCAAAATATCACCGACACCAAATTTTTTACATGCAGAGTAATTTTATGTATTTTGATAGACAAAAATAATTCCTATAATTTTTTTTCTTACAACTGTGACACTAAAATGAAGCACAAATAACACTTTCAGTATTTCCACAACAGTTTTTTGTAAAAAGTGACAAATTCTAGTAACTATCTATCAGAGACCACTTTAGTGGGTCCACTCAAATGCACGTAATTGGCATGCATTGCAGTGAGGGGGCAGGTGAGGAATTAACTGACTCAAGAATATTGTTGACACAGCACATACCAAATTTAAACACAACTTTTATTATAAAAAAAAATTAAAGAAAAACCAAAGTGACATCACACCATTAATGCACTAGATCAATAGACAGTCTCTCAGAAGAACTGAAAAAGAATGTCAAAGTACTCAACATCACCACCGAGAATATGGCACACAAGTCATTCAGGAGCATTACAAAAAAACACCAAAAAAAAACCCCGAAAGTGTTTGCATTCCAAATTTCAATTCATCTTTTAATGCTTTGGAAAAACTATAGGTTCTTCTCCTTTGCTCCTCAGAGCCCAATCTAGCAGTACACTTCTGATGATTAAACTGTCAGTCCAATGATAAGTGGGCAGCACTTTCAGCAATTTGTCAGCACTCTTGATCTCTAAATTCAGTCATTTCTTTTTGCAAGAAGAGCCTGCAAAACTCCTTCTTTTGTGGGCAGTTGTAAGGTTTGTATCAAACTGACTTCAAAACCAAATAGAGCATCGTCATCTGTTCTCTTTGTATAAATGTCAACAGAAAGCTTTAAAGTGCTTTATTACTGGTGGAACATTGCAACTCATGTGTTTTCTAATCTAGCAGCTTTAGTATGCTTACTTGGCAAAGAAATAGCTGGTTTTATTCATCACAATTTTAACAGTCTTCACTGTTAACACCAGTGCTGTTTGCTACTACTGCTGATGCAGCAGAAATAGCAATGCTAGCAAAAAAACAAGTCATTTTTAATATTGTGCCACATGGACTTGTACCCCACATGCATCATCACTACACGGTCTAAAACTCTGGCAAGCATTTACACTCCCCACCCCTGATGTTAAATCAGTGAAATGCCAGAGCATCGGGCAAACAAGATTCATAGCATCTTTCCTTCAGAAACCAACACAGTTAAAAAAAAAAAAAAAATCAGACTTAGGATCAAGCAAAGCTGATGAAACAGTCCACTTCTGACAAATTTTCATATATCAGCAATTTTGGTATAGAGCATGACAATGAACTCTGACATAATTAACTGGCAAATTTAAAACAGTCATGCATTTGTTTCCACTTACTAAAACTTGCATTTATGTTATTTAATATTATGGTATGTCAGAAAGGTCAGAGCAGGTCTGAAAAAGTCCATCAATCCTGCATTACAGCTGCCAGTAGCAATCTATATTTGCTTAAAAAAATAATATAAAGAAGATTAAATACAGTCTCCTCACTTTCTTGGTAAGCTCCAAAAGCTGTGCATTTGAGATGAAGTTCTTGTATTTGTCTCAACATATCCCAGCACTATGCTCCAGAAACCTAAATAGCTTTAACATAAAAATCAGTTTTTAAGTTCCCAAGAGGATACTTTAAAGAACTTTTCAGCAGTCTACTTGGCATATTCAACTAACATAATACAGCAACTGACATACACTATCCATCCACTCCCAAATAAGCAGCACTGGAAAATGGAAAGTTTCTTGAGGTGAGTAATTAGCTGATAGAGAGAAAACTGTAAAACTGAAGTCCATCAGCACAGCATGACAGCTGAAGCAGATCTGGTGGCTCATATTTGTATCAGGCTTAATTAGTACTCTCTCAAAAATCTACTCTAGCTCCCTTTAGCAGCAAGTTGCCCCTAAATACTTACAGAACCATAGAATCAGTTAGGCTGGAAAAGCCCTCTGAGATCCAGCCTAATTTGTGACCAAACACATCAACATATCAACTTGACCACGACATTAAGTGCCATGTCCAGTCTTTCCTTAAACTCTGTCCTCTTGTCCTACTGCTGGCTGCCTGGGAGAAGAGGCTGACCCCCACCTGGCTACACCCTCCTTTCAAGGAGCTGTAGAGAGTAACAAGGTCTCCCTGAACCTCCTTTTCTCCAGGCTAAACACCCCCAGCTCCTTCAGCAGATCCTCCTCTGGAGAACTTGTGCTCCAGACCCTTCACCAGCTCCAGTGCCCTTCTCTGGACTCGCTCCAGCTCTTCAAGTCCTTCCTTAGTTACAAGTAGCACAGCTAAACGTGCATCAAGCTTCTACATCTATTTCAAGTTTTTGTTTGTTTGTTTTCCTTTCCATACCCAGTAGCATAAATCAAATGTCTGGCAGGTAACCATAATTATAAACAACTTGAATACCTTAGATGTGGGAGAATCTGCAGTAATACTACTCTGTATGAACTACTAATCATCAGGAAGATTAAAGAAAGGAGCCATCCATTCTATGAGATTTAAACAACAGTGTTACTTGGCGCTCTTTAAAAACATCAGCTTGACAGTATCAGCTCAGACAGAACTTCTATGGTTTTAGTTCCTCAGGTGGGTATTTTTTTACAAAAAAAAATGTTACCTCAGTTTACTGTCTTTTTTTTGAAATTGATCTTTGTGAGCAATGCAGATTAACTGGTCTGCAATGGACCTTCTCTACCCACACACTATCACATGCACCCTTCACAACAGAATCAACTGCTGTCCACCTTCCACAGGGATCTTCTGCATTTGAAATAGTGTATTTACGTTCAACAACTATGAAGTTATGCAACGGGAAGCTCTCCAGTTAAAGCCAGAAGAACATTCTCTCAAAACGTATACTGACCACTTCAGAATGCAATAGTCTAATTAATATCAGAATCACCTGGATATCAGCACTGAAATCCCACACTGCTATTCTGCCAATAGGTGCAAGAAGTGCCTAAAAGTAAAGGGCAAGACACTATTTTACAACCTTTAAACCAAAACAAACTAATTTAAACAAATTACTGGCAGAGACCCTTCTAAATAATGTGTTTTAAAGTTTACTGTAACATTAAAATTACAACTGAGTTACCTAAACTTTAGAATTGCTTTTTCTTGGAACTGAGAAGTAAAAACTACTAAAAAAAACCCACTTGAAAAGTAAACAACAGCACCATTTCCTTTCCTGTATTCTTGGGTGCATTTTAAGACTCACCAATTTCAAAGAGCAACATGGAGCATACGCAGTTATTTTCTCACTCTTTGGGAATCATCCACAATGATCCTCCACAGTCAGCAATTACAAGAAAGCATTCCATTGGTTAATGTACTCTTTGTCTTTTGCATGAAAGGAGGGAATTTTTTTTTTACTTCCATGACCACCCAAAAATAATTACCTATTCACTAACACAGTAATGTCATGTGAGTCTTCTCTCTATTTTACCAGTTGTTTTAAGGCCAAAGTAAATTTCATACATTTTAACATACAAAGGCAATCTGAGGAAACACAAAACTTGGTCGCTAATATAAAGTATTTCAGGAAATGTCGGGGAGTGAAGGTGCATATCCTCCTGTGTCCTGTCGATTTTTCACAGTATTGTATGTCTTTCTATGTCACAAAACTGAATCTTCTACAGGTTCATGCACACAGTGATCACTTGATGCATTGAAAACCACTAGATATCTGGACCATACCCTACATGCTTCATGAGATAAAGGGGAGGAAAAAAAATTAGTCATTATTAGCTGATTAGTTGTGAAGCATTAACATTATGCATTCTTTATTAAAAGAATACACTATACTGCTACTGAAATGCTGATGAAAACACTTATAATTAGAAAAACACGTATTTAGGCACTATAGATTTTGTATCCATGACACCTAAACAAGCTGATTGTTGGTTACCAACTGAAAAATTTACCTAATACTGTAAGATATGAAACACCAAAATGTGAGAAAGCAAGCATACCTAGAGATAATTGACTTAGCTATAAAGAGAACATTTCTAATTCTAACCTGCTAGCACGTCAAAACAAAGCTATTCCAGTACTTGTAAGAAATGTCTCTCTCTATGTATTCCTGAAGTACAATTTCATAAGAGGCTGACCTGACAGCTTTCATCACTTCAACTGGAATCTAATCCATTTGAATAGGACTGACTAGTGCCTCTCATTCCCAATTTACTTTTTCTTAGCTGATCACGTACAACAGTAACACAATCCCACTTTTATACACACTGCTCCCCATCACACAGTATTGTTGTAAATGCTACCCTACCTGACTCTGTCAGCATTCTATTCACAAGACTAAGAAAGTAACCACTTTTGCTTGACAAGTACCAGCACTGACAAGTTAGTCATCAACATTAAATACATTAACTATTGCAGTGCTCTGATATAAATTACATAATGAACATGCACTGTTCAACTTCAAATTAACTTTTAAGTATTGGAAGATTTCCCAGAGTTAGTCAGTACATAAACAATATCTCTACTTAATCACAATCTCTACTTAACCAAATACATAACCAACATTGTAGCTTAAGAAATTTGACAACACAACTGACCAAACTACAACCCTAAATTAAGCATCAACTAACTGTGTTAAAAGATTATACACATCCAACACACCTGAAAACTCTTGATTTGGATACAGAATAACCAAACACATAGTCATGCAGGAGAACACTCCAAAATTTAGTTCTACGGTAAATACTCCATCTAGTCCATTATGGACTTCAGTCCATTTTTATTACTATGCCAAGTTTAACTAAAGAAATTTGGTTAAAATATGGCAGGGAAGTTGGACCTAGATGATCTTGAAGGTCCCTCCAACCAAAACCATTCTACAACTCTATGAAATGGGTACTCCTAGAAAAGCTCTTGAGGGTATAAGCTAAAACAAAGTGACAATAGCTGTGCCAAAAGGAGAACTGATTAAAAGGAGGTTGTCAAAACATGATTAAAAAATCTACTAAGAACAATGCATATGCTAATAGGAACAGTTTTCACCTTACTGCAAATTGTAATTTATTATACAAAGACCACCAGTGACAAAAATTTCTATATGAGAAATATAACTAGTAAAAAATTTAAGTAATGTCATTAAATACTTTAACCAAGGTGTTGAAAAAAATGCTTGTATTTATGCTAGGTAATACATACAGAAAAAAACTACTTAGAAATTGTCACCGAGTTCCTCTAGTACAACTGTTAAACAACTTCCAGATCACGATGAAGTGATTAAGATAACCAGTCAGCTTTGAAAAGCTGATCATTTTTCATCAATGTAGAGAAAAAAAAGTGTGCTTGAATTCACTGCAAATACATACACCTGAATAATCTTCTAAAAGATAAATATACCTATGTAAACATGGTTCTCCAGGGAAGTGAAACCTGGCAACAATCAAACTAAATCTTACACATGACTGAGATCTAAATTCAAGGTTAAAAAAGTAGGCTGCTGGCAATTGTAATTTTTACTAAAGCTGAGTATTTTTTCAGACTTGAACATCAGTTAAAATGAAGTGACATATTAGTATACTAATCTAACTGTTATCCATCCTTTTGTACCACACATTAGTTCAGCCATCTGACTCAACACATTACCAACCAGCAGGAAATCAGCAAGGCAACTCTTTCTAAACATGCAGAGCCAGCAAAACTTTAGAGAATCAACTACCACTACCATCATCACCCTCTGACAAAGTGAGAAATAAGAACATTGCTACTTATGTTTCTTTTACTGCAGTGAACTGTTATTTGTCCTATTTTATTTATTGTTATTCCACATTGTGAATGGAATGTTCAACTTAATTTGTAATTGAGTATGCTAAAACCTACTTAGATCATCTTACAAAGTTTCATTTCTGTCAAGAAAAAACAAAGCTCTTAAAAAAAAAAACTCCATTAATAGTATTTTTATACTATGACAAAATCCCATCGACTACCAGAGGTCTAAGCAGATTCACATTCTTTTAGCTCCTTTACACGATAAACAGATACCTGCTTTTCAAAAACTGCAGTGCAACCTGCTCTATCAGGTGGGTTCTCATTTCAACAAGACAGAACACAGAACTAGGTCACCCCCTTCAACCGTAACAGAGCTAATGAGAATGGAGTTGGCCTATCTCCTACGTAAACAGAAGTATTTGGTTAGTGATACTACTCTAGCAGTACTACTTCTAGAAGTAATCAGAATAAAACAGACTAGGCTGAGCCTTCTAATCATCCTTCTTGTTCATTTTACACACAGATTTGATTTGCATGCAACATCAGTCCCCCATTAGGCAGATCTGCCTTGACAGGTGAGGCAGCAAGAGTCAAAACAGCCCTCAGAGTATTTGGGTCAGTACAAGTCCAAACTACCTTGGAGATATCCTTGTAAAGGTGCATAGGTAACTTAGGCCGTTTGACAGGAGCTTCCGAGTGACATGGTTATGTACGCTGTCACAACAGCAATCCACTAAAACCTAATAAAACAAAACCACAGCCCTTCCTCAAAAAACAACCGCACACTCTTCAGGAATGTGAAGAGGTGACTATTCCTTGATAAACTACTATTGATATTTTTTGAGTTGCACAATGTTACTATCCTGGGAACTATGACAATATTATCTTATACCTGTGGTTCCAAAATAGCAAAAAAATCCCATTATTAACGGAAATAATTCTTCAGATTTCTACTCCTAAATTACTAATAAGTAACAATTATTGCAATTACTGCATATATAGGCCCTACCTTAAGACACCACATCAATATAATATCACCCTCAACAACAAGCTCAGTGCTTCTTTCCATGTAAATAAATATACACTGTCTTGGTCTTACCTTATTGTCTTAGTTAACATTCTCTTTTTCAACACCAAGAAGCATTTTCTAAAAAGTCTGAATTGCACTCTGCTGGGAAGCAGACCTTTATGAAGTCTCATGAAACACTATAAAGAAATGAAAGATATGATTTTTTCCTTATGATATTCAAGACCTGACCAAACAAAAAAAACCCAATAACGCTTCAGAGAACTGCTGCCTGAGATTCCCCCAGTATCAGAAACATCACTCTTGCAAACCAAGCATGCCTGAAAGTTCTCATCTGTGTGCTTCTTATGGTTCACTTTTACTGCCACAAAACAACTGTGCTCCTATCTGGTAACTTGCTAAATTCAACCAGTCAGCTAAGCTGGCATTTTTCCATCCAAAGACCTCTGCCACATGAAATAAGGTATTAACTGACAGCAGAAGAAGATACTGTCCAGCAGCATAGGAGGAATGAGACAATTTGCCTCTGGGTTTCACAGATACTTCCTGACAGCAAAGACATGGCAAGACTCCAAAACTTTGGGTTTACCCCAGGCTCTGGGAAGCAGTTTCCTCTAGTAGACACATACTTTTTGTTTTCCTGTTTTCCTCATCCCAAACCTTCTCCTACTCCCAAACTGTCTTTTCTTCATACTCAAGTCTCATTTTTTGCCTACAGAAGACACAATTCTTCACTCCTTCAGTTAGCCCTACTTTTCACCCAACATTGCTTTATACCACCAAAGAGTCCACAAACCATGAGGGATGGCTACACCACCAGACTACTGTGCTCCAACACAGTATCTTCCTGTTAAAAAAAAAAATCCTCCATAAAAGCTGAGATTTCAGAAGAAAGCCATGCTTTTGCTTACAACACTGAGGCAACTCAGCCTGTTCTCCCAAGTCCATTCCCCAGATCTACGGAAACTTGCAACAGCAATTACATGGCTTTTTCAGGTTGGAATAAAGCATCCCTGTCCTATAAGACAGCTCAGTAAGGGAGACTGCATAGAGGTACAGCACATACTCAGTAGGGTAACTTTTTTTGTGCTCAAACTGAAGTGCTCAAATGCAAACGTGATCGATCTCATTTAAATCTAGACAGACTTCCAGACAAAATGATAAAAGTACTCACTTTGGCAATCTCTCATAGAAAAATTTTTAAGTGCATTTTGTTTTAAAATACTAGGACTTTTTTCCCCACGTTCATTCTTGAAAACTTTTTCACTGCTTTAAATGAGGTCTAAACCACACACCTGGCATGAGAAGTTCGGCAAAGTTAAAACAGCAGAAGAGGCTATTTAGTGGAATGTATAATGTAAATTTAATCACAAGTTGTATCAGAGCTATTTAAAATATATATGATAGTACAGCACATTCCAGAGATCATATCTGAAGTTTTACATTACATAATTCATATATTTCTTCAAAAACACACCCATACTCTGAATGACTGCAAAAGGATTTCAGTTCATGCACTAGAAATACTAGGACTACTGGCATCATGTTAGTAGTGTATTTCTTTTCAGTGTCATAGTGTTTGGTACCAGATACTACAGTGAAGAATAACATCATCTCTGCCAACCTGCCTATATATTTTAATTTTGTTTCATAGTTTATCTTATACAGCTTAAGGAGAACCACATCCTGCTAAAAAACACAAAACACCAAACACCCCACAGAAATATCCCTCCCTGCCCTTCCCCCTCTCTCTCCACCCCTGCTAACCACCCCCATGCCCCCCACTATGCTAAGATTTATTACAACTTCAAATACAGGGTATCAAAATGGAACTGAGATGAGGCCTTAACTACACACCAGCTTACACTACTGCTTCTAACATTAATTGCCAGAACAATAGTCCACCCAAGCAGATTAGCCATCACTCATTAAATCCCAGCCATGCACGACTAGTAATGGTATATAGCTGAGGCTACATTACAAGAAGGGAAATAAACTTTTAACACATACTGTGTTGAGCAGGAGTAGAAAAGTTTCATTTTTCTCCCTCCACTTAACATTCCAGACTTGTTTTTATAAGCTTTGAGTACAAAAGCAGTCAAAACCTGAAACAGCCTTTCAGGCTTCTATTTTCTGCTATTTTCTGTCTCTCTCTCTCCCTAAGTCTTCTCTTTCACCTGTTCTCACATACTGGCTGCAGGGGGAAACAAATTTTTTTTAAATCATCATTGAAGGATAAAGAAAAAAACAAAAAGTAAATAGGCAATCCCCTCCTGCCACTAGACCTGCAGAACATCTGGTAAGAAGCTTGACTGTTTTCAATTACATTGCACTGTGGGGAAAAAAAAAAAACAACAACAAAACCAAAACAAAATTAAACCCAAACAAAAACAAACTAACAAACAAAAAAAAAAAAACAACAAACCCAGAGAAGAGCATGGAAGAGCTTTTTGGGGTCCTCTGACACTTTAAAAACTCATTTCAACGTGATTTTCCTACAGAGCATGGAAGCACACTACCACACCAAAAAGTGTTCTTCAAAGTACCAAAAAGCACTCTAGGTAAAGTCTATAAAGCTCCATACAGTGTAGTGAAGATCTAGAAATACAACCAGTAACACTAGTTATAATTACTATTCAAAACAGCCTGGATGCATGCTGGATACATTTCAGCTTGACAGGGAAAGTTTACATGAGTAATATTCTATTAGTTTCCCTCATTACTGTGGCAAGTATTGAATGAAAACATCTTAGCTGATGTATTCTCTCAGCTTTGAGAAGCAGCAGCCTTGGTATCAACTCTCATGATTCCTCTAAAAACTTTGAAAAAAATAGTTTAATACTGAACTGCAAATTGCAGCTGCGCACTTCAAACAGAGACTGAACACTGGGAGCTTTGCACTCCATTTAGGTGTCTCCCATCATCCCCCAATTCCTTCTTAAGGAGAAAATTAAAAAATAAATAAATAAACAAACTCATCACAACATTTTTGGGAATAATCTCTGTCACCTGCAACATCTCTCCTGCAGGTCAGTATTGAAAGTAAAGTGAAACAGGAAAATACTGCTGACTGCATGATGAAGCATCTGTACACCTCCTCACAACTTCCTATATCGGGAGGAGATCCTAAATTAAAGTTTTTAGCTGATATCAACATAGAAGAACATTCTGCAATGAAATTAAGAGACCTATGTACTTAAGCAACCCGCTTCTCTTTTTCACTACGACTTTGCCAAATTATTTCAAAACTGTGAACCAGACAGCTGGGAGAAACGTATCAAAATTTTCTTTGTTTCTGCCAAAAGTCAGTGAACTGACTTTTGTCCTCTCAGAGAAATAGCAGTAATTAGTAAAACTGGAAAGTAAATCAGTTTCCTACCTCCTTCCATTCCTTTTCCATTCTTGCAAAAAGAGTAATCAAAAGACAACTCTTAATTTTACAGATTCACACCCTGACCTTAATAAACAAACAGCTCTAAAAAAACAATCCTTTATAAAATAATCTGCTTCTAACACTACTCCTACATCTGGTTACGAACACGTAGGATAAAAAGTTGCAGGGGGGAAGATGTTTTTTGTTTTTAAAAACATATCAATGAAATACCAAGAACAACAAGAACAAAACTGGACTTCAAGATCTTCACAAAGTTTTCTCAAAAGACATTATCCCTCAGTTTAACTGATTTTAGCCCACGATCAAATGCACAGATAAATACCTTAATTTGGGAATGACTAGATGTCCTATTTAAAAGTCTTCCTTAATGACAAATGTTAAGGTATGTTATTTACTAGAGACAAAGTGAAAACAGCTTTACAAATTCAGTCAACAAAGCAAAACAGAAACCCAACTATGAACAGTAAGGCTGCAACTTATGAAAGCTATGAAATATTAGTATAGATTGAGACTCTACGAAAGGACTGGAATAAAAAAATGTAGCAGATTAAATCCAATGCTACATACAAAGTAAATTGAGTGGGGAAAAAAATATGCCCTCTTATACATAATGCTAAAGTTCAACAGTACCAGTTCAAAATAAAGTCCACATCATTCTGAGTAGGGTAACAAAGACATTTAAAAAATAATTAATACTAGGACCTCTGAAGAAACAGAATTGAAAATAAGAAACAGAGTATGCTTAAAATAAAACAGTGGTTACCATTACTGAGTAAGCAACCAGCACAGAACACACAAGTTCAAATAAATAAGAAAGTCAAAAGATACAAACTGTCTTCAGCACAGTTTATGACAGCATCAAGACTTTTTGCACTGTGCACTGTAGAGAACATCTTGCTTCACCTCAAGAAAAAGCTTTCTGAAAGCTTAAAATGTAGGTATCAGTAAGGGGAAGTAGAAAAATTAGGTGGAAGTAGACAGCATAATATATCTGGTTACAAGCACAGACCTAAAAAAAAACAGTTTAGTGAAAAGATAAAGAAGACAAGAGGAGATGAATGGCATAAATAAAGCAACTCAAGCTGATTTCCCTTGTTAAAACTCAAGGTGAAAACCACAATGGATCAAACGAAGGCTGTAAAAGGAAACCCATTTCAGTATAATACAGACAATATTGCCAAAGTGCAAACTCGACTATATGCAACTACAGAGGGTAAACACCAATGCAATCACTGTTATTGGAAATTGGCCAATAGGTGCATAAGTGCACCACACACACACAGAAACAGTGAAAAAAGTTTGAACAGGCATTTTCTCTGTGTTGATATATGCATAAAACAAACAAAACAAAAAAAAAAGTAGGAAAAAATTAACTTGAAAATCAATCTACACTAGTGTTTGAAAATAACAGAGCATTAATCATACACTGCACTGGAAGTAAAATGCTACTACTGGTAGTTTTGTTACATCTTACCATTAGTTGTAACACACGTTACAACTCATTTTTAAGAAGGTATTAAATTATTTTGGATTTTAGGTTTTATGTCTGTTTGCTTTTTATCTGAAAGTTAGCAAAGGTGAATGGCAATACAGAAGCCTAAGTCTACAGAGACATTTAACCAACAGGAAGAAAGAAAGAACAGTGGAAAAAAAGGTTAATGATAACCAAATGGAATATGCAAAGAACAGTAACAGCAAGCTGCATGAAATTATTCCTGCTCTTTTTACAGAAACAAAAAAATTGCATAGTTAAAAAGGACACCACTCATCCCAGAAAAGAACTGCATATCTTGAGAAAGTTGTAAAAAATAGATTAAAAAAATGACAGTACAAGAAAGTTCATTACTGGGGAGGATGGGGACGATGGAGACTATATATCCCCAACTATGCACAGAAGTCCAGAAGAAATTAAAAATTTGGACCATTACTCCAGAAGTCAGGTTTGCTACACCAATTCACCTTCCTTTGAAGGGTAAGAAGAGTTACTAGCAGTAACAACACACTGCTGCTGAAAAATGAAGTTCCTTAACACCTTTCACACCAGCTCTGTCTTTGTAGGCCAATTCAACTCACTAATCGAGCAAGACTATTCTTAGTCATTTTCTGGTTTGCTTGATTAGCTTTCTTCCAGGCTACTGAGCTGAAACAGATCACTGAAGAATTCACTGTGTATCAGAACCAGCAAAAAGAAACAGGGACACCTTCTCCAACAAGATTCTACTTTTTGCACCATCAAGCTGCTAAATTACTTCAAAACTATCTTCCATTATTTCTCTCCAAGGTGATTCCAGTAATTAAAACAAAAACAGGTCCTACAGCTATTTTGCAGTAAGCAGGTTGGACACAGTCTTTTTCTATTAATTCAGCAAACACATTCCAGCTTCAGCTCTACACCTGTACTTGGTCTTTCCTAGTTCAGTAGGTGCCTCTGAATGCTTACAGATAGAAGGCAATAAAAAGCATAGGAACAGGGATAAAAGTTATACCAGCTAACTCTGGATGCCTGTATGTATCTCAACTTGTCTACCTGCTGTACTTCTAAGTTCCAAGGAAAAGCTGGTCCCTCACATGCCAAAGTATAGAATTCCAGTTAATGTGTTCGTTTGAATCTACTGCTGTCTCAGAACATTAACATAACAAGATTATAAATGCTACTGCATATTTCTCAAGCAAGTTAGGCCATAACTTTCCCGCGATCAGAAAATATAGAAATTTATATTGAAAACATATTCCACAGGAACTTTATTCTGTATTTTCTATTGAAAAATGAAAATAACAGTAATGGACAGGCAAGAACTTGCCAATCATTCATTTTATTCTGCTACAAATCTACACTTTCAGTAAAGGAATACGGAGGAGTTACTCACTAACTACAGATACAGTGTGGGACAGATTTCCAACAGATGCCAAAATCAGGCTCAACTGTTTTCATCACACAGTGACTTAATAACACTTATATCTTCTGTTAATAAGAGTATTACCTCTCAGGAAGCTCTACCTTGCCAAAAAAATAATGAAGTAATAATTTAAAAAATAAAGAAATAATAAAATCTATCAGAAATTGGTAACAGGTTTAATTTTCCAAAGGGCCTAACAAAATTAAATCATGAACAAGAAATGAGCAGCTCCTGTTTCATGTACTTGCTATAAAAATTCATCATGTTGGCCAAGAAATTAGGCTATATTTTACCTCAGGGATCATATAACCAAGAGACTCATTCTAACACAGACCTTACTTCTGATGTCACTTAAGAGGAGAAACTGGACCAATGAAACACTTGAAGCAATAACCTTATCAGATGCCACACTTGATGTCTTAAGTGTTCCTATTCTCTGGAAGTCTGTGTCAAAACGCAATGCTATTCATTCTTACTCCCACCTGAATGATAACCTCTCAAAGCACTCAAAAGGGCAGTCCAAAAGTGTTGTAGTGAGGACATTTAGTTCAGTGTCCAGTTCAAGCATCTATTTCTAAATTATTACCTGCAATTCTTTCTATGAACAGATGAGAAGCATGCCATCTTTTACTAAGCTCCTTAAACAATATTTTGTCTTCTCTTTTTAATATAGCGCTCACCATACATGGGAATCATATTGGTACATTCAGCTCGTAGTTACCATATAGGAAGAACACCAGCATTCGGCATTGCTAAGTATAAGGGGTTAAGAGTTGCTGAAATGTATCAGTACCAACAAGTTCGAAAAATGCAGTGCTGCTATCAGAAATTATGTTAACATACTGCTGCAGACTTCCAGTGGGACTTCAAGACCAGTTCAATTATTTATGGGACTGCTTCAATGCAAATAGTCTTCAAATACAAGGCTATGTGGTTTTTAAATCTCGTATCACATTAGGGTTAAGTCTGGCATAAGGGGAAATCTGTGATGCAGTTGCTAAGTTTCAATTAATTATGCATACTAGGTCCTATTTTCTAATAGGAGCAAATATCAAGCAAATAAAGGCACAGATTTTTCCAAAATACTTACTGTTTACTTAAAGTTTAAGCAGAAAGGTCTTTTTTTTCTTTTAATTTCAAAAAAACCCAATGCAACACTATAACTAGTTCTTAAATAAAGGAAGAATAAAGTGTCATCCATCTGAACTAAACAGCCCAAGCAAAATACCCTGCAATTCCTGTGTTCTCCTCAATGTCGAAATGGGTGGATAAATTTAAAGCCTGCTCTCTCAGGAGTTGCTTTATAGGCAATTTTCTCCCAGTATCAAGGTCTGCAATTTCCATTTGGCTGCCAGTTTGCGATTAAATTCATCACCTTTATTATAAAAATGTGCTGCACTCCACGGCCTGCTGCACAAGAATCGTAAGGAAGACATTTTTCACTGCTAACAGCAGCATCAGTCCAAGGCAGCCATCGCATCCATTCAGACATTAGCGTCTCCAACGTAATGCAAGGACCTATCGCTCACCTGAAAGAGCCCTAACAGCAGGTATACCTCAGAGCAACTTCTTCACAGGTGGTACCTTTAGTTCAACTTTTTCAGCAAAGGCCACCATTACAATTCCTGTGTTAAGTGATTCTAAAAGTCAGCGGTTTAAAAACAAGTATGTTGACATTAAACTTGCCTACTTGCATTAATCAAAACATTTCTAACAATGAAATCTGTCCTCATATTGCCTACACCTTCATATACACCTTGCACTCCTTACTAGAATACATTTTTGAGCAAGCGCTCTACATGTATTTTTTAAGATACATTTTTTTTCCACAGTGGGTGTCCCTTTCTCTCCCACACACTTCATTCATGAATTTCCACTGGTTTTTCTCACCCCCATATGACATATCTTTTCTTAAAAATTTTTGGACAATCCTGAAAAATACTCAAAAAAAAAATACTTAGTACTCGCTATGCTATGTATTTTAAGGTCCTCCTCTGATAACCAAAAGGAAAGGCCCTATCTTCACTTTGCTTCCTTGTTATAAGTACTACCCGAGCTAAGCAGGATGTAATATAAAATTTGTACCTTAATAACAAAAATATACTACAGGAAGGACAGAGAAGCAAAGCAATAGCTAGCAATAGGAGTAAGAGCTAAGTAAAAGCCACATGCCAAACCTTTATGAAGAATGAGAGTTAAATTCATATTGGTTTGGGCGTCAGTGAACAAAAGACTTTGAATTACAGTAAAACAATAGAAGATAATATGTAATAAGCAATTAAAAATATTTACCTTTAGTATTCAACAAAAAAAGCACAAAAATGTCATTTTAGCATGTGAAACAGCTGTACTGGTCACACTGAAAGATAATCAGATTGTATTAGAGGTAACCAATCTTTATGCACAGCATGACAATTTCACACGTTAGGTTATTTAAGTTTTACTCTATCTTAACTAATGATGTACTTCAAAAGGTGCATTTTTCACCATGTGCACTAGTTTTCAAAAATGTTTTGTTATCAGATAAGCAAACAGTATGTCATACAAAGCTGATGTACCTCAATAGTCAATCTATCTTCTTAAGTCATTTCACTTTATGTGGCCATATTAAGTGAAGATAACATTCAAAAGAATGTTGTTCTGGTCAATTCTTACATGCCTTTGGAAAACGCAAGAAAAATAGGTTAAACCGCAAATCTCTGATACCTAGCTGACAGAAGTTTAAAAATTAAGTAAATTATGGGCACATGCAAACAATTACTAAACTTTGCACAACTGAGATGTTTTGCACTGTACCAGATGGGTCAGTCCCATGAAATGAAATGGAAGTGCCATCTACACTTCAGGGACTAATAAAAAGTAGATATTGCATGGCATTCATAGGACTGTAAATTGGAGAAATCACCTGAGAAGCCATTTGGTGAACATGAACTCTAAAATTCAAAATTAAAAACCAAAGGCTCCTTAGGCCTATTTGTCTTAAAAAAAAAAAAAATAATAACTTAAATTGCAACAAAAACTGGCAAACCTTCGTTCATATTGCAGAATAATACCAGAAACTCTTCTGGCAATAAAAAATGGCATCTTGTCACACTGTAACTAATTGGTTTCCACTGCAATGCAGCATAGAAAGCACATTTCAACTCAACTTTACTGAAAACAATAGCTTGGTATTTGCAAGCTGAAGTTCCGATTATTTCACAGCCCAGTGCATTCAATAGTTGGCACAACAAGTTCCGGGACCATTAGATGAAATTATCAACTAGATAAGATAATGCAGCATCAGTGTTTACTTCTCGCCATTACAGCAAAAGTTGAGATTGGAGCTTTTCTAACTGAAACTATGATGAAAGAAGGATTACTGTTTTGTCATAATCTGGAGAATTAACTAAAATGTGTTTTATTATAAACGAAGGTGCTCTGCAAGACACCCACAGATATCAAACAACAGGCAATAAACAGCACAAAAAAAAAAAATCCATGTGCAAGTTTGCATTGTTATATCCACCATGTTCCATACGTAAATATCAATTTGGCATTTTTAGAAATGCAAATATGAATTTTGCTTCCTGTCAAAAATAATAATCTATTTACCTTACTTATTAAAACCAGATAGTTTTATTTTTAACAAACACATTTAAAAGTAAAGATTTATAATGTTAAAGTTTGTAATGTACATGTTCTTCATTCACAAAGAGAACATTTTAGTTCATCGAAGTACAGCAGATTCTCCCCTCCACCTCTCTGGCTTTACATTACAGCAACCTGATGTATTACTTTTAATTCCATTAGAAAAAACAAGTAATTCAAATGTTAATAAATCTTGCCCATAGAGACGACATTTATAACTCCCTAAGCACTTCCTACTACTATAAGGGAGAGGTATTAACAAGCACCACTACCACAAAAGGGAGGGGGGAAGGGAGAGAGCACAGGAGATAGAGTGTACTCATGTCTATATACACACATGGTAGAAACAGACAGAGAATATTAAAACAAAACTAATATTTATTTTAACAGTCTGATAGCCAAGATCTCTGCTACTTGCATAATTAAAATGTTGAAGATAATGTAAGTTTTTATGGAGTAGCTACAGAATCATCAATTTTCTTTTCAGCTGACAAACAAACTCACTGAAGAACAGCCTCTTTTAGGAACAAACTTAACAAGTTGAAAAAGTGCAAGCCCCCATAGAAACTAAACATCCAATATTTAAACTGAATGCTAGGTTTAATTCACGTAACTTTTTAGCAGAATTTTACAGGCTTCCAACACAGCATAGATTTCAATTACACTAGTTCCATCTATCTCTTCAATCCACCAAAAAAGATCTTACAAATTAAGCGCTTATATTCAGGACTGATTTGAAGAACAGACTTATCACATTAGCAGGATTTGCACTTTGACTAGTATGTATTAAACATGCTGCAAGTTATTTTGTAAGTTCTTTTTTTCCCAAACTCATTTATCACTAACACTGAACAACAGGTTCTATCAGCTCATAAAGCTGTCTCTTGGGGGGAAAAAGTTTGCAGGGGGAGGGGGAGGAAACAACCCAAAACATTTCTTAAAATATTTACAGCTAAAGGTACTTGAGCATCTGGAACTGGCTTTAATATCCTTGTTCACAAATGACAACAGTGTGGCTATTTTAATGGAATTTAAATTGAAAGGTTCAGATGCCCTAAAGACAGTTCACTGCTGAAATTATTTTATAATAATAGCATACCAGTTTGAATTTAGTAGGTTACATCTCTTATACGTACTTTTAGCAATTAACATCTTAACATTTTGGAGCTCCAGTGCTGCAAACTGGACTCTATAGATTAACATAATTAGATTCTCTACATCTCATCTGGGGAAAATATCAACATGCTCACCAGCTCAGTAAATATATAACATCAGGAAGTCCTAAAAAAAGAATAAATGCAGATAGGTGAAACAAGTTGCAATACACTTAATGGTGAACACTATTTTATTTTGTGATCTCCTTGAAATTTCTTGTTTCAAATTTTTACTTCAGCCCACAGCCAAGGACAATTACTATAATGGAAATGCCCCTAAACCAGTGGTCTTCCAACCTTTTTCACTTACAAAACAACAGAAAGTTCCCAAAAAAAGGTGAAGGCTCAGTGTAGCCTATTTAAATATGTCCCTGTAACAGACTTCCTTTTTCTTTGTTATCTGCAGCAACTCTTCATATGCAGTGAGTCTGCAAACACTAGATTGAAAAACACCATTCCGGTATTGCTTTTCACTTAGCTCCATTAACTTTGCTAACAAAAAAAGATGCTGTCTACTTCAGAGAGAAAGTGGTCTCAAAGGTCTCATGTCAAAGACTATTTTGTTTTCATGCAATTTCCAAATACAACCCCTTCAGTTTAGGAAAAAAATCTCTTTGATGTTACTTTTTGTACCAGTGACTCCACAGTTTCGCTGATGGTATTGCAAAATGAAATATGCCTGTTTTGTAATTTTTTTACTATGTCAGAACAGGTATGGGCAAGGAATGGCTAGAGTGGCTCAGAGTGACAAGCACAAGAAAAAATACCATAGATTGCATTGGAAAAAGACACTACATGCAGGGAAATCTTGATTACATTGTACAAACACTAACTTCAATACAAATATCTCCATCTCTCTTACGTGTAATGTATAATCTGGTAACATTTGAAGGCTAAGTAAATTGTTGTATTATTTTGGTAAATTAGTAACACTTTCTGAGCAAAAAGACACCTCAGAGCTCAAGGAAATATATTCTGGTTTTTCTATTCCTTTCATATAATGATCTGTTTAATTTAGCAGTTTCAAAACCAACATATAATACAATTTTTGCAGTTACTTATACAGTAATGTGTTTTTAAAATGTACTGTGTCCTTTCTATTAATTTTTTCATTATACCAATACTGACAGCTACATACTACTGCACCCATATTTGTGGCATTAAGTTTCATTAATTAGCTCAACAGCCTGGAGATTATCCCGATTTCATTCCTAGTAATATTTATTCCTTCACTTTCCATGGAGGGAAAAAAAAGTCCCAACTTTACATGGTAGGGGAAGATGTGGGAAAAGATAAAAGTTTATAGTGGCGTAAGTTGTGTTTCAACTATATAACACCCTATGAGAAACTACTCACCCATGAATAGACTAAGAAAAAAGCTCCTTAAATGTTAGTGCTTTATTAGTATCCCATCTTTTATCTGAAATTCAAGACTCAGAGCATACAATAAAAATTTGAAGAAGGAGACATCACAATATATTCCTGATTATTCACGAATACATGTTAGTTATTAACAACTGCTCAAAACTTTCAGCAGCCCAGGTGCTCCATCCAGAAAAACATACTAGAAATGCAGTTTAATCTGCGCAACAATTTATACTATAAAATACCATTACACTACACTAATTATGACTGCTATACAACACACTGAAATGTTTGTCTTTGATACAGATTTCAGTACTACATTTTGCTCAGGGCTCTGAAAGCCTGTACATACAGGTTTAGTAACCTAAAGTCAGTCAGCAGTCAGAAAAAAATCCATATGAAGAGCCCCAATAAAGTAAAAAACTTGAATATTATTACTTTAAACTGTTCTCCATGTATTAAGCGTTCAACAATTTGATATAACGAAAAGCAGTCAAAAACAATTCTATTACAAACCATACTAAATGGGATTAGAAAGACCTGTGCACAGGACAAAAACCACTTAGTTATGCTATTAGCCTGATAGAAGAAAATCCCCCCTCAAAATCCCAACTATTTTCTTTATCCTGGAGGGGAAAAAATTAAAAATTAAAGTTGAAGTAACAAAGTAACTGAAAGCTGTGAGATCTAAGAAAGGCCAACATAGAACTTGAAGGAAAATTTAGTTCAGAATAAACTAAATCTGCCTCAAAGTTAATTTATCCAAATTTTTGATGCCAAATAAGGTTGCTGAGCCTGCAAAGATGAAGGGAAGTTCACAAGTCTGTCTTCAAAACATAGCTCACGTTTATCAATCCTAAAGACCGATGTAGATCTTTTTCAATGAATTAAAAACCAGTTGTCCATCTGTCATTTTAAGCTGTTGAATTTAGTAACCTTTCTGGATTGCAGAAGGGACGCGTTTCTTTACTATTCAGCCGAGTGAAAGTGTGCGGTCCCTCCTCACTTAATTACTCAGCGTACACCTAAATACCAACTGCCATCCCTCAACAGCCCAGCGCTGGCTGGAGCAGCCATCTACTGCAGCATCCATTTCTCTCCAATTCATCATCGTCAGCTTTCTTGCTGACACTCTTCAGAGCTGCCTAGCTGATGAATTGCTCTGTTATTCATCCTATGTTAATCCGAGGCTGACGCAAGAATACCTTGCTGAAGACACTTAACAGTATTAAAACTCAGCACTACCAAGTGCCCCCAGTGTGCATTAAACCTCCCATTTGGAACCAGCATGATTCCTCATGAATAGTTATGAATAAAATACAGTTACTAAATCAATAGGCACTAAGTTTATGTACCCCATCACCTATAGACAAAGCTTCCACACAGTCCCTTGCTTCCCTGAAAGCTACACCCTGAATTATTAGAAGCTGGAAATACTTTGATGAGTACAGAATTTAACCTCAATTAACCCTATAATTAAGATGATATAGAGATGTCTTCCCTCTCCTCCCCCTCAAAATGTCAGTGTGTATCTTAAATACCACAGGTCTCTAAAAAAGTTTTTGAAGTTTGTAACCTTAATAAGCTTTTCTCAAGAAAGCCAGTTGTTCTTTTTTTCCTTTCTGAGATGGATTTGATCTTTATGTAATGTTTTCTCTGGGTTTTTGGATTTTTTTTTCCATAAAGAATTATACTAGTCTTGTCAAAAAAATAAAATTTATCCAGAGAATGAACACAAAATCACTGCAAGAAATTTCAAAATATGACTCAAATCTCTCTAAACATATTATTAAAACAGCCAAATATAATTCCCTTCTAAACACAATTACAGTCTCTGATTGTACACCTGAGATACTAAAGTATCATTCTCCCTCTGAAGATGTTTTAATACACATATAATCAATCTTCCTGATAGAATCTTGGTTAGAATTCATTTCTGATCCCCACACATCATCTGTGCTCAGATTTTGTTCAAGTCTATTTGAGCACGAAGTTGACACAACTACATGAAAAGCGGGAACAAAAGAATGTGCGTAAGGAGTCTTGCTTCAAGTGAATTCAGAGGCAGTATCAGATTTCCATAAAAGCCTCCAGTGATTTAAAGCAGCAGTAATTCCCTCGTAAACTGACTGTATATGAGCCTCTCTGACTACACTTATCTTTATAGATGATAAGATACTTAAGCAATTAAAGAACTATCAACAACTTGTCTCTACCAATGTCTAACACACACCACTTTCTCACTGCACAGCCAATCTTCACAGCAAAAACATCACACTTTAAACAAGACAGCTGGGCCTATTACAGCATTTTAACCTTCAACTTTAGCACACAAACCAACTGTTACGAGAACACGCCTGACAACAGATTGTACATGTAGTATTTAGGCAAAGTAATTTTGTAAGTTTGGGCGGGGGTTGATGACTGTGACAACTTTCTGAGAAATTGTCCATGTTGCTTTATGCTGGAAGGGTGCAGCTCGTGCTCCTTCAAATTGAGACAAACTGAAACTAACTAAAAGCAGTATGATCAGCAATACTGTTCAAAAGCAAACAGCATCGGGTCAGAGCATTTTATTCTTGTGTTCTCCTTCTCGTCCCTGTTCCTGCAAAGAAACCTAAGATACTCACAGCGAAGAAAAGTGGATATGGCTTGCTCTGCACCTAAAAATTGAAAATTATGCATCAACTTTTAATATAATTATTTGCAGGTTATTAGATTAGCCTGCATTGAGAATAATATTAACTGATTTGCTACTGCTTTGAAGTCTGATAAATAAATGGAAGCATTATGCAACATGAGCTGAATGTTTCAGTTTAGCTGACATTTAAACATATGAACCAGAACATTAAGTTTGTATTAATACTTGTGCTAGCAGATCTGTTGCTTACTTTTTCAAATTTCAGGCACCTGCCATCTCCTACACATTAATGAAAAAAATATACCATAGCTAGGAAAGGATATTTTGACCAACTAATGGTTACAGAGATTTCTAAACCAGTTCTTTAAACGGAATTAGAAAAAAGGACCAAGAATATTCATTATTTCAACAGCTACAGGATTTAAAGAATTCAGCAAAGTCTGACTTCCATCTAGTGTCAGCTAGTCTGCAAATAAGCACATCCTTAAAATTCTGAATGAACCAGATGCACAATCAGTTGACACCAATTAGGAGCTTCAGACTTTTAAGTAAATGTTTAAGCAAATGCACTTCCCTCCCCAAGGCGCTGCTCTACATCTTCAGTATCGAGCCACCTCAGCCACCGTGCCAACACAACTACTCTGAGATCACATATGGGGAATGAGATCACAGCTCTGATGCATCTGAAAAGAAAGCCAGCACCACACAAAAACAAACTCAAAAAAAACCCCTGACCAGTACAGAATATCAGCTGACCTTTTAAGCCAGAAACTGATCCACTAGATAAGGGTATAACACACTGTATTATCTTCCCCTGCCTCTGCTCTGACATCAGCAGCCATTCTGATGCATTACTCCCTAGATTACGTAGAAGTAATTTCCCAGCAAAGCAACACGATTTTAATTTTGTATTAAACATGGGATGTTTTTACTTTTTAAATTAAGTCTTAAAGAAATGTCAACATTTATAAGGTTATACACCACTGAAGTGTTAACTGTTCCAACTATTAATACCCTCAGATTTCAGTGAGTTATCACGCAAATTGCTTCATGGTTTATCCATTCTAAAAAAAGGGTATCCGGAGGACCTTCCCGCATGGACACTTCCTGCAGTGCTGCAATTATAGTACAAAGCATCAAAACCTTGCTCTGGCACTGCCTGCGCTGGAAACTCAGAAAATCCCTCAAACTACGGAATGGAGTAAAGTAAAAGTATTCAAGTGCAACTACAAAACAGTCAAAAATATTTTTAAAAGCAATTAAAAAAATTGACTTCCAGGGTGCTACTCAACTATGCACCACCAAAAACATTAAAACACATCAATAGCTACCTACTGCCATTTCCCTTCAAGAGAACGATTTTTTGCACTGAACTGAAAAACAAAATTTACTATTTGACACCAACTATAAAAAACAAATCAATTCTCAAATGAAAAGTAACTGAAAATGTATTTTCAATTTCTACTCATTATTTCAAACCACAAGAATAAAATAAATAAAAAACCCCGTTAGCATTGCCTCTCATTCCAACCACTAACACCTGCTAAAATAACTGCACAGATCACAAAAGCTGCAACTTTGAGGGCCGAACCCAGACAACAGAGGTTTAAGCAACACAACTCCACTTTAACTTGTGCTGTCTTGTTCTCAGACACACAGCTAGCCTGCAAAAGATACTTTCTAATGGAAGCAAGAATAACAACGTGGAGGGGTACCTCTGCTAATGAAGCCAGATATTACTTCTCTTTACTGTTGTCACAGCTGTTTTGTTCATTTGTGCATAAATTGTCTCAAAAAAATCTAAGCTCTGCTACTAAAAAGCTAACTCCACTTCCATTAAACATTCCAAGAAAAACAACCAAAAGAAACACAAACCCGGACATTACTTTAACTGCATTGTACAGGGTTATACAGGATATTTTCTGAAGTCAAAAGTAAAACTGTAATGTTGTCTAACTTGCAGCAACCCCACTCTTTGTCTTAGCAAAGCAAAGGTATATAATTCAGACTATAAACATTACACCTATTATCTGTTTCAGGATTCAAACAGTAGCTTCTGTGTTCCTCACAAGCACAGATCCTCCTGCTTGCAAGCCACAGATATAGCTTGTGTGGTACTTCTACTGATCTAACCAACTGCACAGTGAGATTAAAATCACTGGCAGTTTTACTGTTCCTACTAGTTTTCTCAGCACTGGGTTATTAAATTTCACTAAAATGTCAAAATCAACAGAAGATTTTCATAGTTCACATTCTGACTAAAATCAGTACAGAAAAATTCACACGGTCCGAATGAGAAGTTGTGAGTTATGTTTCAATAAAGACAAGGGTCAGTGAGTGAGGGCATTTCATTAGTTCACAGCTTTCCTGGCAAAGTACCTCCCCCATCTCCCGCCCCCCCAACATTCCATATAAGCAGTCAAATATAAACCATCAGTTTCCATGGCAGACTCCTGCCGTACTTCAATCAGCCTCAGCTGTCAGGACGGTCTGATAATTAATGTTAACACAGGTCTATCCTGTCAACCACAGAAATATACCAGATCAGCATCTAATTATAAATCTAATTAATAGGATACCTGCATCAGTGTGCATTCTCAAAAATGGAGACCACTTTATGGTTACAGACAGTAATTAAAAACAATTCAAATGCACTTGCTTTTCTAACAAAGTCTACACCATTCAAATCATTGTAAGCATCCCATTCCTGACTTGGCATTGCATAATATACTCACAGGAAAAAAGTTTGAGTCTAAGAATGACTGAAACAGATAACCTAGTCAAAAACATTACTAACCCACAAAAGTGACCATCCATTTCATGTCTAGCCTTCTTTTCACACCCACAGCATTCATCGAACATCAGCAACTTCTTTCCATCTTTTGATGCATGTAAACTCCATTTTCATAATCAGGACATTCTAAGTGCTCTCTTTAAAATCTCTAGAGTTTTTCTCAGTTGGTGGTGGTTGATTTAGAGGGTTTTTTTCCCCTTTTACTATAATATTAACCAACACACCTCCAGTTCTTCCCCTTGTGTGAAAGCACCACGTGCCACTCCCTAATCTAATCGGCACTTAGGTCAGTTGTTTCTAACCACAGCAAAAGATTTTTATTTGACACCACTTATTTTAGAAATGATTGCATTGAATTTCAGAAGAGGAAAATGCAACTCAATTCCAACCTTAATGAACAAGTAGCACTGAACAAAAACGATAAATTCAAACAGGCCTCTCCCAGTTTAACAAGTCAGCAGCTCCAGTACAGAAGTAACTCTACTGTGGTCACTCTTATTTAAAAAAAAATATCTGAAGATTAGATATTTTTACAATCAACTATTGGTAAGCAACAGGGAACAAACCACTTTCAAAGCACAAACTTAACAGAACTGTTTTACTAACTTAAAACTTGCATCAGTTAAAAAAATACCCTTTTTTTAGTTACATGCCAGGTGACTGCAATCCTATAAATGCTGCAGATACAGCTCCAAAAATAACGTATTTTAAAAAGAACTGAACTGTTGCCGTTTTAAATATTTTTCCAGAAGCCAAAAAAAAATGCCATACATTTTCTTAAGTGCAATGGAGCTTTTGGTTTGATGTTGTAAGAGGCTGTGCCAAGGTATTAAATCCACTCTCTCCCCCCCGCCAAAAAATAACCAAACACTCAGACTTCAAAATAGCTCTTACAAGGTTTTTGAATACAAGTTCTAGAAGCATTACAACCTTGCTATTACAACACATTCATAAATCAGAAAAACACCTCACACCATTAAGTTTTAGAGATTATTAAAAAACCAAATTCAAAAGAGTACTAATGATAAACAGCACACAAACAGTACTCAATGCTCTTGTGGCATGCTGTTTTGACAATTTTAACATTAACATACCAAGTTTAAAAATTAGTCTGGGACACTCTGGGCAAACACCTTTCACAACACCTTTATCCCAAAGAATATTGATTCCTGAATATTGCATTAAGAAGCACATTTATAATGAAACAATGGGGGTTTATTGCAAGATCTGATACAACTGAAAAAACTGACATGCTAATGTGCTCAGTGCCCCTCCATCAAATCTGACAAGTCAGCAGAACCCTAGCTAAGCACAGGCTACATTTACATAATCACAAACAATAACATCGTGTACAAAAGTAACTACATAACTTCTCAGGGAGAACTCATTTACAACACCAGAACACAGTTCTTTAGCCCTACTTCACACAGATATTTTGGTTAATACTACCAGGCTGACACAAAAACTCCACTCTTGGGCACTGGGCCCTCCAAATTCACATGCACTTTTCTCAGTGAGCAAACTAAACAGAGAGCGCAATATTCAAGAAAAAATTATCTTCATATTGTCTACTTAGATGTTTTTACACTAGCTTTACTGCACCTGGTAGACAAAAAAAAGCAGCCTATTTGACACAAAATTAGATTTACCTCCAAGAGGCAGATGCGTGGCTTAATTTACATTTAAAGGTAGACACGCTTTTAAGTCACCTTCAACACAGTTTTGAAGGGAAGATGTAAGGTTTTGAGGTACAGGCTACCGAGGCAAAATGAATTCTTGATAAAGTCCACTTCAATCTCTTTCTGAAAACAGTTCGGACCACAGATCTGATCTGTGTACATTCCAATCAGGTGCAAGAGTCTAAGCATATACAGGTTCAAGAAAACGAAATGTAAATTTAAAAATAAGACTACGCAGATCTCAGTTAATACTTCAGGCACATTTGTTCACAGTCTGCTGAAAGAGCACAACTGAAGTACATCCATTTCAATCTGTCAGCGTGCTACTGAGGAATTTGAAATGTTCAATTTAGTTTTCAAAAATAGTGCAAGAAAATTGGTACAACTCTATTCACTGTCCACAAAGGGGAGTATTACAATATACGAGTTGTCAGAAAAAACAATCTAGGTTAAGATCATAGAAGTTAGTATCTCAGAAGCTTAAGCAAAAAAAAAAAAACAAAAAACTCACCAAAAAAAAATCAGGTCACATTTGATGGTGCAAACAATTACAGGAAATACAGCCTATTCCACATTCAGGAAGAGCCCTCTCTTCCCACAGGTTTGCACTAGTCTGATAAAAACAATTCAGCTTCCTAGTTATTATGATGTGCTCTTTAAACATCCTCGTTAATCCACAGAGCCTTATTTACACATAGGAAGTTAAAAGCACACATATGGAAAAGTAACTGTAACCTAAACAAAACTCTGACTTTCACATTTTATGAAAGTAGTTTTCATAAAAAAAAAAAGTTCCTCAATACACTTCTTACATTTAAGCTAATCTTCAAAAACAAAATGTTGCAAGACATCTACTAAGTTAAGCACTAAAATTTTCAAAGACCAAAAAGTAGGATAGAGTTCAGAAAGGAAAACATGTTTTGGATAATACACACAGCATAGAAAAGTCCCCCCAAAAAGCAGATGTACATTCTGTAACCTAACCAGATTAGATGTACTGTTCACCTACACCCACAGGTCCCCTTCTATCTCTTGTTGCATACAGTTACAAGAAGTAATCACAGCAGAAGCCCATCTGAGTTCTGTTTTTAGTACTGGCATGTAACAATAAATAAATAATTAAAAAAACCCACCCTAGCATTCCAGTAGGGAAAGCAATCCCACCTTTTATTTGTTTGAATTCTTAGGGTTGTGACTCTATTTCTTCATTTTGATCAGCACACAAAATAAAAGACAATGGCTGATCATAATATTATTCTTCTCAAGCATAAACAAAACCTTCAGGAAAATGGTTGTATAGTAACTAAAAAAAAAAAACCCCACCTACCTAAAGCACAAAACAACAAACTAGAAGCAGCAAATCAAATTACTGGGTGGAGGGGGCAAAGAGGGAATGTGAACCCTGTAACTTTATTTTTAGATTATATATACCTATATATACACACACTTGCCCCAAATACTTGGTATTCTCAAGGGTGCCAGGAAACAACTGACTATGAAATATTACACTTTTAAGTAAGCACATTAAATCCTGCAGATTTTTCTAGGAAACCTGTAGTTCACTATTACTAAACCCTTCTGCTGAAGGATGTCAGTGGAGCATAGAGTTCAAGACATTTAACACAGCCCCCACTGGCAACCAGGATTGGTGTTTTACAGCAAAACAGTTGTTCCAACTTCTCAGCTGTTCACTGCTACCGCCTATTCCACCCATGTAATACTGCCTGGAAGCGTACAATACATGGAGGTCCATGCAAATACAGATACCTGCACAAATCCGCAAGTATTTTGTCATTCTTTGGCGTCTTCTACCAGATTTGATAATTTTACTGCCCGAGTCAATACTGGTGCTCGCGGACTCACGCCTCAGAAAAAAAAATAACTGGCGCCCCTTAGTGTTCAAATTTTGAAGTCTTGAAGCAATTTACTAGATTTGCATGAAACATTTTTTTCAACATTCCAAAAAGTTTTCTGCCTCCACAATACTTCCACCCAATTGCCAACGTAAACAGGAAAAGAAGAAAAGCTTAAAGGGATAGCAGGCTTCTTCCAGAGACCATTTACGAACACAGACAGTATTTTATTTGATTTTCTTTGGAAGAAGAGCATGAAGAATAGTTCCAACACACTCCTGAAACTTTTTCAGCAAGCGTCTCGAGAGCCCTCGTTTTGGAACTCCAATACTTTGCAAACAGACTTCCAGAGTTTTCAGTATTTCAAAGTACATGACAAGACGTAAGTATTTCAGGCATTCCTTTTTCAGTGTCCTTTTCGAATCGGGAAATGTTTTTCTTCCTTTTGTTCTCTGAAAATAAAAAAACAGCTTCAGGCCTCCTCTGGCCAAATACATTAAGTTGAAGAGATTCAGGAATTTAAAAATCCATTATCAAGCCTCTGGAAGGCTCATTTGTGCTATAAAGGAGTCTTCTCGGTCAAGTTTCTTCTTGATGTTTATTGTAAATCTACCTTTTCTGAAGAGGCTGTTTGTTCACTGTGGTGACCAAGAACACGAGTTTTAAATAGTTTTGCTTTTCACGTCCACATTTGCTCCAATATAAATTCAAACTCCTCCAATGTCTTGAAAATAAAAATAGACGGTCCCACTATAAAGCTTCCCACAATCCATATTTCAGTATTCTTCACCGTTTGTTTGGGTTTTTTTAAACTGCTCTATCATTTATTTCAGAAGGTAGCATTTTCTCGACACGCTATTTTTGTGTCGTACTACAGTCGCTATCTCATTTTTACAGTCTTGGCAGAGGGCGGGGAGTTGTTCTACCAAATATAACCAGTTCTTTCATCTTCCGAGGTCAACAACTTCCCAAACTTCTTTTAGTGAGCAGGAATACATCCGCAAACAAGAACCCCAACTCAAAATCTCGAAAATCAGTACTTCATACTAAGAATCCCAACAAGTTGAAACTGTATAAATAATTTATGGTCATATCATATTCTACAAAGCTATCAAACACGATTAAACAAACGGGTCTAACTCTCCAGAAAGCCTAGGTTTAAAGTGGTAGGAAAGGAAATGCCTTTGACAAGAAAAACAAACCTGTGAAGCCGACTATGAGGCGAATTTAAAATACTAAGAACAAGCCTTTCACATAGTTTTTAATACACAGTGGGTCTGTTACTGTAGTGGGAAAACGTATGGGACACAGTAAGCTCCCAGCTCGTACTTTTCTTTTTAGTTTCCAAAATGTGATTATTTATTTGTAAAAGCTTAACCTTAAACAACGTTATTTAGGGAAAAAGTGGGGATTTGAGGGGGGCCTCGCCCCGCGCCAGGAGCGGGTGCGGGGCCGGGGTGGACGTTTGGCAGGAGCAGACCAGGCAATTTCGTAATCCTTTTTGTTTCTCCCCCTTCACTAAAGTCACACGTAGGAGTCTTTCAAGTTAAGTTTCTTTATGAGGTAAGGATAGCTGAGAGAAGAATTTGCTCGCTTCCCTTGCGATATAGGAAAATCGTAATTAGTTTGTGGCGAGTTCGGGGTGGGGTAGGTCTGGAGCTGAAGAAAGAGCTCAGCCCCCCTCCGCCTTAGTCATTCAAGTCCAAGCAGCTTCCAGAACAGCCAAATCTCGAAACCAAACACCCCCCGCCCCCCCGGCGGGGGCCCTGGGGCCGGGCGGCGGAGCGCTCCGAGGGCGCCGGCAGGACCCCTGTGTCCCCCGCCGCCGTGGGAGGGAAGGATGGAGGGAGGGGAGCGCCAGCCGCCAGCCGGCCTTTCCCCTCCTCCCTGCCTTCCCCCAGAGCGCATTCCTGAGCTCCTCTCCTCGCTCCCTCCCCTCCGTGCCGTAGTTACCCTTCCCCCGGTTTAAGGAGATAGTGCGGAAA
>VZTH01004419.1:141454-178084 GCA_013397815.1 Aleadryas rufinucha | reverse complement strand
GGGGTCTGTCCGCGCTGGCGCTGCCCCGGGCGGGCACGGCCGGCCCTTCCCCCCCTCGCCCGACCTGCGGCGGGCACTGCTCAGCACCTGCCCCGGCCGGCGGCCCGGGCCGGATCCCGGCCCGCTGAGCTCCTTCCCGCCCGAGCCTCCCCGGCAAGGCTGCGCGTCGCCCTTGTTGCTTGTAGGGCAGCGCCGCGTTTTGGCATCAGCCGTGGCTTGTTTGACGGGTTTGGATGGGAAACGTGACGGGAGCAGCGGTGTCCGGCAGCCAGAGCCAAAATTAACGTGCTCCATCCACTGTAGCCGCAGAGGCAAAGCAGCGCGACGCGGTTGCTTGTACGTATTTCTCCTTCCCCACGCAGCTACTCGGTGTTCTTGCTTGGTGTTTAGCACTTAAAAGGCTGTCAGGAAGCTTTGAGGCAGTTTGCGGTAGCTTGGTAGAGCTTTTGTTACAAAGCTGGGTAAAAATCGCTGCATTCTTCACGTAGCTTGCTGAAAACGGTCATATTTCATAGGACTAGGTATAAAGTCTAGCTATTGCTTGAAGTTCTGTAAAAAATTCAAATGCATTTCAATACATACCGCACAGTATTTGAAGATACTTTCAATATTAGGTTAATGGCAATGAACAATGCTTCCTAAACTGAAAAGAGAGACACGTCATCTTGACAGGTGTACAGTGTCATTGGGTATTGTCAAGCAGTGTTAACTCTGCTTTTTCTGAAAGATGTGCATTGACCAAAATGTAGAGAATGCATAGTTCTCATAACAGTAAAAATGCCTTGGATTATTGCATTATGTCCAGTGTTTATTGTATATTTCCCCTTTAAACATGTAGACAGAGTTCATTATTTGGACATTCGAGTTTTTATTTTGTTTCAGGGTTTTGTTTACATGAGTAGAAATTAATCGCTTATGTAAGGTAAGTCAGTCTTACTGCTTCCATCCTTAAAAAATTGTATATTCAGTAAGAAAATATTATCTTTGTTATCAAAGAATAGCAGTGTTACAAACCATTTTTTAAAATATAGATTCTTAGTTCATCAATAGCATGCCCACAGCACACCGCAGTATGGTTATGGATGACAAAACAATGCGGTTTCTATTTAGTAACATGATTGTGTTTGCTCTTTTCCAACCTCATTTTAAGATTGTGACAAGCTAAAATACAACCTTACATGCTTAACAAAATTGCCATCCTTTTGGTTCTTGTAGATCACTCTGGTCAATGATGCATTTTTGTAGCCCTTTGCTTGCTAATTTTTAACTGGTGAGTGAAGGCTCTTTTTAACCCTGAGAAACCGTGCTGTCGAATCCTTCCATTTGATTAAGGATTTGATTTGATCTGCTGAACAGCAAGCTTTCATCTTAAAATTAGATAAACATAGATGATGTTAGAATAATTGTTCTGGACTGATGATTCTCACAGTAAAAATAGCATATGGAGACTTTTTTTCAGCAGATTTGGTGCAGCTGTTCCCATACCACTTCATTATTGCTTCCTGCACATAAAGAGTTTCCAGTGCTCGAACATAAGCAGACAATACAAGGTAAGAAATACCAGCACAAGTGGTTGTGCAGTAACACCAGTAACCTACTAACAGGAACAATATAGTTTGTCCTAAGGTATTTTGTGTTTATTTAGTGGAGAATGAGATGGTGCACACCAACACTTGCGGAGTCACTCATGCCAGTGCAATGCAAAATTCAAGCTCTAGTTTGCTCGGTTGCTAATCTGAATTATTTTCTCAGTCAGAACGGTACAGAAATTGAGGCAAAGCTATGTAATGAATCTGCCCGTTTAATTAGGCAAAAATGACAGGAAAAGTTCGCATCCTTGATTTTTTCCATAAATACTTTAAAACATTGAATTTAAGTCTTTAGAAAAAAGCCTTTGGAAAAGCTGAATGTTTTAATAAAATGCAGAAAGCTCATCATTGGTTTCAAATAGGCAAATCAGCATGATACCTTTCTTTAGCAAGTGTACAGTGAAAAGCAAAAAAGCTACCTGAAAGCCCCTCTCAGCACACCTTATGTTCTGCTCTCAGCCTTTACCTTCCCATACTCCCACACTGTAAGAAAGAGTTTTAAGAGTTCTTGGGAGATGAAAGTTGAATTAATTCAGATTAAAGAGCTGTGAGAAGGTATAGCTCCCATCAAGACTGGCATGATTACAGCCTGATCTACTGAGACAGTAAAAATACTTTTGCACTCTCTCAATTTTACAGCTTCCCCATGGGGGAAGAAGGCTGGGGGGAGGACATAATACAGGGCTGGGTAAACAGGTTCTGTGGGTACGGGGGAGAGGTTGTGTGGTGTTGATATCAGGGAAGGGGAGGGGGCAGGGAGATAGAGGTTGTTTAGTCTGTTTCAAGATAACCAGGTCCTGTGGTCTTGTAAGATTCTTTAGGTAACTACCCAATGTCTTAACTTCTATCTAGGCACAAGGAGAAATCCCTATCTTCAGCACTTGTGTTTTCATCTAGGTGGCCCTTCTTGTATCGTGTAACCTGTAGTATTCTCCAACAGTTTCTCTTTTAAGGTGAAGTTTTATTGCATTAATCTAATCTCAAAGTTAGAAGAATTATGATAATGCCAGCAGCAGCCTCTGTGTATTACAGTAAAGGCCTGCAATGCTCATAAAAAGCAAATTCAATTACTGCTATAATGTTCATAGCTGATAACACCTTTGGAAATAGAGGCAAAGGCTAATGACTACTGGGAAGCATGCTCTTTCAAAAGTGTTGGCTATTACTTCCAGTGTCTCTCTTGACCAAATCATAGGCATAGGCTGTTGGTTGTCATCAGCCTTCTGGGATGCTGTCTGTAACAGGAAGGTACCAATATGCTGTACTACGCTTCATTAGGGAAAGAAGCAATTCTGCACTCACCCATTACAGTCACTTGAAAAAAAAATACTGTGTGTGTGATTCAGTAGTGAATCGTTCATGGTGTACAAGACTGTAGCTACTGTAATCAAACGTGCCCAAAACCAGATGAACGTCTGAAATACATTTATTTCTGTAAGGTGATGAATGCCTTAATAGAATAATGTCTAGAGCCAAACTAAAAATCTCAAGGACCAATTACATGAAAATTCTCCACTGTGTGACAACAAAAACACATTTCCCTTGACATTAAGGCAAACTGACAGGTAACTTTTCAAGAAGAAGCTATAGCAGTGTGTCATTCAAAGTAATAAGCAGATGATGTAGTGTTCAAAAGGGACATGTCCAAGAATTCTGTGCAATCCTGAAAGAGATAATGCCTGTATTTGTCCACTAGTGATGTTATGTGATTACTGAAGAACTGAAAGGTACAGGTTTTAAGCACACCTTAATCTGGAAGGATTCAGATTTGTATCTCTTACACTTCAGTTACTTCAAACTGTACAACAACTGAAGAAGGGTTTAGTAACCCACAGTATCACTCCTGGAAGAACTGGCTCTTCCTCAGTCTGGAATAAAGGAGCCAGAAGAAGAGATACCTTTGTGATTCATCAACTTGCACAAGAGTAGGAAGGGCTACATTCTCATTGTTCCTGTGGTTGTGTATTAATTATGCAGTCATTAAGCTGGGGAGAAAAGACAGTGCTAAGTAAAACAAAAAAGTATTTTTCCACTTTTGACCTAAATCTTGTACCTGTCAGCTTTCTTGGTAAGGTGTGTATTTCATATATCTTAAGTTACTGCTGCAGGGCACTGTTACATGGATAGGATGGAGGGGACTAAATTCTGCTTGATAACGTGCTAAGCATTTTGTGTAACTCTCTGTAGTTAGGGAGGGCAGGGGTATCTCTGTATTGGGCTTCACCTTATCTACCTACCAGAGAGTCACAGTTATGCACAGAAAAGACGTAAATCAATATATAGTAGAATATATTACAGCTATGTTAAAGATTGTCATAGAATGATTGCCTACAAGATTGCACTTTTGAGTAGATAATTTCCATGGATATGCAATGGCTGTACATGCAGTTTCTTCAAGTACTAGGCAGGTTTTTTTCTAGAAAAGATTGCATTCTAGCAACAAGAAAAGGTGTGTCTGTCTAGAGAGGGTGGTGCTTCTGCTGTGCTCTTGAGAAATCTCTGTGCATTAAAAACAAAGTTTAGGTTGGTTTCATTTCACACTGTCCAGTAGGAGATGAAAATGAAGTCTCAGGTATGCCAGTTTTACTACAGCGTTGTTGAGAAAGGCAGAAAGTGGTGAGAAGGAGGAAAAAAAAAGCAATCTGACAAGGCATATGAAAGAAGAAAATGCCAGCGGTTACAGAGAGAAAACTAAATTGAGGTACTGCATTGTAAACGTAAAATTTATCCACTTTATCATCTTCATAACAGCACTTAAATTTAAAAGCAGGGAGGGTGGCATACTGTTTACAGAGCGTATTTGAATCCTGTATTTTGAACGTATGTTTTGCCTCTAAGCTCATAACATTCCTACACCTTTTAATTTATAAACACTTGCACTGTTTTAGTGCATTTTACAGCTGGATTATCAGTAATTGATGCTCTTCCTAGGTCAGTAAAAGAAGCCAACTAATCTCTTGGAACAGTGTTTTCCCAGTGTTTCTAACCCTATGCACAGCTCCATGGCTTCAGTTAGTGTGCTAGGATATGACACTTTTCCATCTCTGCAGTTACAAAATTACTACCTCAGCTGTATAGCTCTGTGCTCACAAAGGGAGGAATTTCAAATGGCTTCTGGCCTGTCCCTTTTGGTAGCAATAAGTGAGCCAGCCTGTGCCCCACATTGCAAAGTGGGAATAGCAGTGAGTGTGTATTGCTGTAAATGCTGCCCTGATCTATGGGGCACTGAACTGACCATTGCTAAATATAATACCTGCCAGTGGAAGTCCAGCTAATGCACATTCAAGTTTAAAAGATTAAAGTATTATCATATCTGGAAATTAAGAATATTGAAAGATCTTGCTCATTATTTCAGACATACTTGGGTTTTTTTACCTTCTGTCTGTTTTGAACTAGATGCCTAAGTTTAAAAGTATCCAGGATAACATTCTGCATTTTAATTGATGCAGTCATCTCAGCTGCAGTAGTGCCCTCAATAACTTTTTAAAATTTGCTGTGTGTAACTAAAAATACAATATTGAAAGACATACTTACGTGTAAGATACCTAATCAGTATTTTTACTTTTCACCATTGTGAGAAGTGTTTCCACCTAAACTATAAGAATAAAAAAATAAAAATAAATAGTTCATCTCAGGGAGACTTGCAGTTTTATTTTGGCAACCACAGTGGCAAAGAGCTGACAGCTAAAGAAGCAGGTAAGTTCTGTTTTTCAGGTGCACTGTGTTTTGGTAAAATACCAGAGTGTATTGGTTACTGTGAAATTTAAATGTTTTCAATCTTAACTTTGTAAATAGATTTAAATTTGCCATTCTTCTCAATTATGACTAAAACAAAATAGAATTTAAAATGCAGTTGAAGCATTAATTTAACTTTTCCTTTTAACATGTGTGAAATGTGAATGCATATGTATATTAACTTACACTATGGGATTGCTAGTGATGTGTTGCATATGGTTTTTGATGTTCAGTACTTAAAGAGCAACACTTCTTACAAAAGGAGCATGTATTTAACGGGACAGAAAACATCTAAACAAGTTATAAGAAAACTTTAGCCTTTTTTAAAACTGCAGTAATGAGCAAGAAACGTTTTTGTTGCTGGGTCTTCTAAGAATATGTAATTAATCGGTCTGAAAAGGCCAGAATGTTATTTTTTACTAGAAGTCTTCTTTTTCTACCTGCTCAAAATACCTTATATTTTCCAAGTCTTTGTTAAATGTGAATCCTTGTTTTAATGGTGAAGAGAAATATGTGGAGCTACAAAGCTGTGAGAAGAGAAAGGGACTAAGCGGTGTGAATGTTCAAAGCTTCTGGAGATGAGACAGAGTTGCTCAACAGTGTTCATCCAAAGCAAAAGACAGAGCAGTGCTACAGTGGTTGTTGATCACCCACACAAAGACCGTTGTGCTTCCATGCTGTAGTAGCTCAGAGGCTCTTTTTTTGTCTGTCCATTGCCATTTGTGCCTTTTCTCTAAAAGGAATCGACAGTGTTCAATTTCTTAATATTTTCTTATGGTCATTTTTCACTTTAGGAAGCCTAAACTTTGTTTTGATTGTGGATGACTCATTGTCTCCCATTTGTTCCTCCTACCCACAGTCTTTCTGTTGAGTGTGGGAGATTTTTCCTGGAATATAGTAGCCACATATATTTGAATTATCATATGCCCTGGAACCCGTTTCACTGTTTTCTACTCTTCAGAAGCTGTGAAACACTTTGTAGTCGAATACTTCAAGTTGCTTGGATCATCATTGCTTAAGCACTCAGATAAATTCAGGATTTCCTCATAGAAACAGGAAGCATCCCAAATCTCATGCCATCTTTGTTGGAATTTGTAGACTGGCGCATCATAAGTCCTTGTTTGACTGTCACCAGAGCTCAAAGGCCAGGTCATAACAATGAGTAAAACATGACTCTTGGCTCAAAGGCAAAAGGTGAACATTACCGGGTTGTTTGCTTATCTAGGAGATCTGGCTTGTGAGCCGCAGTCACTTCATACACGATGCTATCAGCCTATATAGCTAATGCTGGATCTGATTATTTTTTAAAATTAGTTCATTGCCTGATCCTAGTAAGTCACTGTTACAAGCTTATAAGCACAATAAACGGTAGGGTTCCCTTGCCTTGTGGTATTCCACTTGAATTGCCAGAAGTTCACTTTAATCTCAGTTTCTGTATGGCATCTGCCTGCTCTGTGCAGATGTGTCCTACACCTTTTGGATGTCTGGAGTGACCACTGCAAACTGTTGAGCCATCAGCTGCATCTCACTGTAAACACACAGAAACCACTTCTGCTCTTGGCATAGTTTGAACAACAGCTTGGGTTCAGGATTTTGATAAGAACTAAATTACTCTATTGAAGATAATGCAGTCATTCCCTAACTTTGACTTTCAGAAGTGTGTTAATATTTTACGTTCATCTAGTCATTGTGTTGACCAAACCACAGAGTAGAGGCGCAAGGGAATAAGCTGAAAAGTTCATTGTGGTGTAGAGGCAAAATACATACAAAAATCACTGCAGCTAAATTTGCAGTGTCTGGAAATTACGCTTTACACTGCTGGCCATTCTCAAATTCTTACAATTTTTTGTTATTATTCTTTGTGTGAAATGTTTTGTACTTGGTCTCAGATTATGACTGAAATATAGGGAAGGGAAATATGCTTTTCTTCGAGATTCAAATTCTGTACAGATCCCATTCACATGAGTCTAGATATTCCTGTTTGTTTAGAACATGAGAAGTTTCCAGTATTTTACATAACTTTTTGTGTAATTGGTAGAAGCTTTTAAGGACCCTTCTCTAATAGGCAGCTTTTTGTTATGGAAGTCATTGTACAATTCATAAATCAGAGTGATCATTGAAATGTTAACGTTATCTCTTACGGTATTGTATTTGTTTAAAAATGAATATATGAAAGTTTCATGAACAGTTCTTCACCTTTTAGGTATTTAAGTAACTTGTCAAATTGTTAAAGAAAGGTGATTACACTTCTCTGATTGCAGGGGTTTTTTTTGACAGAACAGGTACAGCAACTGTCTCTGCATTTAGCGTGTGCACACCCTACACACTTCAAATCCTGATAGGGCTAAAGAACTGTTACCCTGTCAGCAAAGCAGAGAAATGCAAAAATCAGTTTCCCAGAGAGTATACTCTGCTACTCAATTTGCATAACAATACTGTTTGGATATGTATTAACAAATAAATACTTGGTCTGACAGCATGCTCAAAAAGCAGCAGGTTGTTGCTATACAGGAAAAATTTTTGTTGTAATGTTTTGATTAAAGAAGGTCAACATGAAAACAGGTATTAAGTAATCCAACTTAGCCAGCCTTCCTTCTTCCCACTGTAGAAAGGCCTGTAAAGTTCTTGTTATTTGGGAGGCTGGCAAACCATTTCTCTGCTAGAGGTGGAAGGAAGGCACTGCTTGACGTAAAGCATTTCCCTATCTCTAGAATTTTTCTACTTGGTTTTAAGAAGTTGTGACCGAGCCAATTAGATGGCCAATTTTCAGGCCAGAAGGTGGTATTCCCTTTAGCAAATCAATTAAAATATACATCCCTGCCTTGGTTTTCCTTCCAGGTAGTCTATTTATAGCTATCCATCTGATTTTCATTACTAGAGGCATAATTGATCTTCTGTCCCATTTTGAAGTTTGTATGCACCTGTCTTACAGGTTCATAGCAAAATCAATTATCCCTCTGGCAACAGATAACATCCTGGTACTTCATTAGGAGTTTGTCAGGGTAGGCGGAGTCTGGCGTGAGAGAGTGACACCAGGTGATGAGTGGGGGAGTCAGAGCAGCTTGCATGCTCGTGCTTGTACCTGATGTCACTTTGGTGTGGTCACTGACAGCGTTTTGAGGAGGTCTGGTAACAAAAAGCAAGCAACCAAAAAATCCCACTTTGGCTGAGTTCGTTTAAGGAGGAGTCTGAAAAAGAGAATAATTTGAAAACAGTGTGCTTGGACTTTTCTGTTATCACAGGTAGATAATAGAAGATTAGCAGTGTAGTTATGTGACTAAAATTAAAATGACCATTTTGCATGTAGTATTTATGTAATTTTGCTGTAATTCAATTCATCTGACTGATGTAGAGTTTGATTAATTCAGGAAGTTACACGTATTTCATTCTAAGTTTGTCCTCACAAAAAAACCCAAAAACCTGCTATTTTGGCTGTTTATGATCAAGAATTTTGTTTTGTGTGAAATCATTATTTGTGTCTGGTAGTGGACTTCAGTGGTCTTTATGCCCTTTTGGCTGAAAAGAATACCTGAAAACAGTAGTTGTAGATCAGAAGTCATTGTATGTAGGTAGTATGATGTAATCAGTCAAAATAAATCTGTCTCAGATCATAAAATAAAAAATAATGTATTACACATTCCCTCCTTTTAAAAAATTAAAATATATAAAAACAATTTGCAGAATCCTAAACTATTCTGTGACTGTTCAATTGTGAAAGTACACTAAGTCCTGAATTTTATGGGTTGTCTGGGTTTTTATCTGTAATTTTTGACAGTGTTTGTTAGAAATACCAGAGTTTTATATGTAAATATATATACAACCCTTGGTCCAAGTTGTATGGGTTTGTAGCATGCTTTAAGCTACATCGTGATGTCATTACCTCTCATTAATTGTCAAATTACGTAAAATTTGCTTTTCATATAACCTACTTGTCCTTTTATGTAAATGTTTTAAGTTTGTATGTCAGTGTGTGGACCACAAGCAGGTAGAGAAATTTCTCCAGCTTCCTAAAGGTGAAGTATTTTTTTTCTCCTCTGGCAAAATTACCCGATCGAAGCAAGTAAAGCAGGCTAAAGCTCGCACATCCTTTGCAAAGCCAGGCTGTCGGGTCATGCGCAGAGCACAGCCAAGCAGTGAGACTGAGATTGTATTGACAAGAACAAGATGAATGGCCCCCTGGAGACTATGGGGTTTGTATGCTCGTTTCCACCACCTTTTCATCCTTTTGTACCCCCTTTCAGTTCATATGCAGATTAACTCAAACCAAGTCCACACTAAATACTCTTTTTCACTGTAGTTTTGGAAGGTAGGTGGAGGATCTAAATATTTATGAGGCTTTTTTCCTCTGGTTTATGATGCACTCTTGTTGAATGTTGAGGAATTACGTTAATGAATGCATGCCTGCACACACAGACACAGAAACCAGGCAAAAGGAAAAAAAACCCACACAAAGCATTGTCAGCTCTAATGTCGGCGCTTACTAAAACAGTTCCCATTAAAAAAAAAAAAAAAGGAAAGAGATTTAAAATCCATTGCCAGGAGAAAAATAAATTGTATGGCTGAGCACAAAAGAAGGAACAAAGTTTCATCTTTGCTTTCCTCAGCTGTAAATGAAACTCTTGTTTCAGCTCTGAATAAAATTGAAATAAAACGTTAATTGAAAAATGAGACCTTGTCTGAAGTCTTAACTGGATTTGTGTTTTCATTAATAAAGACCAAGTTTCAGTGCTGTACAAGTTTCCTTTAACATCAATAGTAATAAACACGGTATTTTTTGGTATGATACAAGGTGCAGTTAAGTATACTTTAATTAGACTTACTAGTCAGATAATTAAATGACTGGTTTTGCCATGATTTTGCTGAGTTCAGTACACTTACTCAGGAGAGTTAGTTTTTATGAGACAGGGTTTTTATGAAAACTTAACTTTTTTTTATTAAATAAAATATACTGAGATTATAGCCAGATATGCTAGAATATTAATTTATTTTCAGAATGGTTAGTTCAAAACTGTAACTTAAGGACCGTGTTTTTTATAGATGGAGGAGTAAATGGCATTAAAATACTAGTACTGAAATACGGTCATATTCTTTTAAGACTGCATTGTCAAAAAGAGTCGCCTCTTCAACTTATATCTCTGCCTTCCTTCCACGCCTTTTTATTCTCCGGTACACACGTAGCTGTGCCAGACAGGGCCACAGCTCACACAAGTGGGACAGTAAATTCTTCTGCATTCAGAAAGCAGAACAAGAGATTTTAAAATGTGCTTTTGTGCTATCATTTAAAAACCGACTGAAGCAATTGCAAAATACTAGCTCTTCAAGTGCAATAGTATTTCTCTGTCTAGACTCAGCTTTTCATATTAATAATATGCATATCTGAAGTTCATAAAACATTGTCCAAATAAACATGTTTATCTTTTTATGGTACTTTGTTTTCAAGGTATTTGGTTTCATATGTAATTAAATCCAGTAAAGCCATCTGTATTTCATTTGTTCTAAACTTATTGTTTACAATCTTAAAACACTGATTTTGCTATTTTCAATGACTTTGCCTGTGTTACTCAAGGGTTAAGTGAAACAACTTTGTTTAGCAGATCCCAAAACAGTAAAGCTGTATATGACCAAATAAAAAAATCATATTTAACAATTGAAATTGTATCACTTTTGTTTAATCTTTCATCCTTTAGCCTAAATCTTTTCCCTCTTGCCTTTTTTTTTCTATAAGTCTACATATTGTGACCACAGATACAATATTAGATATTGCTGAAGTACTTAAACTCCTTAAATGTGAACCAAAAAAAAAAATCTCAGTTTTGTCTTTTAACTGGTTAGATTTCAAATTTACCTGGACATCTCCATCCTGGCAAATTGAAGCACATAAATGTTACTTAGCAAAATGTACTTGCACGTCTGTATAATGATGTGCCTCTTCTTCTCTGGGGGTGGGTTTGCAGGAAGGGCAAGCAGGACTTCCTTCTGTGTATACATGTACAGCATGCAGTGGACTAATAGGTGAGTGGAAAAAAATGCATCGAGCTGGTAAATGTTGGAAGAAAAGTGCATCAGAGAGATGACATACTTGAATAAGCTTTGAAGGAGGAGAAGGGGTAGAGGCAGGCATAGCAAAAAGCTTTTATATGGAGGACAGTAAGAGAAAAAGTTTAGAGTCCTTGACTTGAGTAAGGGCTTTGGGGGCTCTCTTTAAGCTACTCACATTCCCAAAAAGAGGAGATAAAAAGCAGCACACCAACCAAGGTCCTTTTTTGGGATAAATGGATGACCTATAGTCAGGGAGCAGGCACATCAGAGTCCTGTAAAAGGCTTTCATTTATAGTAAGTACACACACATACATAAAAATAAAAAAAATCCCCATAGCCAAAGAGGTTGTAGCACACAGGAGTGCCATGTTAATGATGAGGAAAGCAATTATCTCTACTTTTCCCAAAAGGAAGGCACAGGAAGATTTAAGAATGGACAAAGATCACGAGCCTCAGCCTAGGCATCACCCACATGTGCCTGTCAGCTGCACCTCTGCCCAGCATGCTGATGTTAAGGACAAGCTGCCTTCATGTGGTTCATGCAGAAAGGGGCCGTGTGAGGAGCCAGAAAGTCCTGTCTAGACCAGGGGGACTTGTGGCCTGTGCACTAGCTAGCTCACATTCTTTAAATAGAATATAGGACATAAACTAGTTACCTAAGCTGAGCTCTTCACTTCTGCTGCTGAAACCAATCTGCATCCACAGATTCCTAACCTATTAGAATAAGCTCTGCTCCCAAAAGATGAAAACACACAAATTCCACTGTGCAAATACAACACTGATGCTTTCAGTGCATTCTTAAAGGCAAGACCGTGAGCCTACCTAGTGATCTGCCTTATGGATTTTTGCTTCAGCCAAAGATAGGAGCACATTCCTCACTTTCTTGATCAGAGTCCCACAAAAGATCCAGACTTTGGGTCCCAGTGCAAAATCCTTACTCCCGGGGAAAAAAAAAAGAAGAAAACAAAAAAGGTAATGGAACTGACTATAAGGACCCAAATTATAGCGCTGTCAGGATTACCAAACAGGTTAAGATTTCCAACAATAGAAGCTCCACTTTATTTTTTTGTACTCAGTCTATAATTTTTACTATTTTTCCTCTGAATTTGTTCAAATTCAGAAATCACAAGTAAGGATTAAAAGTAAGGATTAATGTAAGGATTAAAAAAAAATAAAATTAAGAAACCCACAACACACACCACTGGAAATTGCAGGTCAGTTCTTTCAATACTCAACTTTCATGGTGAACACCAAAAATGAGCAATATTCCTTTTTACTGAGACTGATTCTGAAGCATTGACACATTATATCTGAAGGTAGTGGGGTGCAGCCATGTGTTTTCAAGAAAGTACTTTCATGAGTCCACCTAATCTTGAGGCTGAGATCTTTCCAAATGGCATCCTGCATAAATTTCCCTTTTTTTTTCCTTCCCTAACAGAAATTTCCTACAGCTGAATCACAGGATTCTAAATGAAGTCTGCCACCTGCCTAAGCTATGAGAAGTCTGGCTCTTTCCATACTAGTGTGACAGAGTCATCTCACAGATGGGAGGTGTATCCCCACGGATGGCACTGAACTGAAAGGGAATCTGAAAAACAATTTTTCTTTTGTGAGTTTGATGTACAGGCTTATAGTATTTGTCTTTGGTGCCTAAACAACAGAATTAGATGTAAAACACAAAAGTTCTCTCTCCCTCTGTACTCACAGATGCCTCAATTTCTGCTGAGAGATAGACCTAGAGCTCGTAGCAGACAGAAATATACAAGTGCTGAAGCCACAATTATCAAAGTGCTTAGACATCTACCGTGTGTCCTTAGACAATTTTCTCAAATGACAGCTCTACAAAAATCCCCAACAAAACAGGTCTGCAAATTTTCTCAAGTTATGGGTGATGCATGCTTTTTTTTTTTCTCATCTCTAGAAGCAATGTTCAAATTCATAGTTCAGATTCATTAGCACAGTTCTATTAGGATTCCCTGGCCAATCCAGTTTCCAGAAATATCCTTCAGACACTTAACCTTCATTAATTAATTGATGCGGGAACCTGAGCCCACCTCCAGACACATTTACTGCCTTGGGCACGGAACTCCTGTAGGGCTTAAGTGTCATAACGGGCTGTGAGATGCTGGTAGAATAAAACAGAACATCATTCCTCCCTCTTACACAAATCAACTCCAGATTTCTTGACAAATCATCAGGAAGTTCATGATTGTTCTTCAGGCAAACAGCTTCCAATATCAACAAGTGCAGTCATAGGAAGGAGGAAAGTGGATTCGGGAGAGTTTTATTCTCCAAGCACAGTATTTTTCTTTTCCTGCTTTCTCGTGTTTGAATTTCTCCATGTAAAGGAGGAAGGGCAGAAGAAGAGGCTTCTGTTTGACAGCTGTTTTCTTACCTGTTACTTTTGCCAGCAGAATCTTCACACTTAATAGACACAGAGTGATTATTTGAAAGGCAAAATATGATATAGGCAAAAGTTGCAGACTTATTTGAAGGAGAACAGAGTAAGAGGAGACTATACTGTTATTTCAAGAATAAATATTCCCTGTTTCAGACCATTATAATTTGCTTCCATTCCATTTCTGACATTTTTTAGGCAATAACCATTGCTAATTTGTTTGTCAAGGATTTTCTTTGTCAAAGTGGGAGAATTTTTCTTTTAAAAGCAATTGAATATCAAGAATTAAATAAATGAAGTTTACAGAAACTTCAAATGTTATTTCTTCCTAAAGATCATGTAGTGTTCCTAAACTGTGTGGACTGAATTTATTATCAAGTTTGCAAATATAAATGCTCATAAGTTGAGTATTAATTACATTATCTAATTTGGGAGCATTCTAAAAGTTTATTACTGAACCAGCTATCTTTAGCTTTTTTCATTTGTCAAAAAAATAAGCCAAAGCTGGAAACTAATCAATTAACATATTGTGATATTTGTCTGAGGAAGATAAAAGGGCTTGTTTTGTTCTTTAAACACTTAGTCACTTTACTCGAGTGATTTTTAAGAATAATGTCATCTGAATAAGAGTAATGATCTAAAAAGACACTGAAATGAGACAAGAAATTTGAATTGAATGTCAGCTTTTGATACAGATTTTTTTTCTGCCTCTCATCTAAAAAGTTTAACAAACAGAACCAGGATCAAACTGTGACCATAATCTTGCTCACCCTGGGCTGGCCGTGTTCATACTGTTGAGATTTCATCCAACACAGCGTGGCAACTTATCCCACAGTGCCTGGCAAGTCTTTGGGAAGGTGTTAGTTAGCCTTGGGGGAAAACCGTCCCTAGGCTCTTCTGAACAGCAGTGCCACTGGGATGCACCCCCTGGCACTGCTGAATTTCTCAGTGCCCATGTAGTTCCCAGGAGTTTGATCAGACCACAGGATAGTTCTATCAGTAAGTGGCCCTTTAGTGGGGAATAACTATTTTTCCTTTCTTCCTCTTCTTATGTGCAACATCTATTTGGGCCATCATATCACTGGCAAAAGTAATCTCTCCCTATTATGTGTAAACCATCTATTACAGGGAGATCACAGCTTTAATTTGAAGTTATTACATAGTATATTAATTAGAGTAGCAACAGAAAGATTGCCAAAATTTAGAAAAGTCTGATAAAAGAAGAGGAAATCTGTCTCCCCACACAAATACATATATATTTCTGTAAGTGTGAATCTGTCAGTATACTAACATATAGTAGATATGTGTATATATATTATTAAATATACCATGTAAAAGAGTTCTGCATTACTACATCCCTCTGCCAGCAGAATTAAGATAACAATCTATTACACAGCTTTTTGACAGCAATGTTGTAGTTAGTTAGATAAGCTTATTCTTGCATTATGAATGGCTCCTCCAAAAACCTGGACATAGGCATATATGACATTTCACTCAAAATTGACAGTATTTCACAGAGAAAACAAAATAGCTGTTCTCTGATAATATTTTAAATTGTCTTTTAAGATCAGATTACATACCATAGAATTTAAATTATTGCAGCAAAAACACCTACTTAATGAAGGATGGAGTTAAGAATAGAAATGAGGGACAGCACAAGAAAAATAGAACCCATGCCTGAGACGGGTATTTTAATGGCTACATCTTGGCAATGAATTTCCCTCTAACACTGGTAGCTGTACATGAAACAAGAAAGGTAGTTAAGGAAACAGCAGACAACAGTATGTGCACAAAGAGGGACCTTGCACAACAGTGCCAGACAAAGAAAACCAACCTCGTAAATTGGAAACCAGGAATTCAGAAACCTAAATATATTTTTTCTTTTCTTTTAGTAATCATAGTTCCAAGTAAAACTGGGTGAAATAGCCATGAAATATGCGAAGTAGTTGTCTAATCACACTTCAAAATTACAATCTACAAATACTCCAGACTTCTTTTGGATTTACCAGCTCCATCAAGAATGTGCATTTAGTGTACCAGCTGCCAACATTTCCAGGAACAAATATATTAAATAGATACCACAGCATGTGGCAGAATTTCCTCAACTGATGGTAAATTATGTAACTTTGCAAACTGATGCAGAGCCTCCTCCCTTGGTCCAGGGAAAGGAGCAAAAAATAAGTGATTGAGCCAAACACTTATTAAGGCCCTTCAGACCTGATTAAAGTCAAATTGCAGGAAACATTTACTTTAATATAAAATATGCACAGCAACACAACCTTAATTAGACACACACATCTCTCTAGATATCAATAAATGTTTCCTTTTTGATAAGTCTGATTTAATAGACTGTAATAAGAATGTTTCTGAAACATCATTCAAAGAAGTGAGAGAAACAAACAAGCTCAAACATTTAAAACTCAACACCAATTAGGAGACCATTCTTTTCAAAAGAAATCTGAATTTCAAGTTTATTTAGCTGCAGTCAAACACAATAAAGGCTTTGTTTCTAGAATAATTGGGTTTGAGGCTTGAGAAACAGCTTCTGGGTGTTGGTATCTTTATTCACAGAAGGCTACATTAGCAGCAAAATATGTTGGATGCTTTAAGTTTTAGCAGTGAATTAGAAAACATATTTAAAGACAGATCTCCCCATCTAAAGAGGTGGTGTGTTGTTTGTTCTTACCTTTGGCATGAAACAGAAACTGGGAGGTCAGAAATGGGATCTTGCCTTGTGCAGGTACCTGGTGACAGCACCATGTTCAGCTTGGCCACATGAATTCTCACCTGGGTTTGGCACCTTAGGGAACCTTGAAGCAAGAAATGCACAGCACATACTTTTAGCAATTTCAAGCAAAGCAAAGACTTCTGTGTCCATTCACAGGAGCACTTGCACTCCCTTTTGCCATCTACACCACAGAAAAGTGGTGCAGTTTGCTTAAAACTCCAAGAACAATACTGTAATATCTCTTCTGATAAAGGTTTCTGCTCCAGTTCAGACACAATGTTTGACTTGTGTTGAACAGTGCCTTGCTGATTGTATTTCAGAGGTGATGACAGAAGGAAAAACTGTCACAAAGAAAGACCTGCAGGAAGAAACGAGGACCCGCTGTGTCTCCAAGCACAGGAGAGGCTTGGAGGGAAGGTTTGTGTCTAGAGCCAGTAACGGGTGTGAAATAAAGTAGTGACCTTAAATCTCACATCATACCATGACTGCTCTGTGAAGAAGCCCAGGGCTGCAGAACAAGGAGATCTCTTTACTCTAAAATTATTTTCTTGCCAGCAAGGAAGATGGGAATGAGCATTTCTATGTGAGTGAAACCTGTGAGAACACTTGCCTGCATCTGTACTGATATTACTTGATTTTCTCAGAATGGTTTCTTGAGGATCAGTGGGCTCAACTTTCCTGTGTGAAAATAAATGGCCTCAGTTATTCTGCTGTCATGGGATGTGAAGCAAATAATCATCTTTGTTCAGGTTCTTGTAATTCAGAAGTAAGAATATCTGAGAATAAACTGAATAGTGGATTTTTAATGCAGTCAGTTCATGAAACCAGGTAACACCATTTTTTAAACTAGAAAGAAGATTCAAGCCCACCTGACTTCAATGAATAACTTGATTCAGTGATGCCAAGATTTCATCTCTAATTTTTCAGAACTATGATTAAAATTACAATATCCCCTTGAAAGGGGCTTTTCTTATTAAAAAAAAAAAAAGAAAAAGAAAAAAAAAGGTAAAAAATATTTTTAATTACAAAGACTGTATTTGGGAGATTTTAAAATTGTGTCTCATAAAGAGTGTCTGATATGTACCAGAAAAAGGAAATATTTCATTTGTATTATTGTTTCTGTTACATCAGATATTTAGACATGCTGAAATAAAAGACCCCAGAATAAGCAGCAGTAGAAATCATAGAACTTAAAACACCAGAAAACTTCACAATATTATTAACTGCAAATAAACTGAGTCTCAAACTCAGCATCTTGTATTCTTTCATGACATGACTACCTTTTTTTAAAAGACATAAAACCAAAAGCATAAAACACTTTTTAAAAAGTTAACGAACATGTAGATATGAACTGGGACATTCAAATGTATTATCAAAGAAGATAATTGATTTTTTTTATATATACTGCTACATTACTGATTATACCACATAAAAAAAAAACCCCTGCATTCTAGCAATGGTTTTGCTGCATCAAGCCCACCAGGCTGTCACAGTGTGCCCAGTGAAAGAGGCTGGATACTGCAGGATGTCCTAGCAGGTAGCCTCTTTTAAATAATTAGTGTGGAGTGCTGGACTATGTGCATAATTCCCTCCAATCCACTAGAATGCTGAAGTGCCCAATGCATGATGGAGCCTTTAATGATGAAGAAGGATAGTGGAAGATGCTCTAACTCAGGTACTTCTCACTCCTGATCTCTATTCTTCATAAATCTTCAGGGGAAAAGGCTCTGTTGATGGAAACCTTGTTTTCCGAAAAGTAAATGGAAAAAAAGGAACATGCAGGGAAGACACTCTCCAGGATCAGAATGGACAAAGGTTTCTTCTGCATCTTCCCTTGCCACCACCCCAAACAGGTCAGGTCTTCCAAAATTTAAAAACCACTGAGATAGCTTTACCACTTCTCAGAGAAAACCTCAGTCTCAGCAGATGGGAGTTAGATATATTTTTTATTTGCTGCCAGATAAACCCAAGTATTCATTGGTATCTGTGATTCATTTAAGGAAAAAGAGAGTGAACTGCAAACAGAAAGAAAGGAGCAAACTAATGCTGGGGTGCCAGATCACCTGCAGAAGAAAGCCTTTCCTGAAACAAGGAGGGAAATATTCAGCAGTGCCTGTGGGAATCAGGAGCTACAGAGAGAAGGAAATGACAGATAGCTTTGGTGCCTCTCAACATCGGCAGCAGCAAAAATGTAACATGAAAGTAGAAAAATGCAAAGAACTGAAGCAAAGAACAAAATGAACCCAAGAGGAATTCAGAGGGTGGTGGCGAAGGGCACTTGTCGTGAATGGGACAGAGCAGCCACAGTAAGGAGGTGATAAACAGAGTGCCAGAGGCATGACGGCATGTGCTGTGGAAAATAAAGTTTGTAACTGCAAACATTTTAAGAATGCATTCATTCACTGAATACAGTGCAAAGCACACAAGCACACAATGTCTGGAGGGAGAGGGAACTGTTCCTCCCTGAAAAGTTAACCCGCTTTTTCTTTAAAAGTTACTTTATTTTTTTGTGTTGGACCATACTCTGGTACACATTACTGAAACTTTCACCCTGTTTCGCTTCTGTTGTGCTGACTAGAAAAGTTCTATAACTTTCCATATGAATTTTTTTACCTGTGCTTCTATTACTAGCAAATCTGTAAATAAACTCCTTGAGACTGGGTATTGCATATAGATTCAGAGAGGTCACTAAAAGCAATGGTAACCCTCTATCCTCTGCTACTGCTTTGCTTATTAAATTGCATAGATAATCTACTAGACTTCCGTTCTCCCACCTGAAAAGGCCGTATTTCCTCCCTTTACCAGTGCTTCTGTTCCTTCTTCTGTCCCTGTAATACACATCTCATCCTCAAGTTCCATTTTTTCCCTTACCTTAATCTTCCACTGCCATGCTTACCTCCAAAATAGATGTACCTTGTCCTCAGCTTTCCTTAACTTGAGTTTACTACTTCTTCACGGCTCAACTTCTCACCTTCCTCCTGCCTCTCAGTTCTAGATGATATCTTTAAAGCCTCTCAGGTGGCTACCTCTTCCTTATTCCTGTCACCTGCTGCTCCAACTTCAAACACATAATGCAGACAATTAAATCTACTCAGTTTGCTCTTATTTCCATATGTCTCACAACTCCTGACTTTCTAAGCTTTCTGCATAATTTCTTTCCTGCCTAATTACCCAGGCTTGTCCTGTGGAGCCACTCTTCCTGAACTGTTTGGTTGGCTTCCATGTGCTACATGTCCCCTTGTCCTGCATTAATATCCACTCTTTTCTCATGGCTGGTACAATTGAAGTGCATATTTTGACACAAACAATGTTATAGTATTTCCACTTTCTATTTTGCTGTGTTATGCAGACACACAAAGGTTTCAATCAGCCTGTAAGCTTGTCAGGACGAGGATCTTTCTTGCCTAAAATATAAAGGACCTTTTAAGCACATAACAAATGCAGAGATTTTGGCACCATATTATTTCCAGAGGCCTTGTTCTGTGGAAAGTGGAGCTCAGTGCTTCCTCTCCTCCCCCATCTTCTCTCTGCTGTCTCTCCGATCCATTTGGATCTCCAGGCATAAACACGATTTCACCAGAGTTGTTTTGCAGCTCTGTAAAATTGCATCAGACCCAAAGAAATGTAGAGGTTTCTGGGGTGACTGTTTCTGCCTGTTACAGTAATACAGCCTGCTGGCTGCTGTGTTGTAGCTCACCAAAAATTTAAGTCCACATCTTACCCCAGCTACCTCTACTACAGAGTATAGGGAGTGGAAAAGTAAGGAGTACAGATTAGGAGAAATATATGCTTCGTGTTATCCTTCCACAAATGCTTTTTTATTTTTCCTACAATTAAAATTACATTTCACTGTCTTGACTCAAATGTTGGGTGTTTCTCAACTAAGTCTTGTTACAAAATTCTGTGTCTTTGTATCACAGACCAGAAGAACAATTAAACTGAGTTATGTCAGTCGTGTTGTGAAATGGCACCTTCACTCTCAGTCTTTCATTCCGCTATTCAGTAAAGTCTGTGTCTTGCTCTACTGAATACTGAGAGAAGGAACTCAGTGCAGCATCTACATAAGCAAGGATTAGAGGTGTAGTTTGTATAAATGTATTACACAGCATTGCAAAATGAAGGCATAATTTAAATAACTTAGAACATTTCTTTCAAGGCATACATTACACTTAAACAATCAATTTTTTCTGCCAATATTTTTGCAAAAAGTTGAATTGCTTATTATTGCAGTCTCTTCTGCGCATCAAATGGAATCCTGATCTCATATTCAGTTTCTCTGGTTTTTCAACCACATTACTCCAATATCCTTCCCAACCACATACACGACTCCATAAGAACAGATGGAGTTTATGCACAACTGGCTTTTTTTTTCCCTATAACGAATTGAAACGACCAGCCAGACAAGACAGAAATTTGCTGAAATTCTGAATTTTTTCTGCAAGTTTAAAGATTTTATAAGTTATCATTCATTGATTATACAACATCCATGCTCACTAGCATCTGTTGGTTGCATATGGGAGTTTAGACAAACTCCTTTTCTTATACTACTGTGGAAAATAAGACACAACTTGATCAAAAGAGAAGTGCTGCAGCAGCTGTTTGCAGGATGAGCTCTCTGCCCCACTCTGAACTGGGGCAGAAGCAACCAGTAAGAGAGGATGTACCATATCACGCACACCAAGAACTCAGGGACAGATATGATAAAGCCAAATTTTCCCATCTGGGCAGAAGCAAGGGGAATTATGGCTGAGATTCAGCTCTGGCAACTTACAGGAAGATTACGAGCAGTTCATAATAAGCAGGGGTTTTTCTGGCAACTGTTTCGTATGTTTATGCAGATAATCTATCCATTTGGAAAAACTGCAGACCAGGTATATGTAAGGTTCCTGAAACTCATGGATTTATTCCTAATCATTGGAAGACGTGCTTATACATCACAGATCTTCATTAGCAGAATTTTAGCCTTCAGATTTCTGCCTCCAGCCTCAGCTGCTTGTTTCAGTCCATTCAGCTCTGTGAACACTGGAAAAGATGAATAAATCCTGGCTTTTATTCTTTCCTTTTCCTGACTATCAAAAGTTCAAACCCAACCATTAAACATGCAACATTTACTTAATGGCATGCTTTGTTAAGGAGTACTGTTCAGTCCTTCTGAATATGCCAAAAACACAGGAAAACAACTTAAAAAAAATTTAGGAAAATTACTCTGACTCATTCAGTTTGTTTCCTTTTTTCTACCGTGATGAAACACTGAGCTGTAGGAATGGAAGCTTCCAGGAAACACTAGGGAATTCTTGTCACCATTAAATATATAATTATATTGGGCTATATTTTTTCCCCAGGGTTAGAATTACCAGTCTTTTAGGTTGCTCTCCCTAATGGTGAAAGAGAGGAACATGCTAAAGAAATAATAGCAAAGAAAACATCAAGAAAATATCTATCACTGAAAAAAAAAATTACCACTACTCCAAACAGCAGAAAGACAGACAGTCATTAATTTAAATCAGTAAAAGAGCTGGGTTCACTTGTCTTCACTCTTTCTGTTTTTCAATCCTGAGTCGAGAGCACATTCTTAAAGTTCAAAACTTGGCACATTTTTCCCTTTCTCATCTATGCTGCTTCCTTCAGATATCTTCTCATTTCTACTCTTGTCTGAGCCTAGTCCTGGCTTCAAATTTTCTAAGTATCCCATCTTTATTTTAAAAAAGCTTTTCTTATATGAATTTCAAGCCATCTAATCAATTAAGACAATAAAGTTAAACTTATATAGACTGGTTTTCAACCAGCAGTTAAAGCTCATTATTTCTGCTTCAGACCTGAAATTCAAAAACATTTTTCCAAAAATATCATTTGGTCTAGTAAAAAAGATTTATTTCATCTCTCTTGAAAGGAGCTATTCTTTTGTGAACACTACCACCAGTGTGCTCTTGGACCCAGCTTTTCTGTGTTGCTGTCCTGTGCTATATATTGTATTTCTCTGATTTACATCGTGTATTACTCGAAATCAACACCTTGACTATTATAAGAATTTTATCAAGGATGCTCCACAAATAACAGTATTGTAGGAGAACAGTTTTGTCAATGCTTTGCTAAAATTTGGCATAGCATTTTGCTTATTAATTGTACAGTAATGGCTACTTTAAGACTAGTCTGATCCAAAAAAGCACATTCAGAGCTTGTATCTAGATTTTAGAAAAACCCCAAAGTTCAAGGCAAACTCCAAAGTGGGGTGTAGGTTTGTATTTTCACACTCCCCCCAGCACACTGTAGCTCCTACAATGCAGTGTGAAAGGATTAATGTCTTCATTTCCAGCCAATTTATTTTCTAATTCCATCTGGCTTTGTTTTATACTTTCACAATCCAGTGACTTTGTTGACACTGCAAGACAGGAGTAAGTCACATACACCATGTTGTGTTTGGATGCTGCAGTATATTACAGAATTCAGACAGAAATAGAAAATGGCAAAGCATGTGCAAAAGTAGTCTCATAACTTTGGCAAGGCATTCTGGGTTTCTCCTAGGCTGGATAGTATTTTACTCAAGCTGTTGCAGAATATGCATCAGTATTTTTTGTTTTAAATAGTGAACATGGTCTGCTTAAAATAATGTTCCTGTTTCAATATAAACAAACCACACCCTCTGTACCTTCTACATTTAATCCATTGTAGCATGTAAGGGAGATGGAGAGAGATTGGAGAAAATTTGCTCAGCTTCTTTCTTGACTTCCAAGAACTTCCAAGGTCTTTTACAAATGAATGAGAAAAAAAAAAAAGTCTTTGTATGTAGAATCTGCTGGGTGCTAATTTGACATGGCAATGAGATGAAAGTTGGATTCATGCTAGTTTCAACATCAGAGGATTGGAATGCAGCCTTCTTAGCATAGAAGTCAAACAATTCACTGGCAATAGATTGCTTTTCACTTCTAGATCTGCTAAATAAATAGAAAACTAATTAACAGTGTAGTATGGCAGATGTAGCAGGCTTGAATTTCATTAAAGAACTGGCTGAGAACAGAAAGAATCACAAAGTCGTTATATGTCCTAGTATGTAATGAATCCTTCTTACTGTCTTTTCCATGGGACAGACAAGATATTATTTATGTGCCCTCTGCATAAGAATTTCCTGATAAATTTCCACGTAAAATAAGAACCAAAGTATAAGCCCTTGAAATTATGCAAATATTCTTTTCATTTCTCATAAAATAGCTTCAGTTCTGTAACAGCAGCATCACGTTTCTTTGCCTTGTGCATTTTGGTTCAGCTACTTAAAGCTTATTAAATATGTTTTTCACAGGCCATTTTTCTGTTTCATTATCTATGCTTCTTTTTCCCTGATGAAAAGTGATAATAGGTTGTATTTCCTGTAGTGTTAAGAACAGGGATCACACAAAGGAATATCTATACTCACATTCTGAAAGGGAAAAAAAGCTAAAGCATTTATTTTTAGACTTTTCCCCATAAACACACATTAAACTGAACTTCCTATATCCAGTATTGCATAACCAGATTTGGCAGTATTAATTAACAATAAAAGTAGTGTTTTGTCCCATAAGAATCAATAAGATAATTATGTTTCTTAGGAAATGGTAGTCATATGATTTTGCTTTCAGTGCATAATGAATAACATTAAGTTCTGTGCAACAAAAAGGTTTTACAGACCTAACCAAGCCCTAGGACCTGTCTGAAATTCTTCCAGGAAAGCCTGTTTGAAGTCCTGTAGCAACTACCTGCTTTTACTAACTCTTAGGGGTATGTATATATGCTTGCAAACACATACTCATTTCATCCAGTACACGAATTCTTAAGCAGTATACTCCCAAGACATAGTTTTGGGCTGGCATGCAGGAAATACCAGGACCATTTCTATATTTTAATATTTGGACCTTGGAACACTTTTGCCGCACTCCACATAGCTCCATTCCTAGGCAAAAAATGAATTAAATGTGTTTCAAGTGTCCATTATAAAGATAAGTGCTGTACATAAATATGCATGAGAGGTCATTATTGCCAAGAGATGATTCTTAAGAGGTTCAAGTGTCTCTTACTAAGATTTCCCTCCTCGCTCTATGGCAGTGAAGTGAGTATTCAAAGGTGTAGCTGCATCTCTAGAATCTGATTTCAGTGTTATGGCTTCTACCCCTTCTGTTTTCTTGCAGGGTCTCCCAGTGACCAAACATACAGTCCCAGGCATCCCCAACAGTGGGCTGGAAAATTACAGGGATGGAAGTACATCTTAGGGTTTACCTGCACCAGGGCCCTAGCTGGGATCTCTATCAGTCCCTGGAAAGAGCAATCCCTGCCAGCAGACAGGATTTGTGGATCAAATGCACTCCACAGCCTCTGCTTTCAGTCTCAGCAGAAGCCAGCTCCAGAGTTAAGGAAATGTCTTGGATCCTGCTCCTTTCTGCAGCATGCAGCTGCCATCCTGCTGTGCTCCACAGCCCCTGGAGCACGCGGGCAGTGTCCGTCCTGCTCTCGGCCGCTGCAGGAGTGGGCACCACTGCCCTGCTCACCCCCACCTTCCCAGACAATGGGAAAGTGCAGCAACCGGCTAGGCGTGGAAAGTGAAAGAGCAATCGTGGGTGTGATAACAAGGCTGGGGTATGCAAACATACACTCCAGGTAACTTTGGATTTCAGTCTATTCTTTGGCAAGGTAAAATCCAGAAACTATCACGCACTGAGTGTACTTAGACATGACTATAGCTTACTGGGGTTTTTTCCAGCATTGCTAAGCACATTCCCATCAATTACTGTGGGAGCTGCATAAAGCCAGAGTCTGACTCCAAATCCTGGAGTAGACTCCTACCAAACACTATTTTCTGAAGTTCTCTTATAGGCACAGGATACCTACAGTGACAGCAGCTGCACTTGTCAGATGCCACATTTACTGAGTATTTCCCCCTCCCCTTGTGTTTTTTTCCACCATTCTTCCAGTGGGGATTTTGGCTCTCTCACATGCATATTAGCTTGGTATTATGTCATTCTTCCAACTGCACAAACCTTTCCAAAATGCTTGTCAAACCTGCAACTGTTGTGGCGTTTCATCAGTTTTTGGTTTTGTTTGGGGTTTTTCTTTCTGAAAACATGTGAGTAGAAGTACAAAACATGTATTCCCAGCCTTTACTTGTATTCAACAGGAAAGCCTGTGCTCTTCTCAGCACAGGGTGGCCTGGAGAACATGACTACATGATCCCTGGCTGTTGTTGCTCCTTTTCCATCAAGTCAGTCACATACTCTGTTACAGATGGCTGGCTTGTAGATAACCCAAAGAGCAAATAGGTCGTTCACTCCTGATCATAAGGCTAATTTAGTCCCATGCCTCCCCCAAATCTCAGTTTCTACCATACAACATGATTAAAATTAAAACCTGTAATTATTTTTGTTTCAGTTTTTTGTTTATGATTTCAATTGCTTTTAATAACCTGGTCTGTATCACCTCAGTACCTGTAATTCCAGAGCCATGGTTCAACTTTGGAGTACATTGGTTCTTGCTCTCTGGTTAATGCATCCATTTCTCGAGTTATTGCCTTTGCATTGATCTCTATTGATTCAGTTAAAAGACCCTATCCATGTTTCCATTTCTGTGAGGGAGGCGTGCTTGCATTATGGGATCTCTAATGGCTGGGTTATCTCTCCTGTCATAGCCTTCATCTGCAACGTATTTTACCGATAATTTTTCATGAGTAATCCTCAGCAGAGGCTGCCTAAGAGATGGAACAATACACGTGTCTGATGTTCATCAGTATTTTGCACTTAGCTAATGAACACACCCATGAAACGTGGGGCACTGCTGGCTTGGACCTGCTCTTCAGTCTAAGGAAGGCTGTCACCAAACCAGTAAATCCATCCACGGCATGGAAGGAACAATAAGCAAAAGTATGCACGTTAATCCAACAAAATTTAAGCCGCAGTAAAGATTTGATAACATCATCTGAGAACAGCAGGGGAAAGAGCAGAGGAATGGCTGGCAGAAGGTTCCCTGCTCTTTTGCAGCCAGATGTTAAGTGGAGGCTGTGTGCTCTGACAAGAAGCCGTTTGGAAACAAGGGAAATGACATAGTGTCAGGAGGTTCACTTCCTCACACAAAAGCAGCTTGATTTCCAAAAAAACCCCAGCCCTTTGCTAATGAAAATGTTGCAAATGCAGCAAAAGTACAAATAGATGCCTTTTTGCTAGCTCAGCAAAAAGGAAAAAAAAAAAAGAAAAAAGAAAAAAAAAAGATAGGTTTTTCCTCTCAGCTAGAATCACCAATGTTTGTGCTCTAGGACTTTTGCTTGGCAGGTTAAGGGCCACCTGTTAGAGGGGAGGACAAACCCCAGCAAAGTGGCTCTGTTTCCAAAATGATCTTTGGACAGCCTGGGAGCTCATGGCCAAACACTTACTGCATTTTAGGGAAATGAAATTCTGACTCCCAAAAATAAAAAAGGAGAAATGAATCTGACCAGCTTTACATCGATTTGGCTCTCTGCCGGTCTGTGGCATGTTTCAAACACCAGCTCAGCTACCTTTTAAAAAGAAAATCAGAGCTGGGGCGAATGATGGCTCAGCAGCTGGGTTTGCCTGATAAATACCCATTAGATACCTCCAAGGGCCTCCAAGACCCTCGAAGTCAAACAATCTCTGGAATTTTAACCTTCCTCTTTCCCCACCATATTCCAGCTTCTCCCTGACGAACAATTAATTTTAAAACAATATGTCCCTAATCCTATCACTGTTCTGTATGGTCACCAAATCACAAGATGAAACAGATCCTCCAGGGAAAACTCATGTCCCTGCATTGTCAGTAATGAATGGAATTATTTCATGCTTCACAATGCCCTTGAGAGGGAGTCATACCAATTAACATAACTGGGCTTTTCTTATTACATGATTGAAATTAATGAGAAAAGAGAAAAAAAAAGAAGGGGAAAAAAGGAAGATGGTATGGAGCAGTGTTTTACAATGCATTTTGATCTATAAGTTGAGGATGCATGACTGTCTTAACAAAGCCCAGCCCCTCAGAGGTAAAAATTGCCTCAATACTAAGAAATTTGGGCTGGTTTTGTCCATGTAAGTCCATCAGGACTAAACTATTTCAAAATAAGGTTTGTGTAATACTCAAGTGTAGGACGAGCCTCATGTTTACACACGATGTGTTATTGCCCGAGTTCGCTAGGGGTAAAGATCTCCTACAAGAGCAGTCCACATCCAGTGAGGAAAGTATAAAGTCGTTACTGCAAATGTCTAGACTGTGTGGAAGAGTTTAATGCTCAGGAAGGCTTTGCAGCCCTACCAAAGCAGCTCCAACATTCCTTCATTTCTTGCTATCTGCACACAGAAATACAAAAATAATTGCTTTGAAGATAGGTAAATGCCAACAGCAGTTAGGTTAGAAGTTAGGATCCCTTATTTGCTTTGTCATAGCTGGGAGTTAATAAAGATTTTGCCAATTTTTGGGGGGCTAGATTCATGAAAACATGCATGAGAATGCAGCTGGCAGCTCATGGTCTCCCTTGTACCTTGGTCTGCATATCATTTATAGTAACAGCTTAACAATACCAGTTTGAAATACATACAGACATTGATATAGTAAAAATCCATGCATTAAGGGAAATATTTCTCCCAGAGGAAGGCAAGCTGCTCACAGCAGCTCACTGTAAGCATCTACCTTCAGTGTCTAACTGGGATTGCCTGGCTGCCTCCATCGACACAGAAGCATTCTGTGACCAGCTCAGGGCTCGGGGTATCAGCCTTTCTTCTCTGTTCATACAGGGGCTGCAGAAAATGTCATTACCTCCTTTTCGTACCAAGGTCCTGAAGATGATTCTTCAGAAACTCATCTGTTAACTGCACTCCATTATCTCCCCTCTGAAACTTACCCACTGTCATTTCCCCACCAGCCAAATCATTTTCTGTCTCAGAGTTCCCTTTTTAATTCTCAGGTCATCCAGTTTCACCAGGCATCTACATTTCCTGAGCAGGAGAACTAAGCATTTCCTTTATCTAGGACATAAAATTCAATTTAATCAAAGAAAGATATCCATCAATCTGGCATAATCTACTGCAGTAAGCTGAAATCTAGCATTTTCTTTCAATTTCTCCTACCTCTATGTATCTGAATATTCTTCCCTTCAAAAATTCTTCTAGAGCTCTACATGCCCTTAAGGCTGCCCATTTTCCCTTACTTACCGCCTTTCTGCCTCCCTCCTTCTGCAGATGAATGCTGGAACCCAAAACTTCAATATTAACATGTTTAATCTTACCCATTTTCCATGTCATGCTGAAATATGAACATCAGCAGGAGGGCACCTGGGCCATGCAGGACAGTCTTGCTGGGCCCAGCTCTTGTTCTCTCTGTGGACCAATTGCAACACAAAAATTAGAAAAGCTTTCCTTAGGAGGAATCCAAAAGACCTAATTCAAGGTGTCACAGAGGAGATCTGTGGGCTGAGACACTTCCAGGAAGGGAAGGCAAGCTTTGAACTCAGTGTCCCCATGTCCCAGCCACATGCTCTGATCACCTTGTTGCAGGAGGTTGCAACAAGTCAGCTGAAAGATATCCCTGCAGCCCAGCTCCAGCTGTGCTCCTGTTCCACAGCAAACACTGCACGGAAAGAGCTGCTCAACCACCTTGTGTCACTGGGGATCTGCAGCACTTCTTGTAGGGTAATCACCAGCTTAGTATGAAACAAGCTTTGGGTCCCATTGCTGAGTAGCTCTGTCTCCTCAAGCACTGCAAATGCAAGCGTTAAGGTTATGAACTCCATCAAAGTACATAAAAATTAGATGTTGCAACATTCACGCCTAGTTCTTTCATTCCCTGAACCTTAAAAAGGAACACAAACAGAAACTTGGCTGCTATCCTCAGATATTTTTCCTATGCTGACTTGCCCCAGCTATCTCCTTAAGGCACCTTTACCTTGACTTTCTTTTTCCCAGCTTGATATTTTTTTCAGGTTAAATTCCATATACCAGTGCAAACATTCTCTTCTTCCAAAAGCCTTCTTCCTCTTTGCTCTCCCTCATGCATCTTTCTTTGATGTCTTTGCTTCCTTGTGCTCTTTCTTCCAAGTGACAGCTGTACAGTGCTAAGAGAGTTCAATATATAAGCATGTCACTCCATTATCCACCCCTACCCTAAGTAATTGCTGCGTATTTATCACCTGGATTCAGTAATCGAGCCTGGCATCAAGAAACTCAGTCCTGTATCTCCCATCTTATTCAGTGGTGTCTCATAGAGCACTGAATCCTTGTACTCTTGAAATCTGAGGATGCTAAAATTCATCTTTAATTCCTCTTAACCCCGTTTTTTCTTCTTTTATTTAATGAAGTAAAATAATTGGTGTGCAGTTTTATCTACCTTTCTAGTAATGATAATCAGCTGTATTAAGTGCTCCCTGAAGCTGATAGACAATTCTTCCTCCGTTATTTCCCTTTAAAAGTCTGGTATATGCAGCAATGTCTCCTCTTTTCTGGTACCTCTCCCATAGTCAGCTTAAGTTTCCTGGATGATTTCATTCCTTCGACATTTATTTTTTAGGATAAACCTGGGGTAAAAACAACCCACTTTTTAAATAGCTCTTTATCTAGGTGGGTTTAGTCAATTGTTTGATCCCCTGGTAGCCTTTAAAGATTTTTTTTTTCTGTCCTTGTAAAACATCTAGAAACTGTGACAGACTTCACATCTCTCCCTACTAAAGACTGAGGTACAAGTAATAATTCATTTTCCAGGCAATATCCCCCTTTCAGTCAAGGTAGTCACCCTGTTGCTCAGGAAGATGATGGCTGTATCCCCAGATGACCTGCAGCTTCCTACACACCAAATTTATGAAAATTTTTATCATGTTCACATCTTTTCCCTTCCTTTTCTGTCTCAGCTTTCTGGATCATTTTCTTGCATTCTTTCACAATCAGCTCTTCTACCTGTTCCTGCAGCACTGACCCTGCTGATTTATAAGTCTCATATTCTTCTCTCTTTATTGCTCATTTTGTTTCCCCCAGTCAATCAGAGTGATCGTCCCTACTCCAAGTAGAACTATTTTCAATGGTATACAGATTTCTTGATTTCCATGGACTATATCTTTGAGTATTTCCCCACTGCATCCTACCTCTTCATTGCCTTTTGCTGTTTTTTTAAGAAAACATATGCCCCTCTCAGTGTTCTGAGAAGTGTGGAGAACTCTCTGTGTTTTCTGAGAGTTCAAAGCTTTTGCACTTCTAATTTTGGGAATTCACAAATTCCTGATTTCAGAACTCATTAAGTTTGGCCTGTGTTTTCATACCCTCCTCTCCTGGCTGTTTTGCATGATACATGGCATATCTGGGGAGATGCCAAGTGCCTCAATGCCAGCCCACAGCTTTAGCTGTATATTCATAGTCTTTGCTATATACTTCCCATATAGCACAAATGCTTCCCAGAAATGAATGAACTTATTTTCACACCGCCCTTTTCATACCCTTCTATGAGTAAAGAAAGTGCTATCATTTATATTTTATGGAGAGAGAAACCGGGGTACAGAAGTTAAGATCTGTATTTGTGAATGAACTTAAGTGCTTTACTCTAATTCAGTTGAAAATAAAAATATTTTCTTAATTCTGTAAAGTATTACTTTCTTTTGTTCTCTTTCTTTTGTTCAGAAGCCCAGCTGCTTTCCTCTGAGAAGCTTCCCATTTTTTAACACTTTCCAGCCCCTTTGTCCCACACACAAGTCCTGACTCCAATTTGTTCATTCCAACTGCCCACATAATTCCCTCTCATTTTCCCTTTTGCTTCCACACAGAAGCTTAATATATATGTACTTAACACAGCTAAAGCTCAGGCCAGCCTGCAGCCAGCATCACTTCCAGCAAGGCAGCCTCCGGACTCTGACAGCAAGGGTTTATTCAGCTTGCTTTGTTTTCCCACTGAGAGCATGGAGAACAGAGGTATGACCCATTTGCTTTGAGTGGTTCAAAGTATTTAATTCCTCAGTGGTGGGAATCTGCTTCCTACACAGATGCAAAAAATGAAGAGATGAACCTCTTGAATGCCCAGTCCCCAGAGGATGAGAGAGGCAGTCGCTGTTGTAAGCCCCAAGTCTCCAGCCCCTCCACTGCCAGCTGCTCCTGGAAGACCATAAGAACTGAAGACCCTCATATTTCCCCTGCTGAAGCCCCACAGGGCCATTTCTGCAGACCCAGACACAAAATGATGGTGGGTTACAAAACCAGTCTCCTCCACACCGCTCCACCTTTTCCCCAGCCTTTGCTCTCCTGCTCACTCCCTGAAGACTTGTGTTATCTCTGCCAAAATGGCCCGAAGGAGAAGCCTACCCTGGCTATGCCTGCAGGTGTTAAGGGTCAGGGCTGCTGGCTACGCTGGCTGACCAAAACCCTGAAGTCAGGACACAGCCTGTTCCTGGTGGCTTTCTCATCCACAGCTCCACAAAGGATTTATCTAACAACACATAGAACTACATGTGAGACAGGCGCTCTGGACTGCATTTCGAACTTTGCTGTTAAAGTTGTTCCATACCACAAGAATCTGTCACGTGTTTGAACAGGAACGTGGGACCCAGGGATCGGATCATGCTCCCCTTTTAGTTAGTGGAGGTCAGTCAGAACGGTCAGTGGAGTCAAGAAAATATTTGCCTGACGTGGAGATATCCATCTGACTGGCTGACGTACAGACTCCGTTGGCCACCAGCTTGCTGAACATAGGACCCGCTCCCCACGCCAGGCCAGGGGAGGTCCACCCAGATCTCCCAGAATAGCATTCCACACCCTGGGCCACAGGATTTTTCTTGCTGTCTCCCAGGTTATTGGCACAGCCAGTGTGAGTCTCACCCACAGATGGACAGAAATGCAGCAGGGCTCAGGGGGAGGAATTCAGCAAGAGCCTGTGCAGAGGACATGGGACAGACAGCAATGCTCTGTCAACAGACAGACCATTGCAGATAAAGGGAAATTAATGAGGAGAGCAGCAGGAAGTGTCACAGCCCTGCCTTCCTACATCACCAATTGATTACAAATGACCCTGTTTTATCAGGCACTCAGTAATGGCGCAGCAGTCTCAGCACTGGGCAGTTTACGGCACGAGCCAGTTTGCTGCCACAATAAGATGCTGATATTTTGAACAATCAGGTACTCACCACCATAAAATAAAGCTAAGCACTTTAGATCCTGCTTAACAAGCCTGCTAATGCACGATTGAAATCAATGACACATTTGAACAGTAAGAACTGCCCTGAAGCTTTTTAAAGCCTGCTGTCTCTATTTTTCATTTTGTGAGCAGAATTATTCCTTCCAGGAGAGCACCTTCTGTTTAAAAGACTACAGGACCGAAAGCACAAAGACAAGGACATAGATTGGTTGCTAACATGTGTCAGCAAATAGCACTCAAGAAGTTACTTGATCTTGCCCTACCTCAGCTTCTGCAGCTTGCTGAGAGCCAGATGTAAACACAGAAATGGCCTTCTGTACTGCTCAAGCGCGTTGTGACTTGTGGATGGACGAAAATGCAATATTAAAGGTTACAGACAATTATTCTTAAATGGGCTCCAGTGATTTTTGTTTACACGATGCAGACTTGATAAAACAATTTCAGATAAAATATATATCAAAAACATTTAAGCAAGAGCATCTGTCACAACCTAAAATATGGAATTCTGTGAGAGGCAAAGAAGAGAAAATGGGAACTGTATAATCACAGGCAGGAAGAGACAATGGGGAAATAATGACAAATCAAATATAGCAACTTTTTTCTCTTTCAAACGACACTTCTCATCAGCTAGCTTATGTCGAAGGAAAAAGGAAAAAATCTCCTGTGATTTTTATCTATTAGATTTTGCTCCAAATACTTGCCACGCTCAGGAGCTGCAGCTGCGAGGAGGCCCAGCTCTGCCACTCTCAGCTAATAGGTTTGATTGTTCCCTCTGAAATTATACTCACAGATACTGACCTGCGAGTCAATCTGCCACTCAGCTTTGCAGAGCAGAGACAGGCCCCAGACAAGGCGGCGGGTGAGCGACATGTGCAGCCCGGCAGCCCGCAGCGGAGCTCGGCCACCCCAGCGGTGCCGCCACCGCCTCTCCCCTCGCACCTTGCAGCGCTGCTGGGGAGATAAGTCATTGTGATCCACAAAGTGCTCGTGTTTAGTATACAGTATTTATATTTTATGAATGTTAACAAGCAAGAAGCCCTGAACAACTGAGCAGTTACAAGCTCAAAAGGCTTTGTGAGATATTTTCTCTAAGGGCTCATTAATGTGGTCTTTTAATGGAGTGCTTGCATATCTGAATCTTTAACTGTAGCTATAAATAGAGTTTATAAGCACTTGACAGTGTGTGGCAAAGCTGTGTTAGCAGTGCTTGCCCTGCTTTCTTGCAAGTTCCATTTGCGAAAGATATTTAAGAGGTGGAATATAAACGTTTCCCAAAACGTAGAGCTGTATACATCCTAATAATGCTGCATACCCCATTCCCACTGGATCTAATGCATGTTCCCTCATTTAATAGAGCATCACAACACTTCAACAAAATAGCTAATATTCACGTGTTACTGAAGGGAAAATTAGAGCATAAAGAGGTCAAGCTACAACCCAAATGTCCTGCAGCAAGTTAGCAGGGGAGCAGGGGCAGGAAGCAATGAGCTCCAATTACCTGCCCTAATGGTTAAACCCAGAGAGACAAGTTCTGCCATTACTGTCACTGGTGCTGAAGTAGAGCTGACTCCAGGCCTGCAAGCCACTGGCACTGATTGATGTAGCAAACAGCGAGATTTACCCTTCTGTAGTGGGTTCCCTTGCCCTGAGAACACCCACACTGTGCTGACCATGTGCCTTTTTCTCCTCTCTTGATGATACACTTAGACTGATGGCACTTTCAGCTTACCAGCCCACCCTGTGCAATCTTACATATAGTGTTGTCAGCCCCGGTGAAGAACCAACAGAATTACCCAGTTTAATGCACTGTACTGGAGTGTTGGTTTATGATGATACAATAAAAGCTGCTGGAGAATCACAGCTTTTAATAAATCACAGCATAGTATTATCCATAAAATTGCCATTTCCATGCACTGCAGTGCTTGTAATAGCTCTCCTGTTCTGCCTGGCCACCTGGGGCTGTGCACATGTAACACACCAGCAACATGCACATGCTGCTGCCCCACGCAAAGCAGCAATCACAGGTCAAGCATGACAAACGCAAAGGGCTAGTTTCCAAAATGTCAGTGACTTGAAGCAACCAGCACACCCTAAGGTATCCACAAGGTGTAAATAGACTTTTTTTTACCTGTTTGGGTTTTTAAAAATATTTTTAAAATGTGGTCTTTTAAAATATTTCCCTGTTGAAGTGGGCCCTGGAAGCCTTGACAACCTCATTAGAAAAACAGTGGCACATCCACCTTCATCTGTCTTTTCACCATACTCATCCTATCCAGTAGTTGCATTGGCTTACTTTCCCAGTTATACAATGGAGACTGAAGTCCAGATGTGTCTAGAAAAGGAAACATCGCACAGGTCCTGAGGCCACACTGGGAGAAGCTTTCTTACCTGGCTTCAGCGCCTAGTTGTATGGTACATCTACTTGGACAGAATTGCATGTATTTACAGAGCACACAGACAGAGTCCCTTTAAGATAATTACAGGGCATGTGTTCTCCTCTCAGGCTGACATCTACTATGGGTCATTATTTGGATTTTTCACTAGCACTTCTGAATTCTTCCATTTTTGGTTCATCTCCAATGCGGCTGCAATTGAGTTTTCCGCATGCATACATCCTGAATTTATTTTAACTGTGCTCAGTGTTTAGAAGGTAAGTGAGGATGTTATTAGCTACCAGTCTGCATCTATGAATGATCAATTACTATGTTCTCAGTAGTTTGGTTCAACATGTGAGAGAATATGTTAGTTTGTAATGAGACTATCATGGACTGCATTGTTTGAGGGAGCTTGTTGTCAAATGATTACTTTTGTGTAGAGGGGGAAAAAAGAAAATCAACCAGAATAATTTATAGCTTTAAAATGCTGAATTTTTTTTTTTTTTTTTGTGAGCATGTTTTGGATGCTTTAACACCAGTAAACTACGGCAAACCGAAACACAATTAAATATTTAAGCAGTATTCTCTTTACTACACAGGAGTAAGTGTCTATTTGTCTTGTATCACAACTGTAGGCACTTAATGTCTTTTCAGCACTGTGGTGTCCCACAGTACACACTCAGGATCAGGACCTCCTGGAGAAGCATGTGGGCAGCTCCCAAGTATTGTTTGAGCAGATCTAGCAGCCGCATCGTCCTGTCACAGCAATGAAACCACAGGAGTTTTTTCCTCCTTCTCAGTCACCCATGTCCACTTACTACAGGGATATGTATTTTTCTCTGCTCTTCAGTTAATTTGCATTTCACTCCTTCTTTTACTCCTTCTTTCCCACCACCAATCTTCCTGGCCTTGACCTTCTTCCCCTGCTGCTTTTTGCCTCCCATACACTACAGGTCTTCTAGAACATTTGCTCCTTTTCTCATTAGTTTTTTTCACCTTTCTCCTCTCACTCCATCAGCCTTTTTATGTTGAGCACTTCTTCCTATGCTCCTGTTGCCTGCAAACCTTAACTTCTGACGGGCTCAGCTCCATTTCTCTTGCTTGTAGAGGGCTCTGTCCCTTCCCAGAGGCAATTCTGAGCATGTGCCACTGTGCTGAACTAAACACCACAGAGAGAAGAGGAGGAGACAGGCTGGGACCACGTGCCCAGATCTAAAGAAGCACTTGCTGGGAGAACAGATTATTTCTGCTGCCTCTTGGTGGCCTGGCAGGGAGACCGTTCATCGAGGCATAATTTGTTGAGACATTTTTGCCCAGCTGCAGGTCAGCTTGGATCCATCCCTTGAAACAACAGCTGTATATTTTTCTTTTGGCACTATGAAGTTGTCCACAGGAGAACTTTCCACCTGGAGCCCAAACATTAAATGGGGGGACAAAGTCCAGCATATAGGGTCTATGTACCAGTCATCTTTTCAGCAGCACATACTGCTTCTCTGGTGTCCAAAATGCTGCTGTAATTATTGACTCAGTTAGCAGCAGTAGGTCGTCATTGGGCTCAAGGAGAATATGATCAAAATTCAAACAAACGGGACTGAGCTAAAAAAAAAAAAAAAAAAAAAAGAAACACACGGAAAAGGTGTTTTT
>VZTH01004419.1:0-141445 GCA_013397815.1 Aleadryas rufinucha | reverse complement strand
GAAGAAGGTAAAAAAAAAAAAAAAAAAAAAAAGTGACCAGCTAGGAAGGCTGATTTTGCTCTCCTGTACACAGCTATAAATCAGGGTGAGTGAGGCAGTGGAGAACACAAGACAGGATGGGAAAGAAAAGAGGACTCTGCCTTTTGACCTTAACAGGTAGGTTTCATTTTTCTGGAAGAGAAGCCGGAGACAAAAATCTCAGAAAACAGCCTGGGACTCAGTCTCCAGCTGTAAGGGTAAATATTATGGCCAGGCTTCCACTGTAGGCTGAGCTCTCATTAGCTGGCCACAGGATGTCCAAATCCAAACAGGATATCTCTCCAGCACATCCCACCCTGCCTCACACTGTCAGCTCAGCAAGCAAAGCCTGCAAGCAGTCAGAGTTGGGTACCTGTATGAGATTTAAAATTTGGGGTTTGACCTATTAATCTTGTTCAGGAGAGTCTATCCTTCCAGCTGGGTCTGGAGGGAAAACTGTCTCTGTACTCAGGAAGTTTTGGCAGAAGCAGTTGTGCCAGTTGGGAAGGTACTGACACCAGTTGGCTCTTGCAGAAACAGGGGCTGCTGAGGTGGTTCCTACCATCTCCTTGCCCGTGCAATCACGTCCTTCCCTTCACTGAGGGGGGTATCACAGATGCAAAGTTACAGTCAGTCTTACAGGAGAGTTATTTTCAGCTTGGTTCAACCTTAATTTATCTGTTGGCTTGTTTGCTTGTTTGATTTTTTCCCATTTTTGCTATTTGTATTGGGTTTTATAGGGGAAAATGAGTAAGGTATAAATATACAGTTTAATTTTTCTCTGTTAAATTCAAGTTTAAAGGCTATTACCTGTTTCAAGCAGCTGCTGACACAAAGTTTGGTTGCCCTTCCCCTTCAATTTAATTTCTTTCACAAACTCTACATTTACCTGTGAGTTTACCTGCGGTACTAACCAGAGTACCACACATCAAAGCTCTCAGCCCCTTCTTGTGGGCAAGGCAGCACAGCCCTCACCCCCTTCCTCCCCTCTCCCTCCCAGGGGTGCGGTCCCAGCCCCACTCCCTTCCCATGTGCCTTTGGGCATCAGCCACTGCTGGGTTTTGTGGTTATTTTCCTCCCTCTCTCAGGCATGGCATCAAGTGGGCAGCACGTGCTGCAGGCAAGGTGGGTTGGGAAGGTCCCAAAGGCAGCCCTTGGCACCACAGGAGGCTGGGTACTGCATGCAGCAGGAAAGTCAGGCAGCTGCAAAGCCCAGAGTGCAAACCCTCTATATGTGCACTTACAGTATTGGATTTATTGCACTTTTATTGGGCATTTACTGAAATAAGTGAAGAGGTGTAAAGTTCACAATAAAAAAGAAATTCCTTTCATAGAAATTTCATGATTCTTATTATTGTCTGATAGTAGCAGTTTTGTGTAAGTTCTTAAACAAATAGAAAAGAATCACAGATTTTAACCTTAGCCAGTGTTTAAAGAAAGGTGCACCCTACTTTTTTATCAAATCACAACATCATGCAAGAGACAGAGCTCCCCAGCTTCCTGACATTTTCTGTAGTCAGTGATTTAAATAGAAAATTGCAGGTTAAGATCTAATGAGTAAAACAGATTAAAATTGGACAAATCAAAGCGACATGGAGAAGACAGTTGAAAGGACCCCACAGCTACAACATGAAAATATGGTTACATGCAAATATGGTCCTTCTAAAGCACTGCTTGGGGTAGAAGAAAATCAGTACTGGAGAAAACCCCCATGCAACCAACAGTACAGCAAAAACACTAGTTTAAGGTAAGCTCAGGAGCCAGCTCCTGCTCTTTTTTTTCCTATGAATAGTCCCTCTGACTTTATTAAGGCCAATCTGAATGCTAAAATGGGCAATATTTAGCAGCAATTGTGGCTCTGTGCAGCTACAGCCAGTTCTGTCCATGCTGAACTGAAACCAGAGCAGTCACATGGCCCTGCTTCCTCATTTCACCCTCATTGAGACCGAGGCAAGGAGGAGGTCTGGCACCAGAATGGCATCAGCAGTTGTTAGAGCAAGTGACTGGGTTTCACCCTCTGCTCCAGCACACATTTTCTGTGTGACTGCAGTTTGCTCAGCTAAAAGCAGAAATAGCAGCACTTCTGACTGCACAGCAGCACTTCGGGTTTCAGCTGGCTGAGCCCGGGGAGCCACCAACCCCCAGGAAGAGGGCTTGTGGTGGCCTGCCCTGCCCACTGTAATGCTCCACCACATCCACTGAGGAACAGCAGAGAGAGTGGCCCTTTGCTGAGCATTAGAAGTGTGCAGTCACAGCTCTTTCCTGGTCTCCCTATGTTTGCAGCACATACATCATTCCTGTCCTTGCCTGGAGCAAAGCTAGTGCAAAGAAGCAGCACAGGCATCTCCCTTGTAAAAAATATCACTGTGTTCAACCCCTTGCCCCGCTGCTGCTTCATCCTCCTCCTCCCAACCAGCAAGCCTGGCTGATGCCAATTACCAGCTGCTTTTCCCGGCTGTAGTAACCATCTGTTGTGGCAGGAAGGAAGCAGATGTGCAGAGACTTTGGCAGCTCAGTGCACGCTGGGCACAGCGAGCATCTGCTTTTGCCAGGAGCAGGCTGGTAGGTGCTGCAGGGCTGGGCTCAGCAGGTGCCTGACCACCACCAGGGCCATGCACAGCTGGGTGAGGTGGCCACTAAATGCATCCATGGACAGTGGGAAAGGTCCTTTCACTGACCTCCTTGGAGGCCACAGCTTTGAGGGCATCTCCCATCCTTGGTTTATAAGCCCAGCTCCAAGGTGAGACAGCACACAGCTTGTTTCACCCTACTCTCAGCCAAGTTTGTAGACATTTCTGCACCTCACTGACATCACCTGCCCTTCAATGTTTATTTTGGAATGTTTATGAGGGAAGAGTAGCTTCTCCAAGCCTTCAGCATGACAGGTGAATGTGTCTGCATGGACCAGGCAGCCCAGGAGGGTCAACGCCATTGTTTCAGAGGAGGGAGAGGGAAACAATTGCCATGAAATGTCTCAGGCAAAGTAAATGAAATTGCTTTATATATTAAAAAAAAAAAATTAAATTTTCATGAGAAACTTGAAACTGAAATTGGAAATTAAAAATTACTCTTTATACAACTGCCTTCTATTGATCAAATTATAGAAAACAGCTCTGAGTGAGGGCTGTGGAGAAACCAATCACGCACTCAACACACCATCCATCTCCATTCCCCAAACATAATTATAGCAATATGAGAGACATGCAAATACAGTGCAATTCTGCACAATAGTAATAAAGAGCTGAAAATATTTGTGGGTATGAAGGGAAGCTGTTTAGCAGAGGCAATGCAACCATCTTCTCAAGGAGCTAAAAAATGCTCAAGGAGTAAAAGGTTTAAAAAACCCCCACTAAAAACAGAAGAATAATATTTTTCTTTCTTTAAAGAGAAAAAACCCACCATTATAATATATATGAAAAAACACTGCAGAGTTTGCAACTGCCCATTTTTCCTACCTCATGTGATACCAAAATTGTCTTATAATTAAAAGCTGCTATAACACAGACCACAAAAATCAATCCTGCACAATGTCAGTGGCAAAATTATTGATAGAAAACAGTCTTATCAAGTTAATTTAGGCCCTGTTATTTTCATTACTGGATTTAAGTAAGAGGATACATCCCTTAAAGAAGGTCAGAGCACTGTTACACAGATTTTTTTCATATATACACATACACACACACATGTTTGTAGAATTTAAAAGCAAATGGTCGGAATGTACTAACTTCAGTTTCTTTTCTGTGATGAGGATTTATTCTTTTCCTTATCCTGGTAAAGAAGAAAAACCTTATTAATGAGGACTCAGTGGTAGCTGCCACTACACTGTGAGAGATGTACACTTTTTTTTTCCCAAGGAGGGTTTAACTGCTTTGTAGATCCATAACAATATTTCACAGGGAAAGCTTTATTCAATTGGAGCTCTTAAACCTCCTTTGTGAAATGTTGTGGTATTTTGTGAGATACGTGGCCTTTGCTATGCACGTGATGCTGGTAGGTTTCTAGGCATGCAAGTTCAAGAGCTTTATTTTCCAGATATTTTTTCAATCAATTAAGCTCATTGGTAAGACTGCATGCACTTCAGAGAGGCAGGAAAAGAAAAATAACCACTAACTCTTTCTTCTGCAGAAGCAGCTGGATTTGCTGCTCTTGTCTGTGCAGAGCAGTTTGGATGCTGGCTTTGGCTGCCTGCAGGTTCACAGCCCTGGAATGTTTCTGGTGGGCTTTTCCTCCTTCATTAGGAACATTCTTGTGATGCGGGGGATTCCTATCAAAACTATCATCACCCTCACAACACGAGTCATTCCCCAGCCTTTGAATACAGACAGCTGCCAAGCTACAGAAAACATAGCTGTGCCTCTACAGAATTCTTCACAGAGGGTTTTTTTTTCCCCTTAATGTTGCATTCTAACGTGCTTGTAACATCCAGCCCCTATGGGGGAGTGAACAAAAGGCCTTTTAAAGGCAATCTTTCAGAATGCTCCAATTGTGCCCTTAATTGCATCTAAGCACATGTGGGCTCAGCTCTATGTGGACATAGTTTTAGCTGTAGGTTGATTTGAAGCAAGCCACACATTTTATACCAAAGCAATGCATAAAAGCACACGCAAGAAAAGAAGGCTTTAATTTAGTCACATTACTACTGTAAGTAATAATGCAAAGCAAGCAATAATCAGATGCAAGAAGTTTAGAGCAGATGTTCCCTTTATTTTGATTCTTGAGGCAGTGCAGTAGCAATTTCTTCCTTTGTAACAGACATAGATGATTCAGTGTTAGCAAAAAAAAAAGTGTCAGGCATGGAGTTCTTCCAGTAAATAGCTGAGGAATAATTCACACTGTGAAATGTGGGGCTGAATGAAGGCTTCCAGGTATCTCCCCTGCCTGTACTAACAGCATTTTGAAGGAGACCTGGGGTTTATATTTGGGCTTAAGAGTAGTGGTTTAAAGTACTATTTCTGCTAGATTCTATTCTTCCCCCCACCCCCCCCATCCCTTACCCCTGGAGGAATTTAGTTGCCTTCCAAAGATGTGGGGGATAGCAGACCATCCACCTCAGAGTCTCTTGCTCAGCATGTGATGGGGAACAGGCTTGCTCCAACCTGGGCAAACACCACCAACAGCCCATGCAGGAAAAGGGAAAAAAGGCTCACCAGGTTGTGCTACCAGCTAGGAGGAGCCAGGCTCAGCTCTGCGATGCCTGGTGATATCCTAGCTTTGATGGTGACACCATCCCATCCAGCAAGGCAGGATGTTGCCATGAGCACACTGGGGCAGAGAGGGCAGTGCCTGGAGGAGAAGATGGCTGTTGAACATGTGCTGCCTTCCCAGCAGCATCAGCAGCTCCAAGCAGGCTGTGGAGGTCACACAGGAAGTGAGGGAGAAGTCCCAGGCTGCCTCATATCACAGTAGTGGGGTACCTGTCTGTCCCTCCTCAGGAGCAGAGCCTAGACAGGCTCTGTCTAAGAAAACCCAGAAACTCCCAGCCACAGAAAGAACCCAGGTTGTAGCTGGGGAGCAAATGGTGGCCCACAGAGGCAGGGGGTTGGGATGTGCAGCTGCAGGGGCCCAAAAAGCTCAACAAATGCAGCCTCTAAGTGCTCACAATGAGAGGAAATGGTGGGAAGCCAAGAGATTCCCACCATTTGCTCTCATTCCTGTCACCCACCTGCAGCAGAGCTAATGTTTTCTACCTCAGAGCTGCTCCTTGGGCAGTAGCTGAGGCAAAATATCTCTGGAGAAAGTCCTCCTCCATTCTCTTCCTCCATAATGCTGCAGTGTATGGGGAGAAAGAGATGCAAGTTCCCTAAAACTCACATTTTCCAAAACATAAACTGTCAAAGAAAAGCCTTTGCCGGAATAGCTGCTCACTCCTGGTCTCTTATCAGCTTCCCCCCTACCCACCCAGCTCCCTCAGCATCTCTTCCAGCTCGGCCCAGCACCACAGGGACGCAGGAGAAGCGGGAAGCAAAAACACATGAAAATGAAGTAATGAGACTAATGCACAAGATGGAGATGGCCAGAGGCAGGGATATCATTCCCTGCTTCTAGAGCTAGAGTTAGATAAGCCAAGCTGCTTTTCGGTAATTGCTCCTTAGGGAAGGGCTTAGGAATTACACCCAGAAAACAGAAACTGGAATTTGATACAAAATTGGATGGACCACACATTTAAAGCCAGGCCCTCTGATTAATGCAATAATGTGCAACATGAGGTAGATGCTTTATGTCAGACATTAATTTTGTCTGCCTATACCCAGTGGGCTTCATCATCCAGCACTGTTATACATGTTGTTGACAGGCTGTGCTTGCAATGTGGAGACCTCCTTGAGATTTGTGATGTGTTTTGAGGAGTTTGTGTACAGGGTTTCTTTGATCACTATGTCCATATCAGAGAGCAATGTGATTTCATGCAAGGTTAGAACGACTCTGGGGCAGTCACAGAGCTGCAGTGGCTGCAACGTTTATCACAGAGGAATATGATACCAAAAGCATCCATGCACTTACCTGCAGTCACATGAAGTATGGCAGTCTAAATTAATTTCTACCAAGTTGTGCATCATATGGCTACAGAAGCAGAAGAGGTGCAGATCCACAAGCAACATGTTCCCACTGCTGCAGAGCAAGCTGTGACAGCAGGCTGGTATGTAGCTGATCCCATTCTGCCCTCCAACAGCCTTAATCTCTGATTTTTTTTCCAAAAGCATTATGCTGATGCAGGTGAACACAGTTCGGATTGCTGAGACCATTTAATAAACTAAGGGTATGTCACTCTTTTCTTAAGACAGGCATACAAGATCCAACACTATGGTGCTCTGTTTAGGTGCTCACTTTCTTCCTATTACCTCAATGCATTAAACCACCTTCACCAAGGCAGAGTAAGGAGTCTGGGATTTAACTTCTTTCAGTATTTGAAAAGCACTAGGATTAGTTCCCATTTCATCCCCTGTCACCCCATGCCCCCAGCAGCCAGGGTCAGCAGACCATAGCAAATGCAGAGGGCTCCTGTGCATGGACACCCACAGCAGCAGCAGAGAGGGCACAGTCCCAAAAATGTCCCTGGCCACAGCCTTGCCAACACAGCTGTGCCCTGAGGTTTCTCTTCCATGAAGGTTTCCACTCCTCTGTAGTTTAAGGCTTTTGCTCTATGTGAGTGGGCTCTGTTGGCAAAAAAAAAAAAAAAAAAAAAAAAAAAAAAAAAAAAAAAACTGAACCAACCCCTTTTTTTCCCCTTGGGGAGGGGAACCANGAAAGAAAATCTGAGCAGCCCTCTTCTTTCCCCTTGAGGAAGGGTACACAGGGCAAGTGCCACTGCAGGGTGGCCAAGATCAGGTGCTTCTGGTGCTAATGGGGAAGCCCAGAGAGGAGAGCAGCATCACCCACTCCGGGCATGCTGATCCTGTCCTTCTGTACACACAGCCCACACCAAGCGCACAGGGGGTTATGAGCTGGGGGTTTGCAAGCGCTGCTCAACTCACTCCTGAGTGACACTGGAAAAAAAATAAAGTGTTGATTTGTGGCATCACAAATGGGACATGAAGCACAAAGCTGACTCCCTGCTCTGCAAGAAACACACATTTTCCTCTCTGAGGCTGCAGTTTGCTGTCTCTGCTCAAGCAGGCTTCCACCCACCTCTCCAGAAGCCACCACACACTGTCCAAGGAGGGGAGAGCTCTCAGCAAGGAGCCCCACAGACAAACCCAGGCTGGATTTGCGAGGCAAGAACAAGGACAGCTAAGATATGCCCCACCACACACACTCCCCTTCCCTCCCCTCACATGCCGGAAGGATTACGGGGCCAGTGCAGGGAACTTCTTGTCCTGCCAGGGCATAAACCTTCCTCTCCCAGTCTCCAGGAGGCACAAAGCAGCTCTGAGAGGTTGCAAGCAGACAGGCTTTATATGGAGTTCCCACAAACATCACTGCTTTTATTTAAGGCAGAAAACACAGGATGTTACAGATGAGTGGAAAAATGTGATGTGCCCCACTGCCTGCAGAGCCCCTCAGACTGAAGAATGCTTTTCTGGAAGTCAGAGGGTCTCCAGACAGGATTAGGAAAGCACATAGTGTCTGCTCTAACTTTTTATTTTTGCCCTGCTTGGCTGCAGCTACACCTCCCTGCACCCCACACACAAACACGCTCCCAGTTAGGGTCCCATACCTTCCCTCCCACTTACAACTTCCCATAGCCCTTTTGTATTTGACTCCTGGGAGGCTCTTTTCAAACTTTTTTTGGCAGCTCCATCTCTTTGAAACACTGGAAAGCCACCAGTGAGAAGCCTGGCTCCGGCTCCCTGCCACCAGTGCTGGCAGCGGCTTGCTCCATCCTCTGCCAGGCTCTGCCCCTCTGCAGGAGCCCATGGGCAGCCCCAGCCCAAGCTGGGCAGGAGCCACAGCCACCTCTGTCCCTGCTCACCTTCACATGGGAAACTTGGAGCATTCAGTGGATCAATAGCTTGCACAGTGACTGCTCTGTAGCACCTGCCAGCATTCACAAAGCTCCAGAATTCCCTAAACTCTGACACCTGTTACAGAGTTCCCTTACGCAGCTTTGGGAAGGAATCATCAAAAATATTTTATTTTATGCTTGTTTTCATGATCATGCATGACAAAGGCAGCCAAATGTACATTTTCTCCCCCTAATGTTACCACATGCTTTTTATTCTTCAAGCCAAAAAGTTGCCAGCCAACCTAACATGTTTATTAAGATAAACCGGAGATATTTGAAACACATAGTTTCAGAAAACCAGCACTTACAACTTAACTTTCCACACATTTGCTCACTGATGCTCCTTACCATCACTGGAGAAAGCAGCAGAAGATCCCAGAGTAAGGCACAAACCACATCACTTCTGTAAAGCCAAATTAGATTTAATGGCACTACACTTAATTTATACCCCTTGAAACACCTGGCCCAGAGTACCTTTTAATTGATTACAATTAAAAATTGTTGACTGGCTTGCCCCAAGCATCAGTAACCATGATCGGGTCAAAAGAGAGGCAGTTACTATTTTTTAACCATAATTCTGGGTTTTTTCAGCATGGTAAAATAGCTAAGCAGTGTACTGAATGACATAGTACTACTCACATGCTTAAGCACCTGAGTCCTTGATCCTGTGCTTTATAAAGTGCTCTGAGCTGTGCTGTAATTGCCTATAAATATGCTGCTGATCATGCTTAAAGGGACATTGTCAAGGTTGGAAGGCCTACAGTTTGACTTAGTAAAATGACATCTTAAAGTAGTTTTATTCTCAACGTTCCTAAATTACCAACTTGTGGGTTTTATCATGCTTCTTTTTATCAGTCCAGCTCCTAGAAATAATAAGGTTACAGGAGAATGTTCACTTTTAAATCAATGGACCAGGCATAGGAACAGTATGATGGAGGCTAATGTTCCCATCCTGAACATGCAAATAAAAGCACTTTTCTATAAAATTTATTTTTCCTGATGTGAATATGTATGACCTCTATTGCCCTTACGGTTTGCTGTAATGTCACCCCTTGTTGAACCTATGTATTGTGAAAGAAATCTTCAAGAAAGAGCGCAAGGCTGAGGGCATCAGGCCTGGGCAAGTCTGCAGCTTCACAAAGTACCCATTTTCCATGGTGTGTCTTTGTCAGTCAGCAGTCTTGTCCTAGTTGTGCTGAAGGGGAAGGGATGCAAAAAGAGGGGGTTGGGGAACAGAATTACAAAGGCTGGTGAGGAGCCTGAAACTTCTCATCCTTAGCAGAGCTGTTGGGAATGCAGAGGGGTGATGGGATGGGGAAAACCCAGGGCTGAGAGCCCTTTCCCGCACTGTCCCTTCTGTGAGTGGCTCTGTGGCTGGAGCCCAGCGTCAGGGGAACTGAAGCCAGCTATTGAGGAGCTTTTTGATCTCAGGCAAAGAGCAGTACTGGACTTTCTCTTAAGGAAAGAATACAAATAGCTGAGGAGTGAAAGGTGGCCTGGGAATTCTCCTTTTATGAAGGGCTTGGTTTGTTTCCGAGCTGAATAACTCAGCTCCCTCTGAGCTGCAGTCTTCCAGCACAGTCTGTACTCATGGGAAACCTGCAATGTCACAGTTACCAAATCCATAGATGTCAGTAAATGAAAAAGTATGGCTCATTGGTGCCAAGGACAATGCAAGGCAAATGGGGAGAAGCTGTAAGCAAAGGCTCTGTGGATAGTGCCAGGGTGGCTGTGTAGAAAGGCATTTTTGGAAGAGAAGACATCGCCTATGCTCCCCTGCAGTATCCTGCTGGCCTCTGTGCTGCAAGGTTTTGAAGACAAAGCTCTTGAGTTTCCAAAGGCATGGGCCTACAGCCCAGCTTCACCTCCCTTTCTGCTTGGAAGGTGAAAGATTTGTAGACACCCTAGACATGAGGCAGTTTTGGATGTACTTATCCATCACAGGTGTATGTTGGACAGAGGACAGACGTTGTCTAAACTCCAGGGACTTGAGGGTAACCCTGGAAAAACTGTTAAACAAAACTCAGGAGGAACCAGAAAACCAAACAGAAAAGAAAGGCCTCTGGAGCCTGGGAAAGAAGCACACCTCCAACAGCCATGCCTAAACCAGGGGCTGATGAGGGCTCGTGGCTGGTGGCATCACTTGAAGGTGTAGCTCCTCAAAGAGGTGGGCAGAGTAAAAATCTTCACTTTCTTTCATTTAGAGGAATGAGAAGAAAGTAGAAAATCTTCAGGCTGAAGATGCCACAGAACAGAAAAAGGCAAGTTTTAATGTCAGTCTAATGACAGATATGACTCAAAGTTTCAGCAGATGGGAAGGTGCTCCCCACACTTCCAGCAGGCTTCCAAGAGAGCAGGGCTGTGTCTCTCACTCGGGCAAGACTTTTAAGGTGTGAATATGGATATGGATAAGCACTTGGAAAAAGACTCGTGCATCTAACATCAAAGAGTGCATTTCAGGCTCTTAACAGTTACAGTGAAATGCTTGAAAGTGCAACTTGCATACATTTGAAGGGCTCCAGAAACTAGAATAAAAGCCAGATGAGCTCGAAGTCTTTTGAAGTACTTTTAAAAATCTCATGTTTTAGGCAAAGTTCATATCTCTGGTTTGTTTTGAGCTGACTCAATAATTTTAAATAGTTGTCCTTGAGAACTGTCAGATTGGTTTTATTTTTCTTTTTGTAGGTTTATTCCATAGAAATGCTCAAAAAGCAATAAAGTCAATCTCAATAGCTTTGCTTAAATCCATGATTATATCGGTTCTGTGTTACGGGTACGCAGGGAGAAACTAACTGAGTAGGAAATTGTAAAGGATTCTTAACAATAGTTACATTGTTTGCACACATACACACCATAATAATAAAAACAGAAATGCAGTAGCAACCTTGCAGTTACAAAAATACCAAGTGCCCTTTAAAAATGTAGGTGTATATTCTGTGTTTACCCAGATTAACAGTGTCGCTAGGGACTGATACTTTAGGTATGCTGTACCTTCCATCTGATTTATTCAGGTTTTTTTTGGGCTTCTTTACTTCAAAACTGTGTTTGTGCCTTATGTTCACCAAGAGGAACCCAAGTTCCATGAGTAAATACCTGGAAGCTGAAGAGTGTGTAAGAAACCTGGATTAATTTAATGACAGTGCTTTACAATGGAAAATATAAATTTTCCTGCTGCAGTTGGTATATACATTCAACAGCTTTATTGTATGTCAGTGCACATTATTCGGCACAGCTGCTGGAGAGGCATTGCTGAACTGGTGTTTCTCTTCCATGACAAACACCTATTAAGCAGTCAGCATAAACTCTTCTTGTTACAGCCTCTGACATCACCCTCAGGGCAAGCGGACACAGAACAGCAATTGCCGAATCGCGTATGAAAATTATAGTTTTATTGTCTACACAAGTGAAGGTTTAACTCAGATTCCTGTTCGAGTCAGCTCTGTTATAAAGGAGTGATTCTTTCAGGGAACAAACAAGCACAGTACACCATTGTAATCAAAGGAACAGACACTATTTATGTATTGGAAAGCCTTGTTCACAATAGTGCTAACACTCCAATGCCCCAGAAGCCACTATTTTAGCAGCTGTAGAGAAAATAAAGCATGACTAACAAGATGCCATACAGAGTCAGATACAGTTTTTTTAGAGCACAGATGGAATCATCCCATTTAATATAATTCAGTTTAAATGCACGACCAATAAGTGGGGATCATGTATTTAATGTTTATAAAAGCATGTTCTCCACCGTAGCGTTCAAAGAGTTCCAGTGTCTCTTGAATGAGAACTCCAATATTTTCACGCTTCTGCTGGCTGTATTCTATCCCATCACCTAAATTAACTGGTTAATAAAAGACAAAAAAAAAAAAAAAAGGAAAAAAAGAAAAAAAAGAAAAAATAGAAAATAATTATATTGAATTTTGTCTTACACTTCGAAATAACGACATAGGAAATTGCAATTTCTGGTCAATTACTGTGCCGCTATTAGAAACTTTGTTCTGTGATATGAAACAGAGCTGAATTTGAAAACATGACGGGTTTGGTATCTCTTTAAGGCTTTGCTCAGGCTCCAGCTTCATATGCTTTCAAAATTTATGTATACATTACTTCAGTATCTAAGCAAGAATCCTAATGAAAACAAACACTTCCTTTTATAAGATAAATATGAATTCTCTCTTTCACAGTTCACCTCTAAAACCATTACTACTTTATTTTTGACACTGCTTATTTAAGAAAAAATTCTACTGCCAGATGCATACGCGCTTGTCTAAAAACATGACTTATTCTAGACTTGTTATGGTTTGAAATCTTAAATAGGTATTAGTTTGGGATTGCTCCATATCAGTCATCATATTCACACACTTTTGTTGTTCCTGATAGAGGGAACCCAGCTAAAAGAGATTTTTGGAGTATAACATGGTGCTCATTCAATTTCAGCTTCCTGAAAAATGTATAAAATTAAGTCAATGTCAAAAGGACAAATTATTGCAGCCCCCAGATGCAGTAACATTTACTGCTGTTTTCTCTAACATGGACTAGCAAGGGTGACACATGCTCATACACACAGACCATAATTCTTTAAAAATCAGTGTGAACAACTGTGACAACAAAATAAGAACAATAAGAAATACTTCACCTGCAAAGTTGCTGAGAGATTTAAAGGAAGAAATTATACTTCATTTGGTTTTAAAACAATATTCTGAAAAGTATCTGAAAAAGTATCTGTATATATATTCCAAGACATGTATAAGAAATAATTTGGAAGGGGCAAAATGTACTCAGATCAGGTTTGGTGTAGTGGGGAGGTGGGCAGCTGTCACACTGCTGTAGGCAGCTGTCACACTGCTGTAGGGTAGTCCACATGCCAGCAGCCAGTGGCCTCACTCTGGGCGGTGGTGACAATGTGTCCATGTTAACATCGCAAACACTCAGTGGCACAGAAAGAGCCACTTTCTCTCAGCCCGAGAAAGACCCATTTGTCAAGACAATGCAACTCTGCAGGCAGAGCCAGCCTTTCACATTTGAAACAGGGCAAACACGAGGGCAAGGGTAGATTTTGCCCCCACTGCTGCTTCCAGATCCCCAGGTTGATGCGATGCAGATGTACAACCATCCTCACATCCTCTCCTAGATCTAAGCCCAAAGATCTGGATTTAAAGCTTGTAGCTTTGTTACCAGCAAAATCTGAAGAACCATGATCATGAAGAAACAGCTGGTGAACATGGGTAAAAATCATCCTTTTGATGAATTTTCCTGTAAAATATCTGCTTACAGAGACTTACATCACTTTACTTTTCATGAAATGGTTACACAAATACAGACATGACATACAAGGATTGTGCTTCTTAGTGGGAAAGGGGTAATTTTTTTAAATGGTGATTACTTTTAAGCACACAAATATTTTCCAATACACTAACTGTTAGTTTCACTGACATGAAAAGCCAGGGTTGTGACATCAAAATTTATTACAATGAATTTACTGTAATGTTACAAATAATAGATTATGAGAGTGCAGAGAAAGCATCAAGAACTATTAAAAAAAAGATTGGCTAATACAAAAAAATGGTGCAAAAAGAAAAGCACATCCCAACTGGGTGCATTTACTAGAGTAAACATGCTTCACTCTTGCAGAAGGCAACTGAGATAACTGTGCCTCATCACCTATCTTGCATGTGCACTACAAGCCCTCCCCAGAAGACCTGGAGGTGTTTCTGATTTCACCAGTTTGAGCAAAGGAAACCCTGAACCTTGACCTAAGTCTTGGCAAATACGTAAAGGAATTACTGACTTTCCAACCATATGTCTATTATCTGTAATTTTAAGCCTACACACATGCTCTGCTAATGAGCTTACACAGCTTTCATCGTTCTTTCAAAGAAGTAGTAAAAAAAATCAGCTGACTGGAAGTGATGGTGATACATTTCTAAGGAAGTCTGGGGGAGGCCAATGAGAAGCTGTGATAATGCTGGTAGCAGAGGTATTTTCCAGAATTGCATGTTACAATCTTTATTATAGAACACAGTCTGTACAAAAAATTATGTCTTAGATACTTGATTAAAAGGTACCTAAGAGTGTGAGGCAATGATAAAGGAAAGAGTCTGCAAGGGAAAACTGAATGTGTGATGTGTAGACCATCATTACAATTTTTTTTTCCTACAGACCATCTGTGCTATATGAAGGTTTGTATCCTCAAGACAGCCATAATCCACACTAATGTCATGACACAAGCTACAACCAACAATACTAGAAAGGTTATGTTAGCATCGAGGTCATCTGGTAAGTACTAAAATAGCTATCCTATGTATTTATAGGAATTAACAAAGCTTTCATACAAAAAAGATAATCATTAACCCAAGAGGACAACATCCATTAAATGGATGAGTCAGAATGATCTGCCCAAAGCACCTAAGGATAAATATCTACTCATAATAATAATGATGATTAGTTGAAAAAAAATAGCCATTGAAATATAGCGGTCTCAGCATGCCCTTCTCTGGTTTGACTTTATTTCCAAGTTAATTTGCCTGAGAAGCCAGCTTTGTCAGCCACAAAAATGTTGCATATGTAAAGTGTGAACATGGATCTGATTCAAACTCTTTATGAAGTTGTCCTTTGTGAGGAAGAATAAATCAACATGAAAATGCTAGGATGCACATTTGTCATATCTCTGCCTCAAAGTGAAATGTCTGGCAAATTCAGCATGCACCAAGAACTCATTTCAGAACAAATGTTATTTGTATTTTTAGAAGAAATGCATTGAAGGACTACTAACAGATCTAGAGGATTACAATCAGGAAAAGATCTCACTTCCCCTTCCTGGATCAAAAAGTTAGTTCCCAGTCTCCCAAATCATGCACCAAAGGTTTTATGGTGTTTAAAGTGAAGTGAAAGTCTTTGCACCTGTCAAGACCTGTGTTAGCTGATGAAATCACACGGCACACCCAGGCCAGGAGCAGCACTCCCTGCCCTGCCAATGCCAGCTGCTGTAGCCAAGGAAACCCTGCTCAGACCCTCAGGGACTGAACTCAATGTTTGGCAGGGAACAGAGGAGGATTTGAATTTTGCTATAAAAGGTGGTTTGTATTTGAGTCTAGACATGCTTCTATTCATGATTTGGGATATTAAAGAAATTCTGGCATTATTGTATTCCATGTCATTTCATTTTAAAGTTTCACTAGGGTAATGCTACAAATATAAAATTTTATTGCTTTAAAGAAGGACAAGCAAGTTTCTCCCTGTACACTAAGAGCCTGATATGGCAGTTTTGACATCTTGGAGTTGACAAGAAAGGTTAACTAACCCTTAAAGCTCACTCAGATCTATTCTTAACTCTAGACATTTGTTAGCATCTGAGAGTGTCCAAGACATTCTTTTAGTTTATTAGATTTCACTTCAAGGCAGGCTGGATCTCAAAAAGAGGAGTTTTTAATCCCCTAAATATGTTGCTTGTAGGTATTTCACAGAGACCAGAGGTTGCTCCTGGTGGTGATAGTTCCAAAGGTTCTGCTTTACACAAATTAACATCATGGTTTTCATACACCTGTTGTTGCAGGGATGTCATAGATCATGGGATATTGAGATTTCTGAAGTGATTGTGAAGACAGACCATGTCCCCAGTTTAGACAACATTTTTAATCAAATTGTAACTCAAATGTCATTCCTTTATTCTTTACCGATGAAAGTGTTTCTTTACTGATTTTAAGTGCATATAGTCACACTCGTGTATTTCAACTTGTCTTGGAATAAATGATTCTTAGCAGAAATTTTTGAAGTGCTACTAGTTAACAAAGAGCTCTGGTATAATGGTTTGGAGGGAGCTTTTTGTTGGCTTTCTTTTTTTTTTTTTTTGAACGCAAATCAATAAAACTACTTGGAAAGACAGGCATCATTCCTCCCCTTTGAATCTTGAGGAACAAAGATGCTGAAAGGTAAAGTGACTTGCTCCAAGTCATGGAAGGTATCAGTTACAAACCATGATTCTCAACTTTTATTGTCGATAATGAAGGTACTATTTATGGTAAAACACAACTACGGTAAAAATCAGTTTTAAGTGGCTCAGTTCACCCTAGTCAAACCAACACATATTTTCAGCAATTAGAATGACTACAGTAATGCAACATGCTAACTTGAATGTTACTTCCAAACAAAAAAACCCATCTGCATTGAGATTGAACCTGTCACATAACAAAATGCAGTTAAGCAGTACAAACTAGCATTAAAACATTTTGAGGAACGTTTCAGGACTTCCTTTACTTCTAGGAGTCATCATCAATACCAAGAAATAAATGGAAGCTGATTTCAGCTATAGACTGACATACATCTATGTCAGGGTTCACATCATGTAAGTGCACTGCTCAGGTACAGTTCAGAGCTTAATTAAGTTTTCAAAGCCTTCTTGTTAGGCTAAATTTAGTTGTCATAGAATGTGTTGGCTTCCTGACGAGTGGAAAATGAAAGCCCTGATGAGTCAGTGTGGGGAGAGAGAGGAAGGCTCCTTTGCACTACTCCTATCACTGTGACTCAGAACAGTGCTTTGAAATTGTGAGCTCCAGGAAGGATGAGGTAGTTCAGTCTCCCTGTTCATTTAATTGAAAGTCTGTGAAAAGTCACAGGGTAAGACTCTAAACCCCTCCTGTCTGCTAAGAAACAGTGGGACATTGCCAGTTCATTTCACTCAGGGCAAGGAAGAGACACCAGGAGGTTATGACTTCTGGTTGTTACTAACCCACACAGAGAATCCCATGTTCCCTCTGTGAAGCAGCAGCAATGTGAAATCAGTTTTAAATGTTCCTTAGGATAAATCTGGATTATGTACACAAAAAGTGTAAACTGGTCCCAAAGCTAGAGTGTTGGAAAGAAGAACTCATAGAGTAATTTATGTTGGAAGGAACCTCTGGAGTCATCTGGTCCAAATGTTCTGCTCCATTTCCAAAGTTAGATCAGGTTGCTCAGGGTGGAATATCTGCTGTTGCTCAGCACAGAGTAATCCCAGAATAGGAAATGGTGCAGAGATCTCTTTGAGCTGGCAGAGATTTTCACCAGCCATTTCAAATGTGATGGAGGAGAATGCTACTTCTTAAATATGGAAATGTCTTTCATGAAGGAGGGTTTGCTGGAGTTACAAATGTCATAGGGAGAATTCTTATCTGTTTTGATACAAAAAAAAAAATCTAAACTTTTGGTATAATAACAGATTGCTACATATGTAACACTGCCTTTAGAAGATTAATCTTATTCCAAGGAAAGAGGCACAAATTTGGCTGAAATACTAATAAAATTACATAAACACTCTGACTTGAAATCAAGACACATAATTTAAAAAACTCAACATGTATATTTCAAAGCACTTTAAAACATTAAAGCTGAATGTATTAATTTAACTTAAGAAGGCCAAATCTTTAAATAAGCACAGACCTGTTTTTTGACACTACCAACACTTGAGTTCCTTGTCTCTTGCTTTTCTTGGCTCTTCCTTCTATTTTTCATCACTAGTGCTGAGTGTTTATCACTTTACAGTGCTACACTACTGCAGAGATTGCAGAAGGATGTTTCAATCCAAGAAGGCGTATATGCTTGGAATTTAAAAAGAATACTAATATAGAGACATTTCAGCTCATCATGTCTTAGAAAAGATTTTCTTAATTCTCATTGAAGGCATTTTGCTTTAGCATAAAATATAGATTCTTCCTATAGTTATCTTCCATATACAGCTAGCTTTTAGTTATTTCATAAATTAGCATTTATAGTAAAATGAAAGTGCTGTTACTATAAACTCTATTCAGAAAGTCAATAAGTCAGCAAGTAGAGGAAGTGCTCTGATTGGGCCAGAAACACGGGAATGATGTTTTCCTAATGATGTAAGCTTACTAGAGATAGCTGCAACTACTTGTAAATTGCTGTAGCAAAAAAATAAAACAAAACAAAAACTAAACCCAACAAACCAAAAAACCCAACTGAAAATGAGCCACGACAGCAGCTGTTATCGCAGTTTCTCCATTTCCAGGAAATGTTAGCAATATCAGATGTAATCCTTTCTAAGCCCAGTTTTTGGGTTTTTTTGCTGTTTGTTTTTTTTTTAATAAAAGTACAAGAATGAAAAAGAAATCACAGCTTTTCTAACAAAATTTACTAGCAAACGTACCAATGTGGTAAAAAATAAGAGAATATTTTTTCCTTTATAAGTACTTAAACTTCTCCAATTAATTTAGACTTTGAAGTTTGCCTATGTTTGTGCTACAGATCAATATCAAACAAAGTAGAGTTAAATAATCTTAGATAAATAGTATGGTCAACAGGGGAATGGAATTTGGAGGCTGACATCTCATTGGCCTTGGTACACTCTTTACTATTGCAAAACAATATATCAGTCACAAATCATGCTTAACATGCAACAAGAGTGGCACCAGTTATGCGAATCTGATGTTCTGCCAGTTGTTTTGGATGTATATAAGCTTGTACAAAGTAAACAATATTTTTTTAGTTGGAAATCATGTTTGTGTGTGCAAAATTTGCATAGCTTTCCTGGACTGATGTGAAATGTTTGTTCATCCCATTAATTTCTCATCCAAATATAGCATCATTAACGCAAAAGGAATTAAAACCATGAAAAAACAAATCTTTGCGTGTGTGTGGAATAAACATAATTTATTTTTTAATGTAATTCAAAGTGACAAACCTGAAAGTCCTCAAGTGCTTCAAAGATCACTGATCTCAATATGAAACGCAATCCTAAACGAGCCAATTTTTGACATTGAGTTACATACATACTTAAACCCAAGATGCTTAGCAATCCATCCTCCTTCCACCAATGGAAGTTTTTTATTAATGCAACCAAAATGCTTTTAAGGGGGAATCCTATGCTTTTATTCACAAGAAAAAAGCTCAGTAATCCATTACTTTGTGTTACTAACTGCTGCTATGTTTGTACATCTGTCATGTACTAATGGAACTGGTTGTGTCTAATTTCACCATTCCAAATCCTCACCATTTAAGAACTCTACTCGGTCTAGCTTGCCCATCAAAAATTGCACTGACAACTGAATTCCTTCAATGACTGCTTTCCTAACTTTGTGACAGAAGGGTGAACCCTTTGTTGACATGGGAAGTTTCACCTCAACCTGAGGAGAAACTTTTTTACATTGAGGGTGGCAGAGCACTGGAACAGGCTGCCAAAGGAGGTCATGGGGTCTCCCTGTCTGGAGACATTCCAAACCCACCTGGACATGTTCCTGTGTCACTTGCTCTAGCTGACCCTACCTTGGCAGGGGGGGGGTTGGACTATGTGATCTCCTTTCCAACCCTAACTATTCTGTGATTCTGTAGAATGCAACCATATAAAAATAGGTCAATGCATTAAAAATTTCCCATCGAAATTATGGGAGCAAGTGGTTAGATATGCCTACAGGTTGCTGAATATGCCTGAAGTTGCCAGTTTTCTAGTTTCACTGTTCCCTAATTAAGCTAAAGAAGCAAGAGCCTTAAGTCAACAGAGGGTGTTTCAGCAGTGATTTGAGAAAGGACAAGGAGATGAAAGCTATGAATGACTGTGTGGATTTGCCAAGATTTCTTTCATTGCTGTAGGACAAGGACAGAATTTATGCAGTTTAAAGGACAACTAGCACTGAAACTGGAATGTGCTATTTTATCCTCAAGCCAGACATAAAGGAACACCTTGCTCCCCAGATATCAGTACTATAAGGATCAGGATATCTCCTTCTGGTGTGTCTTTATATTCTTGCAATATATATATGTAAATGAATTGAGTAATCTGATTACTCTTTCATTGTTTTTCCAGTTGAATTAATGCATATTTTAGATTAAAAAAAAAAATAGCCTCCTCAAGATGTGGATTTGCTTTCTTTTTATGAAGGACATAAAAATAAATACTTATCAAAAGCTAGTTAACAGCTATTCATTTTACATTAAGAAAAGCATATATTTGAATTCATAACAGCTTTTCAAGCAAACAGAAAAAAGCCAATTTTTATACAACTAAAATGTATTATAATGTGTAGTCTTACAGGAATGCAAAACAGATAAAAAGAGAAAGGAAACCGTGTCCCCTAGGTGTGGAATTTCTGCAGATTCATAGCTTTTGAATTGAGTAAGTTGAAGCCTTTTGAAAGCAATGTAGAAACTGCACGTACACCACATTCAGACTGATTTTTTTTTTTTTTTTGAGCTTTAGGAGTCTGAATTAACTGTGAAAAATGATAAGTGAATACGAACTATTTCATTAATGACTCTTAACTGGAAAACACTCAATCTTCTTCTTGTCCAAATTACACCGGTACCAAGTGACAGAAGATATTTACATGTCAATAACCTGACTTAGACCACTTACTAAGGTTTAGTAGACTGACACACTCTTGCAATACACAGCAAAACCTTTTGTTTTGCCACGCACGCAATGTTTATAAGACTACTTCCTTTACTATCTCAAATAAAATAACTATTTACTGTGCCACTATAGATATCAAAGACTCGAGGCTGTTTATTAAAATGTACTCCTAATGTTTTCACAAAGGGATCAAAGTGTTTTTAAAACACAAGCATTTTAGTGAGGCCTAAATACAATTGTTTGTAGCAAAGAAGTAATTGCATACAGTAAGTGTGTATAAAAACAATAGGATGGGAAATGATCAGCAGTTTTTTTAAGGTAAAATTAGTATTGACATCTATTACAATATTTTAAAAGAAAATTATTTTTAATATATCCCATATATTTATTTTATTACACTTTTTTACTTTTCTTCATTGTTTTAAAAAAATGGTGTAATTCCAGTAAAAATTATGAATGGAAGGTCATTATCCCCATTCCAGATAGCATTTTTTCCGATAAAAATAAAAAAGCAATCAAAGGCCCTAGCTATAGGAGTGAGAATTTAGAATATATTTTTCTCATTTCCAGTGTTCATGACACAATTTTACTGTTGGCATGTACAAATACAGGAACAAACTGCTGCTCTTACTTGCGTTGCTTACACTCGAAGAATTGCAATCATCCAGAAGCACATACTGCCTTAGGGCTGTCGAAAAAAAGACCTTAAAACATCTATTCTGGAACTACATATGGGAGCAGAAATGGCTTTTCTGTGTGCAAAGAGGATACATGACATGCTCAGCACTGTGAATTGGAACCTGGTTAACACTGATCATACAGGTGTCATAACAGAGAAAACCTCCAACTGCTAACAATGCAGCACTTCTGGTTCACTTTGTAATACTTCTCTTAATATCCTTTCACTTCATTACAAAAGCAGTGAACCTGAACAGTCATGCTTAAAAAAATATCTTTGCTTCTCAGGTGAATTTGTAGTTGCTTGTCCAAAACTGCTGCACATATCATGTATCTATAGACTGATGGCAGTGAAGTAGTTACAGTAATTTCATCTCTTTTGCAGTGGTCATTTGAGTGTTTGCTATCCTGATTTGCTGCCACGCCAGTGCTTTAAAGCACGAGAATGGAAATTTTCTCATTTATCATTCTCCAGCCAGTCCTGGCAAATATGACCATTTTTGTTCTCTAACATTTCTAAAGCCTGCTACATTTTGTAACCACAGTCTTAATTCTCTATTCATCATTCACTCATCTTACAGTCCTTCCAGCCCTGGTGCCTGGCAAGCCTACAACTGCTCAGCTTCAGGAGGAAAACAGCTCATACACACACATACACGTGCAAGTCAGGTCAGCGAGGAAGAGACAAGAGAAGAGGCAAGTGATATGGCTGAATGCTCTTGGTCAGCTCAGGCCAGCCTAGAGCTTTATAGCCAAGAAAACAGTTATGTAGCACAGCAGAGCACAATGTGTTTGAATATCTGAAGTTTGCATTTTCATGTATTATAATGAAGAGCAAAAGTAAAAAGCTGTCAAGAAAATTCTTCCCTGGCAACTTAAATATGCTTTCCCACACTTGGGTGATCTGAGAGTACATACACACATTGTAATCAGCTTTACATTAATAACAATGAAATGTCCATTCCTATGAAGGAAAGTCATGAGGGGGGGTTTTTAGATAAATTTGGGACACCTTGCAAAGATAACCTGGAAGTCAGCGTGACAATATCTAAGGGACATATTTCAAGAGTAATATTCTCTTGAAGTTTTCCTGGAATGCTTATTGCTCAGTGGATAGGGTCAGCCTCCAGAGGAAAGTAAGAAGTAACACCTCACAAAATTCCTTTATCGCTTCTCTGCAGCAGACCAGAGATGGCTGTTTCATCTCATGCGTTGTTTAATGCTAATGGCTGCAGCGAGTTTACAGGTCTCTGATCCAACCCTGCAGCTGCAGTGCTGAATTGGTACCCATGGAAGCACTACCTCAAGATTAAGAGAAAATTCTGCATCAGAAAAATATAACTGAGCATTTTTGGACAGCAGCAGCTAGAGCAGAATGATGATTTTGAAGGAAACTATGATATGTTATTTTAAGGGAAAAGAATAACATATATTAGTCTCAATAAAATCATGTGAAGAAAATTCATGAGTCACCAAGAAATGTCATCACTGGATGGTGGTATCTGGAAAAGTCCTCCTGAATTACTTGTCCTAACACAGCCAAAGTTTATTGGGTGCTTGACTGATAAGTAAAATAGACATTTTTTGTCCGAGGGAGAAGAATGTGGACATGGGAGAAGTAGAAGACAAACAAAGGCTGAAAGTGGAGGAAGGGAAGCCAAGGACATTCCTTTGGCTAGTTAATTTTCCGAAGTATGCTTCATAAAGGTTCGAACTTATATGAACATATGCATTATGGGTTAGCATAATTATTCCACAGTGTAACTTAAAATATCCCACTGGATGCTGATTAACATGTTATGTCTGAGCCTGTTGACTTTCTGCTGTAATTTTGTAGCAAAACACGGTGAAAGAGTAGATAGGCTTATCTGCACATCTGTTGCTAGAACCCAATATCTTTGCTTTACAGTTATGAGCAAGAATCTCACCTACTTCAAAAGTCTGCTTGGGAAATGATTAGAACAGAATGCCAACCATAGGGCATAAGGCTCTCACAGGAATGCGTGTATCAGCTAAAGAATTGGCTTTATAAGATAGAGGAGGTGAACTGAAACTGTTACTAGCCTGTGAGAAGAGAGGTACCAACAGCCTCCCAGTGCTTGAGACCTCTCCTCTTCTATTGTCTTATTTTCCTTTAACTGTGTGGATTTAAAAAAAAAAAAAAAAAAGAGTAATCCAGAAATCTCTTGCTGGTTTGGTAATATCCTCATTTTAGAAAGGCACAAGCTTTCCTCTCTACCTAATATCAAAAAATGCAGAAAAGTCAGTAAGTTCAGGCATGCTTGTTATCAGATCTAGTGCTTCAGCCATCTGCCTCAACAGTTCCTGAAACTGCTGATAGTTGTCTGGCAGAGATTATAACCACTGTCACTGAATCCTGAGAAGACGTTGAAGAAGTCAGGCTAATATTAATTTATTTACATATCCTTACCCTTCTAATATATCTCTATCTAGCAGCTCAGAATGGCTTAAACTGGGGTTATAGTTCTAGCTCTGTAGGGGAAATGGCACAAGAAAATATGAACTTGATTTTGTAGGAGAGGAACAATAATAGCACTCTCAATTTTCAGCTAACAGACTGACTGAACTTCACACATCCACAGAAGACAACCGTGAAAACAGGCAGAATTAGAGACACAGGGCAGGAGACAACATTGTGGTATAAATCTTTTACAGCCAGAATGGAAATTTAGACCATGTCAGAAATTGCAACACTTAATATCTGTCACGTGGGCCCTGCAGGAGACGCAGTAGGGCTGCATTAAATTTACCTCTCAGCATATAGTAGGAGTTGGATTCCCAAGAGCAGTGTTCAAGTAGGTGAAGGGCTGATCAGTGAGTCTCACAGAGGTAGCCAGTGGGGAACAGGGAGCAGAACACTTTTTCTCTGAGACTTAAATATTTGCATCTGGCCTCGAGCTGCAGCCCAGGAGCTTTCCTGATTGTAGATAGCTATTGCCATTCCTTCTGGGTGAGACTGAATGATTTCTTTAAAAGCAAGTTGTGTCACGAAACAGTAGTGATACCTGTTTCCCATGGATGTGTGCTGATTTTGCACTACAGCTCTTTACAGCGACAATTTGTTTCCCACGAGTTCTACCAGCTAATAGGAGTTATGAGCTAAGGTGTGTTTTGACACCTTGTATCTCTTCCATACCCTACCAACAGTTGTCTCACCAGGACACGAATTTGGATCTCTCCCTTCTACCCAGATGCTTATTTTTCCAGAAACTCTGCCCCTTTTTCAGTTTGACTGAATTTGGACAATGAGTTTAAAAGTTATGTGAGTTGAGGGGGTGCATGGGGAAGATTTACAGAAAAGAATAACATCATGGCCCAATAAGCCTGGTGTTTTTAAAAGGCAGGCAAAAAAATATGAGCAAGGGCAACAATGACTGTCTTAGTTTTTATAGTTTGAAAACCTAGTGATGAAGCACCCTCCCAGGAAGCAGGAAACAAACCCAGCCTGTGTGGTTTCAAATCTGCATCTTTCGTGATCAGGGAGATTTCATCTAATTATCAAATTAGTTACTCACGGAGAAAGGCTCTTGTGACCTCTATGCTTATGATTTGGCAAGGAAGCAACTGTGGGGACAGACCTATTGTTAGACTATAAACTTGTGCCAATAATTCAGAGAAACACAAAGTTTAGCACCTGAATCCAATTTTCAGCAGCTACCTGAGTGGGTCAATCCTGGGCCCTGAGAAGTTCCCAAATGAAGGCTGCATAGAATCAGAACATCTGTACATGAGGCTAGATAATTAAATGTCTGAGTACATATTTACATGAATACAGTCTACAGTGCCAATTTTTAAGTGTTTTGACTTGAACTAACTTCCTAACAGATGGTTATTCTGAATCTATCTTCATTTATTTATGCCTGTTTATGTTTTTACAGATAAAATAAATGATCCAAAGCTTATTCCTTGTCTATTTATTTATATTTTAATAACAGTTAAAGATATTATTGTACTTTACAATTTATAGAAATTGTATAAAGATGGTCTTTCTGTGTTGTACTTACATGAGATCCCTCTGACTATTCAAGGAAAAACTTCCATTACCATAAGGCAAAGTGAACAAGCATAAATGAGATGTTAGAATCATCTATACTATTCCAAGCTTAAGTGGGATGTTGCCATAAAATAAACAACCCCAAAAAAATCTGAAATCAAAAAAAGAGGGGAAAATATAGGAAGATAAAGAAAATATTCAAGTACATGTATGAGAAGCTTCAGAAAGTGTAATTCAACAAAATTCATGCAAAATTTCTCAATAAAATAAAGCTCATGTTTCATAAAATGGTGGTTTTCATATCATAAGCAGATATAGGCCTGACTCAGGAAACTGTCATGCAAATGAGTAAATGATTGCAAAATCAGGACTAAAATGTGTTTATTTATATCAAAGCATTTCCTAACTAAAGAAACAAGCATATACAAAGTATTAAGAAATGAAGGGTATAATACTGCTGCCAGCTATAGTCATGCCTCACCATGTAAATCAATGAGTTTCAGAAAACAAAATGAGAGAGGGAGTTAGCTTTTCTCTGCCCTTTACAGTGATTAATTAGCTTATTTTCAATAAGAAAAGCACTAGCTGTGCTGTTATCTCATAGCTTTTTTTTCACATTATCAATAGTACCAGAAAACAACAACTATCCATTACGCCTCTAAAAGGAAAAGGCACATGTGACCATGAAACACTGTGAAGCTTTGGTAAAAAATGTCATGAGAAAGAAAATTTCTCAACTTTGAAGTTGTATTTGTTTATATGTAAGTTTTAATATCCAGGGAAAGCAAAGCTTCCTGTAATCATTTTCTTACATTACTATGACGTGTTTTTAAAGTATGGCTTTAACTACAATTGCCTGAAGAAGATTCAGAAGATACAGGAGTTGCCAACTTCTATTATACAACTTGCACTCTAACATCACTGCATTTGTATCAAGAAATCAGGTCTGGAAGGAAAGACAAGGAAATTTTGCCACTGAATGATAAAGATGGTTTATTTCCATAAGCTAAATAAATTTTTCAGGAAACATAAACTCAAAAAATTATTGATGTAGAATGGTTTTTATCGCATCAGCTGCAGAAATCCACTGGGGAAAACAGAAAGGAGAAGCCCTTAGGCCACATTTTGTGTGACCTAATTCTTTCAAGGGTATGTTTCTGCAAATTTTTAGGAAGTGACAATGCAAATGAACAACAATTCCCACTGTGATGTTTTCATGGAATCGCTGCATAACCTCCAAACAGCAGACTTTGCACCAACACTACAGTACATAGGTTTGTTGTAGAGCTTAATTACTTTTGGATGTAAATGAGCAGAAAAACAATTATCACACACCCAGCAGAAGAAATGGTTATGCTTCTATAAAATTCTGGTATTCTACTGCTGTGATTGTCAATTTAAAGTTTCAGTCTCTATGCTGCTGCCAGTTAATGATTAGTCTACTACATTTTGGTGAAATTGCACTCCAGTCAAGGGAAATGAAGTAAAAAGATGAGGGGAAAAAAGAAACTAATATTGTTGAAGTCTAATTAGAGTAGCAGGGCCAGTGCTGGACTTAGCTGCAATGAGGTTGACTTTCTATTAAACTCAATACACTGAATTCACTGAGAGCAAGATCAAATGCTATGATTTCATTTTCATGGGTGATGTGTTAATAGGAGTGGGATTAACTTCTTCCTCATGTAGTGATTTTTTTTATATTAATGTAAATCAGAATGCAATCATTCTTCTCTTTCCAAGTATAGTTCTAAACCCTGCCACTTTACTTTCAGAAGGATTAGTGCCATGCAGCTTATTTTGAAGGAAATCACACTGCTTTAACAAAAAAAAAAATTCATTCTATTGACTTCAGCATCATCAGTAATATCTTCCAGAAATACATTTTAACAGCTTCCTATGTCAGACAACCTTTTCTTACTTATATGGTTTTAATTCATGCTGCTTTGTTTCTAAATGAGTACTTGCAGCAAGTGAATGTGCTTTCATTTAGCAGCTTTTCATTTAAACAGCTAAAGATCACATTTGAGCCATAGTTGAGAAAAACATGCTAATGATTTTTTTTAAGAAATAATTGGATTTTATCTCAAGAAAAGTAATCCTCCAAAAGCCCCCCCAAACCCCAAAAACCACGAGACAACTCCCCTTCCCCAGATCCCCCGCCCTCAAACCAATGCCCTGATATTAAACTCAGTGTTTCCTCCCTAGAACATCTATGTATCATAATATTTCACTTCTCCTGGAAAAGTGATAACGGGCATTAACCACAGCTTTACTAGTCATATATGCTGAAATACTTCTGGGTTCCTGACACATGAAGTCACCCTTGGTACAGTAAGTATTGATAATAAAATCTGTCTGAATGCCAATAAATATATATTGTGGAGAAGTATTACATATGAAGCTTCATCCTTCCACTTACAATTACTTAATACAGAAAGATTCAAAACATATATAATTTAGATAAGGCAGAATAGCATTTTAAATGAAAAAGGTCAGATGCATGTACTACACATTTTTCATTTTAAATTGTGCACAAAGTCTGCTTGTAGACCTTTGAAGCTGATGGCAAATGTGAGTGTTTATTCAGCTGGAACTTTAAGTATTTCATATATAATGCATATCTTCCCTGAAATAGTTTAAATTGACTACTACAAACAAATACTGGGATGTTGCGCACACATCTCAAATATTCTATATAGCATATTAAAAATGTGATATGGACATCAATTCCCTAATGCTTCATAATGTCTATTCAATAGTAAAAGAAATCAATAGAATTTTGTATCTGATTTTCTGAGAGAATCATAACTCCAGTTTCTTACATAAATACAAGGAAAATCTAAGGAACGCATATAATATTTATATCTTTTTTTTTTTTTAATTCTACTGTTCTGAGGATTTTCTCAAAAATTATTTTGAGAAACATCTTTAACATAAATACCTCTGTTGGTATTTACCAACAGAGTATTTATGGGGGAATAACTTTGATAGTCCAAAATCTCTGATGTGTCAATACTTTCACCATGTTGCTTATTTATCTCAAAAGTGTTCTCAGCTTTCACCTATCCCAGTGTCTCACATGAATCAGCTCTTAAAATACAGAAGTTGTACAAATTCAGATTCTATCAAGATAGAAAATGACATGAGAAGAGACTGTTAAGTTAAATTTTGCTAAAGCTATCATCTTGCAACCTATCACCTTATACTAATGGATTCTCACGTTAGCTAGACCGCCAAGGCAGTCCACTTGGATAGCTTGGCATTCGATCACAGAATGACTGAATAGTTAAAAATCTTGAAAAATGCCTTTTCCCACCTGAGGTTGACTATAAAGCTGTACCTGAGCCTCCTGTCTTATGATTAGGTCCTGGCTTTTTCACTGAAAACTGCCTGAATGAATTACTGAAATTTATATTACTTCAACAGAAGTACAACAAACACTGACTGTTGTTATCCTTTCAAATTGCCAAGCTGAAGATGTGGTCTCTATCTAAATGTGAAAGTCCTGTAAGAAATGTTTTTCCTCATGTGCTGCAGAATGTATTTCTACATCCTCAGTTGTTCTCTTTTGTATTAATCATGAATCTATCAATCTGAAAAACAAAGCTCATGGGAGCAGAAGATAGGCTAATTCAATAAACAGAACAAATGATTTCAGATTCCCTGTCAGAGGATATTAGATTGACCACAATTTTCTCAGCTTTCAGAACAAAGCTGAAAACCCACTTCAAATTAGTATCCTCATAGTCACTATAAAAAGCAGCTATGAAGAAGAAAACAGGACATGGATCAAGGTGGAAGGGGTAAGGTTAAGAGTAAATGAGATTGCTGAGTTGTTGTGAGTCTAATTAGTTTTTGGAAAATACTCAAATCCTATGATAGGTAACATTAAAATAGGTGAGAAATACTTTACTCTCGAAAAGTATTTTATGTTGGGAAATGTTAGTTAAATAGAAAATAAGATAGGAGAGTGATATGTTTTTTCAAATTAGCAATGAAATAATCACATTAAGTAATAAATGCTTTGTGGCTGTTACCATAATCACAATTGATTCCTTAGATGCAATGGTTTCTAGAGAGGAAAATGGTTTTAGTTAAGAAAATGTGCTATTTAAAATGCATGTGTATGGTACTTTGTAATAAGATATGGATTATAACTGTGTAATTGACTGACATTCAATTAAAAAGCTTTAAATTAAGTAAAGATGGGTGTGTATTGAACTGTTGCATTTTAGTGCACTTCTGGTGGCAAATCAAGAGATCGCTCTTGAACTGTATCATCCAGGGTGTGGGGCTGTGTGCTGAAGGGCAGCGTCTGTAATCTACATGCTGATCTGTCCCTAACAGGTGTTATCTCAACACATGCACATGTTGTTTCCATCTTCTGAACCAAACAGAAAACATCAGGACAAAATTTTAGATTACTTTTCCGTAAAATTTAACTACAACTACCACAAGATAACTTTTTTGGAGTGACAAGCACTTATATGAGCTGAAGATCTGGCTAATTCCATTCATTTACAAAAGACAAAATGTTTTTCCCAAAGACAAATCAGTTCACAAGTTTCTGAAACAACCACAAAAAATCACCTTGGCATCTTAAAAGCATCTAGCAAAATATACTTGGAATGTTTGGAATTATAACATAGACCCTAAAGAATAATTTATAAATAGGCATTAAAGTCCAATATTCACTCCAGGTTTATTGACCTAGCAGGAAATAAGTGTTATTTGAATCTTAAAATTGCTAGTGCACAGAATTGAGTTTGGTTTCAGGCAGAAGAACAGGAGTTATAGAGTGAGGGAAAGATGAGTTTTTTGGACCTCTAGATCATGATGTCAATGAGTAGTGTGTTACAGAGCCCACCATTGGATATGATGAGCTTTCAGTGCTGGAGATCATTCCTTGTGGTTGTTTAATTTATGATATTGCCATTAGACCTACTTCATCACAGCCCATGTATACAGGGAAATAGCAAGACCATGGTCTTTGGGGATGCCTATAAATAACCAAAAAATGAATCCACTTTTGTCCGTGAAGGTGAAGTAAATGAGTAAGGAAGAGGTATTTCTTACTCCTACTATATAAGGTCAAATTCACTCCATGCATATAGATGTGTTTTCTATTTTAACTGAGGTACAAGTAGATCTGCAAACAGAATCTAAGATAAGGTATCTACCATTTTAAGCAGAAATAACATTAGTATAATGTACATAATATTAAATAGCTAGTAAATTGACCTTAGTGGACTTTACAAGTTTGGATCTAAATACAAAGTACAGCTATTTGAATCATCATTTATACACCACCTATATCTTGTGACTATCCTTTTGCATAATTTTAACACCATTTGTTAGTTACATTTTATTTATTAAAAGAAATCAATAATCTATGTTTTATTTTTCAGAGAAATATTTTCTTAGAAATAACAAAACAGAAAAAAGCATTTAAAATTATTCTATTTCACACGAAATGTTATAAACTTCAGAACGTATTTTAAATACTCCTGAAGAAATGGATGTTTGGGGTTTTTTAGTTTGGTACCCACCATTGCTTCACACTGAACAATTAAACTGGTCAAATACATTGTTTCTCTGTGAATGACGAAATGAAAAACACATTGTCAGCATGTTTGTTAGATGTCACTGAATTTAGCATGTATGCTAGGAAGAAAATCTCATTTCTTCTTCTAAATTTGTAGGTCACGTTGCATTAAGTGGAGTGTAACTGCCACACAATGTTTGGATCTTGTATCATTACATCTCAATAACTACTTCTACCTCTAATTTCATCATTATAGCACATCATCTAAGATGTTGAAATTTTTTTTTCTGATGAATGTTGACTTTTTAACATATTATTTCATAACTTCCATATTTCTGACTCGCATGATTTATTAGAATGGGGATTTGAATGAATAAAATACACATATTTTGTTGGTTGCAAACAACTGATTAAACACAAAGAGATCAAAATCAAAACATAAACCCAGGAATGAAAGGCCCTGGGCATCAGTGAACATTGGCTGCTTACCTGACTTCTAACACGGGCTCTCATGGGCTTCAGTAGAACCCTGAATCCACCAGAAACTTTTTCTGATGAATATCCTATCATTCACAGCCTTCATTTATAAATAAGACCCCACAATAACCTCTCTTTTGTCCTGTCTTTCAGGTGTATAGCTGGTATATTTGGATATTTATGTCATTGGGCATTTACTTTATGGCTTGCTAGCTTTGGTAGTAAGCTCCCATTTTTGTCTTAACTAGCACGTACACAAGTTTTTCAGTGAGACACACTAACACAGAAATATAGTTTGAAACATGCTTTTAAATGACAAACTATTAATTAACATATAAGGTAAGTGGGCATCACTATAGTACCATTACAGTAAATGGCATCAGTCATGTATAAAAATTTTTGGCTTTAGTATTTAGAAACTGATGTGTTGAGCTATAGATCTTGATACTCATATGAACTTTTACAGTTCTAAGTAATACTAATACCATGCTTTTACTATATATAAAGCCTCTAGGATTGTTGGCAATAGCATAAAAATAAATGAGGTGTAGAAAAAACCCCTTCAAACAAGAAGCCTAATAAGGCACAGGATCTTCTCTAAAATCAGTCAGCACAAGAAAAAACAATCTTGAAGTGTTTTTCTCTTTCCACATAAGCTCTGGAGGTTAATAAAACACATAAAATTGAGTCAGTAGTACAACTGCTTAAGTAACCCCAAAGTTTTCCAAAAAAGAAGATCATATAAGCTTATTTCACAACTACAGTAATCCACATGATGAAATCATTGGCCTGTACTAAAAGTTAAATCAGCTTCTGGATGAAGAAAGAGTGTATTTCAACAATATTACCAGGTAACTTTTAGACTTAAATTGGTATGAAGACAAAGATAAGAGAAGAAATGTAGATAGCATGGTAAGTTGCTATCAAGAAATCAGGTAACTGGATTTTCACGCCAACATAGGAGAGTTGAAAGTCAAAGTGAAATGTGTTTTCTGGTGTCTTGTCCATTTGTCCACAGTACAACATCACCATGGATTTTTCTCCAATTAATTGTGATTCGTAGCTGTATTCAAATAGTCTGGAACTGTACTGGAAGCTGTTAAATGAGAAAGTTCCAACACCCATGTAGAAAGGTAAAGGTGTCTGATATTTATAGATTTATCTTCTTTCCATGGTAAACAGCATTTAGTCTTTCCAAGAACTGAAATCACACATGAAACAAGAAATGTAAGTAACAAGGACAAACAGTCTTTCCTTCCCCACAAATAACAGTAAAATTAAAGAGTAGAAAAAGGATTGGAAGGAAATGCTGTGTGACAGGTCTTCTGGAAATTTTCAGGAAGCATGAAGATTATGTACATTTAAGAGGATAAAAAATCAGATTTCATTTAAACACAACTGATATACATTTCAGTTAATTAAGATGATTATTATGATGTCAGTAGATAAATCTCTTTTGCTTCTTGCAGTGGCCTTCTGCCACTATTACCTTCACTCTCAGTTTATTTCTTTCAGGAAACAAAAAGGCCCGTTGATGCAAATAAACTTGATATAGGCAGATATGAGCAACCTTTCTGGTGGCTGATATTGCAGATTTCTAATGCATTAGTTTCTGACAACACTGACTCAGTTTCCAGAATGAATCCTGTCCACAGGAAGAATTGTACAAGGTACATACAGAGTTATAAAAAATTACTGTCTGAACCTTCCCACACAAAGGCTGAAGAAATGTAAAACCAGATAAGCAAGATAAGCCAATAATTACCAAGGACAATGAAAATTCCGTATCTTCCTGCTAGAATATACTTGCAAGTAGTTTATCTTTCCATTTCTCATGTCTTCGTCTCTGCCACTTCATCCAGAAGAAATGGTAGGATTTTGTAGGCTTTACCCATTGCAGGACAATCAGCCCAGCATCAGGAAGGTTCCTCTCTGGACTTTTCCATCCATTCCTAAGATGCTAATCTATATGAAGCTTAATTAGAACTCCTTTCTACTTTGCAAAATTACAGCTCAATTTCTCATTCTAAAAAGACTCACTAACTCTTGGTATTGGGTAAAAATCCAAAGTAACACAAAACTTTGAACTTCTGAAAGTTCACAGGCTACCTGTTCAAGTGCTGGTCGTTCCTGTTTACAAAATTTCGCAGTCTTTAGTCTACAAAATGCAGCTAAGCACTAAGTCTGATAACAAGATTTTCATCAGACAACAGTTAAATCAATTATATCTGAAACAATGCATCACTAAGACGCATCATTGTAATTTTCCAGTGTGAAGTCAGTTGGAATGATAAGAGAGTGATTTTGTGCTAAATAAGAGATAATACAGTCATGCCCACTTTAATATAAGGGCCAGGAGTCAAAACAGAAAGCAAACCTAATTTTTAGACTGTAGTCTCCAACTTCAGGAAACCAGTTAATATACTTAAATCCATCCTAGCTTAAGAAATATACTTGATTATGTTCTTAAATATAACCCAATGCTTATGTTCATTATGTGATATTTACCTAAATTCATAACCACAAGAAACAGTTCTTCAAGTCATTGCTGGAAGATCCTCTATCCAAATCTCAGAGATACATAACCAGATCGAAAACTAAGTGTACAGGATTTAAATTATTCCTTTTCATTCAGGATCATTTGTTAACTTTGCATACCTCTTTACTTTCATATACAAATAAATATGTTCATTCTCAGTGGTCTGAAATGGTGAATGATATGAAATGCAGTGAAATGGTGTGAATAATAGCAAAATAAGCAAAGATGCTGTAGCTTATTTAGGTTCATCTTGTAAACAGGCCAGCCATGTGTTCATCAGGCAGGGACTGAACTGGGCTGGGTTATCACACGTGGGTAGTGTGCCCCATTCTTCTCATGCCACACTGTCCCATTCCTTACTACACTGGTTGTAATCTCACAGGCTCACAGCCTTGATAGAGAGTGCAACAGCAAAGTTACATGATCTTTCCTTTTAAAGCATCTTCTAGAAGAGACTATTAAGGCTAATTGATTAGTCAAAAATTTTTGGGATGAACTATGACCCTGCTAAATATAAAAGGAAGTGCTAAATGCTACACGGCCCATGTTTTTCCCTTTTTCGTGGTAATACAAACCTTTTTTATTATCTAGAAGATCTACGTTAACTTGATAAAAACCTTGGAACATACTGTAACTCCGAATTCTGAATTAATCCCTGATTTAAACAAGGAAAATGGAAATCTGAACAGTCTCTCCAATTCTTGGCTGTAAACAGAAATGGGATAAAATCAGATCCCATCTACTGCTCATGCTCAGAGGTACACAGGGAAATTAGAAAGGCATTTCTGCATTGGCAGTTTCACTCAAAATAATTTCTTGAATTGAGAAACAATACTAAAGATATAAAATAAAATAAGAAAACAGACACTTTAGTGCTTCTCTCTGGCTAGAAAGTATTTTGCTTCCTGTAAGATATTAATCAGATTTATCTTCCATTATGAAGAGACCCAAGACTGACTCCACAACACTTCACAAAATAAGTGATTCCATTCTATTGAGTTCGATGGAATGTCATCCAGGAATAAATATTTATGCAATTAGACATGTCAATTTTGTACAAGGCAATGCAAACAAAATGAAATCACAGAAATTAGTTTAAATAAAAGTGAACATAAATCTGGAAAGTGGCACATTTTTAATGAAGTTTACTCACACAGTGATGTGTGAATTCGTTTTCATAGACTTTAACATTTTTCTGACAAGTAAAAATAAATAGTGATTTAAAATTTACAACAAAGTTTTGACAAAAGCTTGTGTTAAAATGAGAAGGATTTGTGTACAGGAAGGGGTAGGAAGAATTTAGCTCTGCTCTTTCACAACTTATGTATTTTCATTCATACTTTTGTAAAAGCACAAAAATCTCTAGCCGTTTTTGGAATTCCAGGCATAGCTATTCTATTTAGAATTAGACTCTATATCTACATTTTAAATATTCATACCATCTTCAGCACATCAGTATATGCAATGATTCATCACTTTCCTGATACTGAGCCAAGGAAACAGGTTGGTTTTTATTTATAGAAGACTCTTTGTGAAGAAAGAAAATGCAAGGAAAACTAAAGTTACTAAATAAACAACACTTAAAATTGTGGTCTACAAGTTACGGTACGAAGTGCTCCAGAAGAACTATTGCAAGGGGAGGCTTGTTCTATGACAGTCCAGAAAATCTCCCCTATTCTACTCTCTTATTTTATGATTTCTTTAAAAATCTTAGATTTCTAAAAAATTAAAAGGCTAACAAATTAATGGCTTTTTCTCTCTCTCTTGTTTTTTTTTTTTTTTTTTTTTTTTTTTTTTTTTTTTTTTTTTTTTTTTTTTTTTTTTTTTTTTTTTTTTTAAATCATACCATTGGGGAAATTACATTTGCCAGGACCATACAAGATTTTTTGATCTTTGCCTGATACAGCAGAATAATGCTAACTAATAATACAATGCCAGCTTGCTTTAGAAGCTTTGGCTGTCAGTAAGAAAGAATCAAATATTTAGACACTATGAAAAATATTTTGGCTGAAAAGTTACTAATGTTTGAAAAAGTTCACATTTAGAAAAGAATTAGATTTTTTTAAAAAAAACTTATATATTTTGAGTTTTTAAATAAAAATGGAATGAACAGTTCAAAAATATTGATGTTCAGGACAAAATTTTTAATGTAGACATAAGTATAGAAGTTTTCTGTTAGAGAATCAAGTCTTGATTACTTTCTTCCAACCAAAAATGCCAAACTAGAAACAGTCAAAAAATTTTCAATGACTAGAAAATAGCTTTCATCAGAATCATAGAATTATTTGGGCTGGAAGGGACCTTAGAGACCCTCTAGTTCCAACCCCTGTGCCATGGGCAGGGACACCTTCCACTAGGCCATGTTGCTCAAAACTCCATCCAGCCTGGCCTTGAACACTTTCAGCTTCTCTAGGCAGCCTGTTCCAGTGCCTCACCATCCTCACAGTGAAGAGTTTCTTTCTAATATCCAATCTAAACCCACTCTCTTGCATTGTACAGCCACCCCCTCTTGTCCTATGTGCAAGGAAAATACTATTTAGGCAAAAAAGCTATTTTTTTTGTTTAAATCTAACTCTGGGTATATTTCTAAGCTCTGATCTGCAAAACTTTTTGTATATACACAAAACTACTCACACAGTTGAGTTCAGTCAAAAGGCAGGGATCTACTCACAAGTGCAAACATGTTTACATGTGTGTTTGCAAAAGCAAGGAGTTACTTTAGAACTTGGTCAGGCAGTGATAATAAAGCAATGCAGGTATTAAAAAATCATCATGAAAATTTTAATGTAGAGCATGTAAATCATGTAAAACAGACAAATCTCAGCTAAAAAAATCTCACTCAGACAAATCTCACTCTCTAAAAATTCTCCTTCTTTTGAGAAAGGAAAAAAATCTATTATCTCTTCCTCATGAGTAGGCTGTTACAAAAAAAAATAGGGAAAGCTGAATCTGAGTTGACATAGTATAACCTACAGATTTCTGAACCATGGCAAAACACATTATTGTCATTTTTATTTCTTTAGAAAGCATAATAATGGAAGTGGAAAAAAAATTTAGCCTTACCTTCAAATATAAATTTAACATTTTGTTTTCTGTTTTGTCTTATTCTTATTTCTGTATTGTCAGAAACAGTAATGAGTTTCTTTCTCCTGTCAACCAAACTCCCCTAGAAAACATTTGTAATATAATAGCATATAAACTAATCTTGAAACTTGTTTGGAAAATGTATTTTTGATTGTTTCATTCTAGAGTTCTACCTTTAAAATTATGTATTAATTTACTTATTTTAAACATATGTTGAAGTTTCTTGTTTCATCATAGTTACCGAATACATTTATTCAGTAGAGATTCCTAAGTAAAAAAACCCTAAAAGTAGAGTTAGTAACCTAACCAATACTGGTGCTAGGAACTCTGAGACGTGTACAGTTACAAATCATAAAGCATGATATTTATTTTGAGCTACAAAGATCTGCATACTCAATTTTTGAGAAAGAATGTTCAAAACTCACACATATGAATTCTATCATGAAATCTTTCAAATTCTCAGAATGTGCAGAGAGAGCTGATATCTCAATTCTGAATTTGTTTTTGATATAGTTTGTACACAGGCTGCTCCATTTTTGATAAAACTATATCATGCTGTATTGTTCTACAAACATATTCAATGGATTATCAGGAGATGTATCACAGCACAAAGGCCTGATAAAAGAAATGTAGGCAAAATGTCAGTAAAGGAAAAGGAGACACGGGAGTTATATCAATGTGCAGGAGTTATATTAGTGATCCACATAATACCATGTGAGAATAACAGTAAAATTTCAGGAAATTGGAACACAAAATGGAAAAAAAGTCGTCCTAGAACTTAGGATGTTTTAGGTCAAATACAGCCCTAGAACAGATGTAATTTCAGACATTTTTGTGTTTACTGGCTGAAATTACCCTTTCTGTTTTCCAGTTGCTGATAACTTTTTGCCTCCTTACAAAGACTCCTCAATTGTCCTCCAGAGAAAAGTGTGCATAGGGGGGAGAAAGGAAATCAATGCCAATGTCTACAAGTTTCTTCTACTGTGTACAAGTATTTTCTACATTAATAGGTTTCTGAAAAATTTTCTGAAATCTACAATGCACTTAAAATTACCAAAGCTGAATTTTGAACCAAATTAATTTGATTCTTAGCATTTCTCATTAGAATTTGATTTGCACATTACTGAAGCCACTGGAATGCAAACATAAAGGCTAACATTAGCCTAAGGTTAGTCTCTTAGTCTCTTCAAGGTTTATGGTACAGGAAGAGGTCAGATTCTTTCTGAGGTGAATCAAAATGCTTAAAATTAGATTCTTGTTTGGAACTGACTTCTAGAGAAACTTTCTACTCACAAATGAGCAGAGAGAAATTCTATGGAAATAACTCTCCTTAGCATAATTGCTTACCTTTTGACACTCTTTGATTCTTCTTTCTCCTCCTTTCCCTGTTAAATTCTCTCTTATTCTGAGTGCATTTTAATTTCATGTTAGGAAGGATTTTTTTGGGGTGTATGTGTATGCACAATATTTAAAAATCCAATACTTTTAGTACTTATTTATTTTGTATTTTGGGGCCCTAGAGTTGGAGGAACAGGTGATATTATTTTATCCTTTGTCCTGGAAACATTTCTTCCTGTCGTTTTCTCTATGCATCTCACATGTTTGTAGGCGAATTCAGCTCACAAATCCAGCAGAAATACCAACCATACTTTTTTTGTTGCTAGATTAATTTTCAGACAAAATACTTAATTGAATCAGGTCTCTTAGGGGTGAGCTGAAGGAAGCAGCCGGGGGGAAGGTGAGAAAGTGACTGCCTTTTTCAGCAGTGGGAAATACAATAGTCACTGTGTGATTATTGTTAGACAATCTATTCCAGCTGCTGGAACACATGCTATAACTTTGTTTAAGAAGTTACCACACAAAGTTACCAACCCTGGAGGCTCATCATTGCTCCACCTACCCTCTCAGGTTTTTATATTTGCTTTAACCACCCATATATAAGTTTGGTAAGATAAGCCGGAGTAAAATGTAATGAAGGAAACCTTTTTTGAGGGAAGTTTTTGATATGAAACATATTTGGTTTTATATACATAGGGCAAATTATGTGCTGAAAGGTAGTAATGATTCAGATAGCACACTACAATAATTTTGTGAGAGACACCTACAGCCATCAACATAATGAGTTTTCTGTTTGTTTGGTTTTTAAAAGCGAAGTACTATTTTATAGTATGTAGTGAATCACTGGTAGCCCCAGGTTCAAACTGTTCCTTCTCTCCCTCCCTCCCAATCATCTAGATACTGGCAGTAGGACGGACCTCCACCTATGTAAACTAACAAATACAGGCCCTGGTGCAGCACAATTCTACTCCTGTTCATAGCTGTCCATGGTATTGGTGTATCTTAAAAAAATCTATTAGTAACAAAAAATAAGAAGCATATCTACAGCCATAGTTGCTGCTGTGTCACATTGCCCTGAGGATGTTTATATGGTCACACATATAGGAGTGACCATAATCTTTCTTGCACCCTCCCCACCCCCAAAAAAAATCTGCCTTAAAAAAATTCAGTAGGTGTTCTGGTAATGACACGGATGCATGTAAGCAAGGCATTACATTCCTGAATATGCATGCTATTCATGCTTCCTTTTTTCAGGATACTATATGAGCAATAGTGTGTTGCTTGTGAAGAAGGAGGACGGCGTATAAAATAGCAGCAAAAATATGTACTTCTAATTGCTGTGAGTAAAAATTACGGTAAAGTAATGATTTATGGAAGAATAAACAGGTTTGCCTCTGAATCATTCTTGTAAAACGAATTCTATTATGGGCACTTTTGTCACGGCCGCTTGTTTTTCTTGTGGGGTCCATTTCCCCCAGTCCTTCCCCGCAAGTTGCTATTCAGGAAACCTGTGGTTTGCTTAAGACAGGATTAACACCTAAATTTAATCTATAGTAAAAAACCAGAGATGTATGTTACTCTTATGGCTAAATTCATATAGAAAAATTATTTACTAATTCCATAAATAATTTATATTGTAAAATACCTCAATACAAATTGCTAAAACATGACCAGCTGACCCTCCCTTGTATGTGTGGACAGAAGAAATAAAATGTCATATTTAACATGTTGATGAAAACCAGAATGGATAGAAGTAAGACACTGGGCACAGAAGTATTTATTAAATGTAAAGACATTAAGCAGTGAGATTGTCAATTAATTAATAACTAATGAACTGTTATAATCTTCTTTCTTACTAAGCCAGCAGTATACTCCCCTAGTCCCTTTTTAATAATTGAATATGAGTTGGTTTAAAAGTCGATGCATTTAAGATGGCTTTGATAATGTCAATAAGTGGGTATTCTCCTGCCTTGTTCTACTGCTGTCTAATTCACCACAACTGTGCTGTGCTTCATTAACTTCCATTTTATTATAAAAGAAAGTGAAATTTATCATGAACACACATTAAATTGTGTGACTTTAGCTTCCTGCAATGGGCAAAGTAATGATTAAAATATGTGTCTGCAACCTTATGGCCAGTTGGAGGGTTGCCACTAATGTTTGAAAAATAATGGTGTTGCGTGACAGTTGTTATGATGGCAGGGGGTGATGTGTCAGTCATTTATTCCCTGTGGTAGAAATTTCATATGGGGAAGCAAACAAAGCATCATATGACTGGCATTTGTAAGTCTAACTTGTCTTATACTGACCAACTGGCTTTGCTTCCCTTTTGAGAGAGAAAAAATTCAGTGTTGATTTGGCCAAAGCCTTATTAATTTTAAGAAGGAAGCAGCCTGGATTCTGTATCCTTTAAGGTAAATTCAAGAGTGAATTTACCTTAAAGGAGAGTGTGGATATAACATGAGAAAGAAGTTCTTCTAAGATGACTTCCCTTTCCATTTTAATTTGCATTTGGAAAAAACCCTAAATTGTTCTTGGACTTTATTGTGCCACTTAACATGCACCCTTTCAAGCTGATGCCACTCAAACTTTTATCATATTTCCAAGAGAGCAAAGGATAGCTATTAATATGTGCATGTTGGATTGACCACAGACAATAATGATAATAAAAATATTAGTGTAAAAGTTCTTATTTGCAATTTCCACACACAATATCTACAACGTCTCATGAACTTCACATTGGAATTCTACACATGGAAGAACAGAAAATTGGTTGAGCCAGGATTTACTCAAAATGTGTGAAAGAATAAGTCTGTACACTATATTCACTGAACAAATAACAATTTCAGCACGCATGTTAGCATTAGCCTAGGTGTTCCTATTTCTCTGCAGTACAGTCAAGAGGAGAATGCATCTTCTTCAAAATATTAATTCATAAGTTAAATGTGTGAATGAGGAACCAAAAAAACCCAAAAAACCCAAAAAACAAACAAACAAACAAAAACCAACTCAAAAACCCCAAACTCCCCCCCAACCCCCCTCTCCCACCCAAACAGGATTTGACAGAAGGTTAGAGTGAAATAAAACATGAATGATTTGAACAGTAAAAAATAAGCCAGTCATATCATTTTATGAAAGTGTCCACCTACAGATGAAGATTAACGGAACTGATTAGGGACAGTTAATAAAAAAATTCCACAAACAATCCCTCCCAATAATTTCCCAGAAAGATTTTGCAGTCTTCTTCTGTAGAACACGCATATACTGAACCAAAGATTATATATCATATCTTATTTAAGAGTGTTACAAAATGAATTAATATTAGATATTTATTGGCTTTGGAATGGATTTAGATTTCTTTAGAAATTGAGCTTTTTGTGGGTTAATGGAGCAGAAAAAGCAGCAATCACAGGAGTAGGTCCTCATTCTCATAAACTAGCATGTAGTTATGGAAAATAAATAATGTGCATTGTTTCTAAACACATAAGGAAATAGATTTACTACACTAACTGAATATTCTACTACATATTAAAAGCAATCACAAGAAAGGAAATAATTAGGAGTAAAAAACTCAAAAGGTCACACAGTCAGCAAAGAAGAGAGTGGGTACATCATAGAAAATAAAATTTTAAAAGGAGAAAACAAAATCAATCTCATTGCCCCCAAGCTTCTCAACATGGTGTTGTTATCATCTTATTGACTAACACAGTTGCAACATATAAACCCCATTCTAATCTTCCATCTCAACACCAATCCTTTCAGTTCTAGTCTCCTTGACAGAAATGGTTCTGTTTTCAAGTCAACTCAAAACACAGCTGCTGTCTTCTTCCTAGCCTGGAGTTCTGATGTAAATAATCACACTATTTTTGCACACCTTTCTGTCTTACCATTTTCCGCTATATTAGAGTCAGAGTTCTGTTTCTGTATTATCATTCCCTCTTCTACTCACTCCCTTCACAGCTTATCAACCTATTCTAATTTCCATACTACTCACCCTATCGACCAGCTTTGAACATGTTTTATTGATTGCTCCTTACAAACAGCTTTGAATCAAAGGAAACTTTTCAAAGCTTTTTTATTAGGAAGAGCAAACTGGGAGGTGACAGAGAAGGAGTGCTCAAAATCCACTGCAGTATGAGCTGAAAAAATCCTATATCATGACCGGTACCAATTCTAGCTGTTCATTTTCCCTAGAGCAGCTGCTAAACTTACTAACTGTAGTGAGCACTGATGTGTGTCAGCTCTCTTCAAAAATCTGTCAATATCTTGGCCAAATATTTTTGACTAAATAGATAATTCAGTTCCAGAGCAGTAAGGTGTTTCAGCAAGGAGCAGAAGTTAAAATTTTTCAAAACAAAAGAGACAATGCATATAAATCCATCTTCATCCCTCCTAGTTTTGTTCATATGAGTCAGAAGGCTCCTAAGAGATGTTGCCATTATATCCATCTGAGAGACAGGAAAGGGAATCCCCGCACTTCCATTAAAGCTGTGGTAGAGCTTATGAGAACCTACAGCTGCAGTCAGAGGAGACCACTGGTTTCTTCAGAAGGTTCTGTGATCACTGAAAATTAAATAGCTCTACTTTATATAATTCCCTTCCATCCTGCCAACATCAATATCCTTCTACAGACATACCTATCTCACTACCATTAATGAACAGACTGGAGAAATGCTGGAGAAAATGAATAGGGAGCAGCACAGAAGACCTCAGACACTCAGAGAATGGAACATCAGTCTTCCCTATAGAAGAGGGATGCTCTTATTCCCCTATGTGCAGTCACTACTCAAAAAGCTGTGTGAATGGGTGTGTAACTACATACAGTTTCTGGGAGAGTCTCACAATGTACAAACAACTGCTTAAATATGTAAAAGTCATGGGTTTGAACTAAGAAAAAAACCCCAACTCTGCAGCTCTATACTTTCTTTGGGACAGAGGGAAAGACTATGAAGGGGAATGTGGAGCTGACAGGAAAGAAATTTCTTTCCTAACACAGGTAAACATTAATCTCCTTAGTAAATGGACACTGAGAGAAATATCAGGAAAAGTTATTTGTATCATTTGATAAGTCTAGGAGTTTTGAGAAGGAGTCTGACTGAAATATTTCAGATTAGTTAACCAAAGCTTCTCACACAGCAATCATGTCCTCTTTTGAAACATTACTTTCATTTTGCTGCTCAATTTTGATCAAATGATTGCATCAAAAAAGGGGTTCAGCTTGGGTTCAGCTGAGGAGCAGCACAGAGGAAATCCCGTGTATTGCTTGCAACACAGCTACTAGAAGCTGTAGTAGGATATTTTAAGCTCTTTAACTGTCAACTGATTCCACTTACTCAGCTTTAAATCTTATTACTTATGGTTCAATTTATGCTGATGATGACCTTTACAATCAAAGAAACTGGAAGACAACAGGTGTTAGGTATGCAAGGATGTATACCATATCCAAGTCACTGCAAATAGCCATATGAAAACAAGAGCTTTGTTGTTTCTTTGTTTGAAAACTGCAAATGAGACCTATTAATAATAATGTTTTCACCCAAGACTCTAAAAACATTTAAAGAATTGTTATTATAAATTATTATAAATGCTAATAAATATCATAGACTTACCCACCTAATACAAAGATCCTTTTGTTTTGAATGCTCATAGATCTTGTTATGCTTATTTTCAGAACTGCCCTGACAGGAAATAATGTGTCACTACCCTTATTATACAGACAACAAACTAGAACACAAGAAGCTTTGGAAGAGCAAAGTTAAAACTTGTTTAGGATCCTGAACTAACCTTGATTACAAACATTTTGAAATCTCTTATATTAAACATACTGACAGACATTTGAGAAGGGAAAAGAATTTGATCAGGACAATTGTTCTATTAGGTGTGAAAGGCTGTTTACCATGTTTAAAACCAGAATGTAGAGATGTTAAGCAATGTACTATGAAGGAAGCTCAGATGCTGACACAAAAGAATTTTAAAAAAAACCCAAACATTTCCTCTACAGACAGTGGTTAAATTTCTCCCAGTAAGGGAACCATAAATTCAAGAAAACTGGAAATATGCAAACCAAGTCATTTCATTGCTCTAATAGTTCCATTTTAAGGGTAGCTTTTTCTCCTGTTGTGTTATCTTTTTCTCTTTTCTATGGTAAACCAGTGCAGGCTGTCAATTAGTTCATAAATAACCTCATCTCAGAACTTCTGGTATTCAGTTAAGCTAATTACATGATTGCAGGCAGCCCAAACCTCAAGTGGTTGTTCCCTTCTACAATCCTGGCAAAGGCTTCAGGAGTTCCTGGCTATGTTAAATAAAAACTTAACACACTGCTTACCAGAGATCAAGTGGAGTCATAAACACTGCAGCAGGTTTGATATTGTAGCAGATTATTACTGCAGATTTTGTTTGCTTTTATTTCAGTTCAAAATAGGTCAATAATACTGTGAAACCCTGAATTCAGAGTGGAAGTCTCCAATAAACTAGCTGTTTCAAGAACCAAAAGAAAAAGTATTAAAATGCATTATTTAATACAAATGATTGGGAGGTAGTTTTAATGATCAAACTTAATTCCATAACTGATAGACAATATGGAGTAAAGACCTTACTGCAAAATAAAAATGTTCTGGTTTTTTTTATTGCTTACAACTTGCTCATGAATACTACTGAGCAGATGTATCTATTTTTATGTTGAGAGTGAAAAAATTATTTTCACACTTAAGAGCATGTTAAAGAAGACTTTGACTCCCTTAAACAGCAAGTAAGCTTGGCTTTGGTTATCGGATGTGAAAATATTTTTTACCAAAGGCATTAAAAATGGCACTGGTTAAACACAGCATCTAAATACCATGGTATCACATATCATGCCGTGTGTGTGGTATAAACACAAGTTTACACCAAATTTGTAGTAATTTCTGTGACTGATTCTATCACTTCTCACTGTCTTGTACATATCACACCTAACTTCTGAGCTTCAGGAGAAGTACACTTCCTTTCTTCACTGTTCCTCTTTTAACTACTACTATCTCTCTTTTCTTCACCTTAAGAATCAGCTCATGTGTTTGAGCTGAATACAGGGAATTGTTAAACACTGGCCAAACTCAACAACTGATTTGTTTAAATGTATTTTTGTATTATGGAAAGAAATAAATTGAGAAGATTTCTATTCCAGCATGCATAGTAATTAGGTGAAAGAGACAACTGGTTGATGACTAAACTATCAACTATACAAGACTCATTTCAGTTGCAATTTGCAGCTCATCACTGAGTGTCCTTTAAATGTTAGCTTGAGTCTAAAGTCATTTGAATATCAAAATAAAAAAATCATTGTAATATTTGGACAAATCATCTTTTTTGAGAAGAGAATGAAAAAAGAAATTTTAGCTGTCTGAAAAACTTGACATACTCTGAAGGACATATTGGCAACAGAGTATGAGTTTTTAAAGTGTCACAGTTTATATCTCTAATTATAGATATACTTAATTTAATAAGTCTTTTGAGACTGAAGACCATTTCATCAGCAATTCTAATTTTCTGGGGTTATAATTTTTAACTGTAGAAAAAAGCAATATTGTCTTACCTGTTTAAAAGTAATGATAAAATGCAGTCTTAAACAACTCAAACTGAACAAAATTTTTTTAAACAAGGAGAACTGATTAGAACCTAAAGGTCATGAAGAAATGTCACAGTGATTGTACCTTACTAGTTCCTTCACAGCATTTTCCTAATATATTGGAAAAACTTCCACTGAGGTTCTCACCACGCTGCTAAGCACAATTCCAATCTGTAAACATTCTGCAGACAGTAATTTGCATTAGTTCCACATAATGTACAGCAGCATTAATTAATAGAGTGGATAGTGTCTGTACATCTGTTAGCTATTAGTCTTTACTCTAATTCATTAGACCTTTATCATTTACCTGAGCAGCCCATCAAGATCAGGGAAAGAAGACCTTGGCTCATGTCATCTGTAGAACAGAACAGTCTGGAACAGTAAATTCTCTTGTGTATGCTCATCTACTTTATATGAACAATGATCTCACAAATTTTGGTAAAGGAGTTTGAAATTGCTCTTTTGTGTGAACGAAACATTCAAAAATTATCCAGATCTAATCTGTGCAACTGCTGTGAAACTGTGGTAAATACCATTCGAGCCAATTCACGATGTGCTTAGGATCTTTCTGATCTGACTAACTGAACTGCATTCCTGCAATTCCTTCAAGTTGCCTTCCACTTTTGGTCCAATTTAGAGCTGATAAAAATTAGAACAACACATTTACACAATTCAGCTGATTGTTGTGCTTATTTTTCGCTGATGACTATTAGTCTTGGATTTAAGTTTAAATGATCCAGTTCTTCTGGTTCAGCATTATCCTTTCTTGTGTATCCATCTCAGAGATAATGAAATTTAGACGGAATATAAAGATTGAAGACACGATGAAAAATGTTATTTCATAAGCAGTGCAATAAACAATGCAACAAATTGCACTGTATATTGCACAAATTCATTTCAAATCACCTCTTCACCATCCAGATTTGATGAGTAAGTCCTTTGGCAAATAATCTCACTGTCCATCTTGAAAGCGAGGGTGTCACAGACACTTAAATATTTACACCAGTATTACTTCGGGATGAGTTCTACTTACCCTCATGGAAAGACTCTGACCCTTGTTGGAATCCCACTGACCTGAGAAGTCTTCCTAAAATGTGCAAATTCTCTTAGACTAGGGAAATTTCAGGGCTGTCACTATAGATCTGATTAAAACAGGTAGTGATTGTGAGAAGGGGCTTCCAACAAAGAAAATATATTTGATTAATGGACCAGAAAATGAATGATTATTCATTCTTACTAATTTAGCAGAGCTACATCTATGTTTGCAGTGATACATCCAGTAAGGAGCCATACATCTTTGGTATATCTCTTGGCTACAAACATGAAAACAGATACAAGTGGCACAATAAGAGTTTCAGCATATTACACCACTATACTGAAACTATGAAGAAATGGCTTATACACTAAAACTTAACAAGAAGACCGACCCCCCCCCGCCCCCAGCAAAAAAAAAAAAAAAAAAAGAAAAAGTAATTCCAATTACCTACATTCTTGGCCTCACTTTATGGTTTAAAAAGGAATAATTTTCACACAGGCTAATAATATCACAGATACCTACACAAATAAGCCTGGATCTTCGCAGAAAAGTGATACTATCAATGACTTATCTACACGAGCAGGCTTTACTCAGCCATGCAGTGCAAGGCAGCTGATGGTGCAGAGTAGCTGCTTGCAAATGAATAATTCGTTTTATTTCATGATGAGTAATTTCTTGCAGGCATAGAGAAACTTTCTCAGGACTGTATGTTTACTGTAAATTGGGCTATAGCTCAAGTCCTGTTGTATCACTGGTCCCTCTGGGAGGGAATCTGCAGTGTAAGATGGAAGTGTTATGAAAATTAGCTGGGTGTCATTGCAATTCCATAATATGATTAGATAAAGGAACAAACAAACAAACAAACAAAACACCAAAACCCCCCAAACCCAAACCGCCTGATTAATTATATCCCAAATCAACTTTTTATGTTTGTAAGGTACATTAACAATACAGTAGTCTATCCTATTAAGTTGGCAGTCATGGATGTCCAGTTAGGTGGACATTGCAGTAACTCTTGATATTTCACCGTGAAGCTGCACGTCTGTAAGCCAGTGGATTTCTCTGCAACTTTTGTCACAGTTGTTACACAAACATAGTCCTGTGTCTGAAGATGTCTCAGTAGACAGAAAAAAAAATGGGAGAAAAGAGGGAAATAAGGAAGAAGAGGGCATGGAAGGCTGACTACTACAAGATAGTGATAGAGAAGATAGGCTACCTTTCTAAAAAGGAAAAACAGCAGCCAGGACTGGGAAGTAATGAACAGAATTTTAAAAGCTCATATGGCAGCTCATGCTTCAGTGATTTTCTCCATAGCAATGCATTCTGAACATTTGAAAGGCTGAAAGGCTAGCTGGCAGTAAAGATGAGACACAGTCCACTTCAGAGAGATCTCAGCTGATTTTATACATTGGATACTGTACAGTTGAAAAGCCTTTTCAGCTACTGAATTATTGTTAGCCCTGGCATCTGCAGTAGCTTTCAAAGGAAACTGCAGGTTGATGCTTATACCCTGTGGCAAAATCTGACTTATTCCATCATAATTTAGAGGTTTGATCTTTGTTCTCGGACCTCCTGTGATTCATTTTCATACTTCAGTTTTAATGTGGTATTGCAACTGCGATTCCAGTTATAATCAGGCTTAGCTGTGTTTTTATTATGACTAGAAAGTGTCTCTGTTGTGATTTCTTATCTTCAGGGCTTCTGGACTCCTGACTCTCCTGAGGACAAATAAATTTAGTATTTCTGCATAGGTCCATATGAAAAGATCTCAAAGCATAGTATGGGAGTAAAACAAAGTCCTAACTACACTGACTCCAGGAACAAGCAAGTGCAAATATGCCAAGCCTTGTTGCCAACTCTAAAATAGGTGGGTGACATCCAATCAGCTTCCCCCAAAGTAAATCCAGACCACTCAGATTAAGCAAACAAACACACCAGACCACAGCAACAAACATCTTGCTAAGGCTGAGAAGTAGTATGGCAGAAAGAATCAAGATTTGACAAATAGACACTTAAGTTTAGAATCCTTAGAAAAGTGTATGTGGGGATTATGGTCTTGATATTGTAAATAATGCTATTTATTGGTTTTTATGTGTTTTACTGGAGCTTCCCTTATGGTTCAGAATCTCCACTGTGTAAAGCTCTACAGACACAGGTAAAAAAAATAATTTCTGTGTCAAAGACAAATTGATTGGGTGGTGGACAGAAAGCAAAAGCCTAAATGTTCATCATGGGTGCACATGTCATTTAAACATAAAAGTAGACACACAAGAGATAATGCTGATTTCTAACACAGTGTTACTTTAGATTGACTTTGTGCTAATTTTTATGCAGATTACAGCCAGTCTTTTCAAACTTACACCATTATACAATTTACTTGGCCTTTCATTGTGAATTTAATTCTGTATCATGTTTTCCTGATACAGTCTGGTCACAACTGAGACGCTAAATTGTAAAACTAAGATGATCCTTAGTGTGTCTTTAAAACTTTTCCCAGTATCTATTGCATCATTTGGGTTTTGTTCCATTTGCTATTATTTTTAATTGTTTTGCATTATTGAGAGTCAGCTGCAGTAACAAAACCCTTTGATGCTGATAGGTGCTAAGCTCCTACTGATGTCAGCAGGAGATACATGGGATCAGCACTCCTCAGGTTTCACCCTACAGTCTTCATTGAGTTGACAAATATAGCCAAAACCTGTGGGAGGGAAAACTTTGCAAATCTCTGCAGTCTCAAACATTACAGCAATGACAGTCTTTAGTACTTAACAGAGCTCACTTCTCTGAAGATCAAAATTTAAATTATGGTTTTGTTCTAAGCTGCATGGAGCTCAGATAAATTCCTTGGTAGTATGAAAACAAGCTGCTGCTACCAGCTTACAGTGTTAACAGAAATTATCTTCATATCATCAATCATCAGAGAATTTTTCTCCAAATCTAACATAAAAGATGTGTAAACATTACATTCTACAGTTGTTCTCTAAAATATTTAGGACATTTTTTTTCATCTTGCAGATCTCTTGGAGCCAAAATGAAATTTAATTAAACATAAAAGCCACACATAATCTTGTGTTTCATTTATTTATTAAAATAACAGTGCCATTTGGAGGAATAAATGCAGTAACTGACAATAATATAAAGTATTCTCTCTTGTTTGATATTACACTGAAATGTCTTGGTTTTGCTCATGCACAAAGTTGTAATTTTATAATTTATTATATTTTTTAAATTTTCTTGTTCTTAGTGAACAAAGAAAAGTTATAAAGACTAATGAAACTTCCTCCTCAACCTCGACATTGAAGGTATTACTCCCTGGACTCAATTTTTGATGGGGATGGCTATGACCAAATGTTTGGAACATGGTATCATGTTCTGGGTGCTTAAGGTTCTTGAGTTTTGACTTGACATCATACTGTAAGCACTGCTAAAAACATGTTCTGCTTCTTTCACAAGCATAGGCTTCAAATATGCTCCATTCTTAATGATTTTCTGATAACACAAACAGTCCTCAGACAAATATTTAAACTTTCCTTTAAAGCATACTTAGTGCTATATCTCCTGCTAAAACAGTTTTACAATAACAGGTTTTATAGATATCATATTGGCTTGTTTAAGTTGAAAACTTTCCCTTTTAGCATTTAAATAAAAACTTTTCTATAGAAATATTTTAATAGAAGTAAGGCTAGAGAAGGGGCTATTCACTTATTCAGATCTCAGTAACTTGTTCTCTGCTAAGTTCTCCAAAGTTTATCTCCTCTAGTTTTGGAAGTTCTAGGTGATTGTTTCTTCAAGAGAATTTTCTGAAAACTGAAATATCAGAACAGCAGTAATGATATCAGTCTCATGTATCTTTTTTTAAATTTCATCCTTTCACGCATCATTATAGACCCACGGTATCAATGTCTCCTTGATGTGAATGAAATTCAAATATTTGCAAGCTGAAGCCTTGCCATTTCAAAGGTATTCATATGATCTTTCTTCATGTATCAGTTCCTACAGCTTCCAAGATCTTTTAAGGCTTGCTTTAGGTAGACTGAATTCAAAAAAGTTTGTGTTTTATTGTGGCAATCTGAAGTCAAGAAATATTCAAAAATAGTGACACCAGATGCATGCATGAGGGACTATGGCTTTCTTAGCTCTTTAAAGACTTTGTATACACAAGCTGAATCAGTTATTTTTGTCCTCTACAGTATATTGAAAATTTATTTATTGTCCACCATCACCCCGGTCTGTTTTGTCATTGCTGGGTTTTAGAGTATCCCCCACAGTCACTAATTGCAGAAAGGCAGCTGGATAGAAATGAAAACACATAAAACTGCTACAACTTTCCTTCTGTTACTGAGTCTGAAGGGTGCTACCAGAGCTGAAAAAATTAATAATACCACTCTGGGACTCTGTGTGAGTGGAGTACCAGGAGATGCATTACTTGAATGCATTTCCATAGCTGTTTCCATTGGCCAGCATCTGAATAAGCTCCAACTACAATAATTTCTGCCTCTCCCAAGATGTGTGTGGGCACATAACAGCAGATACGCCAACTGTTCTTTCTCTGAAACGTCACCTTTTTACTACTGCCATGGTACAGTGATTGCTGGCAGCACAGCAAAACAAAATTTGCACTCTTTGCTGGTTGGGGTAAATTGGCCTGACATACGCTAAAAACTGTAATTTAAAATAAGTATCTCACATCCTGAATTTCACTTTATCTTCCACCCAGCATTGAATGAGTGATGTTTCTCCTCAATCTTATTTAGCTGCTTGCAAGATACTATTTTTATGACTAAGGATCACCAATGTAAAAAAAAAGATTATTGGCTTGGATCTATAGCACTTGCGTCAGAATTAGTCCTCAACAAACGATGCAGGCAGAAATGGAGATACAGAATCATGTATCCAGAGAACCAGCTCTGTATCTGAGTATCTATGTGTTTGACAAGGCTACATAGAATATGGTATTTAACTACAAACAGAAATCAAATTGGACAATCTACTTGTGTTTCTTGCCCTGACGAATCCCACTGAGGCATGGCCTTGCATTGAGTAAAAAAATATTAATTTTAAGTTGAGGTGTCTTTAAAAAGTACAACATAAAATAATTAGTGGCACACACTGAAAGGGTGTAGCTTCATCAACATGAGACAATGCCAAGAAACTGTGAGAAGCACAGACCAAACATAGGAAGGGAAATTATAGCAGATAAAGGAAACTATGAAAATATTTTCAAAATAGCTCATAGATATTGAACTTAGGAAACCTGCAGTTACTGAATAATAGAAAAAAACCATTTAAAACCCAGCAATTAGAGTTGGTTAACCAGAACTTTCATTTACCAACATTGTAATAACTTCATTAGCAGAGCAGTGACAAAGGCGGACTATTTTCTGGTTTTGACAATATATTGGCCTTAAAACCTCAGTTTTGGTCATCCAGAAACAGGTTATATATTTATAATGAATTTGCTGAACAGATTTTGGTGAAACACTTTTGTACAGCATAACTGGACAGTGAAAGGGACATCCCCTTTCTTCAAACATGCTCAGTAGCAAGGGTACCCTTCCCTGGGACACTGAACACCACTTTCAGTCCTTGATGAACTGTCACTGAACTGTTTGTGAACTCTGATCACCTGTTCATGACAGTTTTTGAGCGGGAGAAGCGCTGAATCTAGTATTTAATTTGTCTGGCTTTGATAGTAACACATAAATGAAGAGATTGCAGAACAGTATGAGAGAAATACACTCTTCAGAGTAACCTTTAAGCTCAGATCATCTTACTTTTCCTTGTAACGTGCTGGCTCAGAATAATGGAGAGAACTGAGCCTGACTTTCTATGCCATAATGAACAGGAACTGAGAGAAAACAGGTAATAATATCAATTCCTTGTGCCTCCTGTCTGGCAAGTATGCATAGGAAAAGTCCATAGATTCCATTACTTTGGATTTGTTCATACTATTGTACACTGAAATGAAACATCTTGACCTGATTAAACTGGTATTTAAATAATTCTCAAATATGTTTTCTTCAATTTTTCCATTTATCTATTGAGTCAAAGAAATTTTTTTTGTTCTTCTTTAGTAATGACTACTGCATCTGAGTCAGATCATTTATTTGACAATTAGTACAAAAATTTGCAATAAAAGTAACTAATCTCATCAAGATTTTAGCTTATCTTTGAAAGCAGCACTTTAAATGTACTGAATTGTTCTCCAAAACAATAACATTTCCTTTTTAAAAGTCAGAAGCCAGAGATCCTAGTTAAGCAATTATTTGCCCAAGAAAAGAAAAGAAAAGAAAAGAAAAGAAAAGAAAAGAAAAGAAAAGAAAAGAAAAGAAAAGAAAAGAATATGATCCCAATCCAGAGAGCATGGGTTTTTTTCAACTGAACAGACCCTAAGTCTTCAACTTAAGCTTGCATACAAATGTTTGGAAAACACTCTTTAAAAACTCATTTTCATTAGCCATTTGGTTTATAACTGCTTATATAGTAGAATCTTAGACTGCTTATCTTTTCAAACAACTTCTTTCTAAATCATAGAATTTGATTTTTTCCCTGTGGAAGTAAAGGACTATTTCCCTCTGCATAGGAAGTCCCTAATCTAGTATAGAAAGTGCCTGCAAATGCACCTCTTGTGAATACAGCAAAGTAAAATAGCTTCACTCCTGTGTACAGCACAGATTCTTTGCCTCTGTTCACTAATAGCAATTTCTTCCTGTATTGAGCTAAAGAACTCAGAGACTTCATGTTGAAGAATCTGTATAGAAACATAACAGAAGAAAAGAACATACACACAAGGAACAAATCCTCATATTCCCATCAGTACATGAAACCTAATCCAAGGTTTGTTAGTTATAATCCCCACCATTGCTTTGATCTGACTCCCTGCATGACCCCACGAGCCAGCGCTGAGAATGTGGCTGGAATGAATAGCTGGTGTCTGGGACAGAGGGCAGGTGTAGTAAAGGACTTCTCTTCTCGGAAACAGCCCATATTTATACTAGATGTTGACTACTGGGTAACCACAAGCCTATTTATAAAATGGACACAACTAGCCCATAAAATCCCTTTGCAGCTGACCTGATCACTCCTGTGTACAGCACAGATTCTTTGCCTGTGTTCACTAAAAACACATCATCCTACAGGATAACTGGAGGAAGAAGCAGAATAAAAGTTTCGTGCTATGAGCAATTAAAAGGAAAAAAAAATTGTAATACTTTATAGTGATATTAAAACTGCAAGTGAAAATGACAAGGAATTCTAACTGTGGCTAATGTTTTTCAAAACTTTTTCTGGTGCTCTGACAAAAGGCATTGTAATACCAGGTTATCACGTAATATTGAAACTTCTGAAAATAATAGTAGAAGCTGTAATTGGAGAATTCTTTGCTTTACTAAAGGAGTAAAAGGGAAAGATACTTGTGAAGATCTCTCTTTGCTATTAAATCGACTTTTTATTTCTTTCTTTAAAATATCCTTTCCTGACAAGCACAATAGGAAGATGCCTGCATTGCTTTGGGCAACCCTCTGAATAAACAAGGTCTAGGCTGACCACTTTGTGAAATATGAAGAAAAGAATCCTTAAGAAAATATGAAAAAGAATATGACTTGTTTGGTTTTGTTTTCTTTTCTTTTCCTTATCTCAGAAACAAGATTCTCTATTTTTTACAGCAAAATTTCACCTGAGAAAGTCAAATGCAGAGGCACAAACTAAGATATTTTAAAGCTGAAGTTTTCGATATGGCAGAACTAATTTGATAAGATCTTTTCCTTTTTCTTAAATTCCACAGACATTTAAACAGTGACGCTGCAAGCACATGAACACTTAAGTTTGCATAGCAAATACTGTAACTGTCCTTAGTGAAATATGGTTGCCTATAAAGTTAGTCACATATGCAACCACGTAAGGGGGGCATTTTAGGGGAATTCATTAGCAATACCTACAGTGGCAAATAAGATCACTTGGTTATGTCCACACAGGGCAGTGGAACCCAACTGAGAGACCCCCAGGTCAGCACCCAACGATTCAGCTCTTCTCATCTGCGTGTCTCTGGACTGTTTTGTGCTTCCAGTGGGCCTGGCCTTAATGAAGACAACTCGGTGTGCTGCTACAGTGCAGACATTTCCCAGATATTAGCTGGAAGACAACGTGGAACTTTCAGGCCTGTAGCTATGTTACTGGAAATGATTGTAGAGACCATGACTAGCACATAATAATCTATAGGTGGCTGAGCTATTCTGTCATTCATAGCTGCACACATTTATGTACACCTTATAAAGACAAAAACTGATAACAATATATTGAGATTATATTAGAATAGAATAGAAATTCCTACTGAAATTAATTTGAGAAGACTTTTATTCTGAGTCAGTGTTACTGAAGTGCTAAATTTGCTCTAAAAATATTTAACAGCCCTTTGTTTAATTGAAAATCAAAAAGAATAACAAAAATTTTTCAGTGTGTAAGTTATATTCACTTTAATTCTTTGCTATCTTGGCAGCTTAAATTATTTGGGTTAAATTTAATTTACAATGAGAAAAAAAGTCCCTTTGAAATCAGTAACTTCTTTTTTAGACATGCATTTACCCTTCTTATCAAAACACTTCTGTCAGTGATGACTATACCCTGTCCTAATTATTTGCTACATAAGCCTTACCTATATAAATTCAGTTTTATGTTACTTGAGAAGTAAAAAAGCTGAAAATAATACAAGGAAATATATGGTGAAAAAAATCCTGTAATGTGAAGATGATAAAGCCAATACACTAATATTTCCATAATTAAAAGCATATGATAAGACATTCCTGTGAGATCAAACAAAGCTTGAATATGTGATTTTTGCAAACCTATTCTGGAACTTCTTTCCACTCAGCACCAGATATTAAAATACATACTGAAGCTTCACTTGTGTGTCCCAGAACTACAAAGTATTCAAACAAATATTCTTCGGTATTTTCTTGTAAATATTAATTGTATTTTTGTTAGTACCAATAAAAAAACAACTTAACACAACAATAATTGACTGAGGAAGAAGAATTTTACTCCAGCGACATACAAAATCATATGGTGTGTAAAAGTATTATTAGAAATACCTTGTCTGGTAAGAAAAAAAGTAAAATGTACAGCAACAATAAGGTGATGGCAATGAAAAGCAGGGGCTCTGTTGCTTTAAAGACATACTGTGGATTGACTCCTGAAAGCCCAAGTTAATATTTACTAACTCTAAGCACATTCAATAGCTTTAGATTTCTTTTCTTTTAGTGGGGCCACTGCTCCTGTTGTTTGAAGACAGAGCAAAGCTGTGAATAATGCCTAAGAGCAAAACTAAACCAGAAGCAAATGACTTTTTTAATGTGAGACCTTCAACCTCAATTCCAGCTCCCCAGAGGCCATCTTTGACTCCTTATCACATAATACTCTCACAGGTGTCAGCTGGGGATAAAGATTCTTCCACAAAGAAACTGATGAAGAAACTACTGCAGAGAAAAGTGAGCTTACAAGTCTCTCTTGACATTGGTGAAGGGAACTTAGGGCAGTGTCATTTAGAACAGCCAATTTAAATAAATGTGCTGTAGGAGGTAGTGACTGGAGTGACTGCAGATAGCAAGGGCAAACTACACAGCTGCTAAACCAGTCAGTGAAGGCTACTGCTCAGCTAAAATAGTGCTAAAAATTTGGGTGTTATGCAACATTTGCTGGACTATTTGAAATGCATTTGTTAGTACTTCGTGTTGCTGGACCCTTCTGAAGACTTCTTAAGACTCAGCTAGAAAAAAAATATTAGAAAAGAGCCATTTTACATGGATAAACTGCTCTTCCTCTCTGCACCATAAAGGAGTCTGGGGACCAAGGTGTCTTAGTGTCTGAGGCAAGAGCGTCTTACTATCTTAGTGACTGAGGCAAAAGCTGCAAGTGTTAGGGTTGCCAGGAGTTAAGAAGGAATGTCCCAGGGAAGGAATGAAATTAACCTCTTCCGTGATAGAGGCTGAATTTTTATTGACATTTGATTCCTTTTCTGGAGAAAGATTTCCACTCTTTTAATGTGTATTTTGGTTGAATTGAAACTTGTTTGACATCCATTGTGATATTGCATAAAGGTCTAAAGGTTTTGCATAAGTTTACAACATATAGAGCTATTTTCCAAGTAAGAGGTTTATATTTAATACAGCACTACTTTCCCCCATCCCCATACCCTCTCAAAAGTTAGAACTTTCATAGCTAAATTTGAATTTTTTAAACTTATGTTCATTGATACAGCACGTATTTTATTCATTTGTTATGTCAGTTTACATCTTCATATCTGTGCTGTTGATTGCATATTTCATCATTCCTATGTTCAAGAGGCCTTCTCATCTGTGGCTTTTGAAACGCATTCCCTCACTATTTTCACTCTGACTGATAACATTAGGTGGTTTTACTCTCTGACCACGAAATAGCCAACAAGGCATTTGAGATGGGTTTATTTAATGACTACTACACAGAATACAGAAAATAAAAATTAAAGAAAATGCTAGGTATATGATGTCCTATTAGAGCAGTGATTAGATATTTGCTTGTTCACCTTCAGTTATGGAAGATAACTTAATGGATGCAGCTTTCACAACTTATCAAGATTTATAGTAGATCTCAGCATAATACAAATATGTCCATACCCAGCATTCTTTTATCAACGCAAAAACTCCATACAAATACAATGCATACCATAAAACTGTAAGTGCAATTGTTTAACAAAATTTTTGTATTCTGAAAGTGTTTATCAGTCTTACATAAATTAACTTTTCCATTGAAAGCTGTTTTTCTGCTACTAATTTAATGTAATGCATTTACAGTCACTGAACTTTACTTATTAGAATAAAATAGGAAACTCTTACCTAAACCAATATTAATAATTATGTATATTGTCCATTGCTCCATTAAATACTTCATGTTTCATTATTTACTACTTTCATTAAATTCACCTAAGCTATTGCAGTAAGAGAAGGATATCAGGAGAAGTATGCAATATTTATCCCAGAGCCTTACTGAGTAACTGAACCTGCACAGTGATTGTATGTGAATTATGACAGACTCTTGTTCTTATTAGCTGTAAACCAAGCCTGCTTTTCACATCTGCTTCGTCTCGATAAAAAATCAAAAGTTTTATGTCCACTAACAGGGGGTTGTTAATATACACTAAAAAACCCTTAACGAAAAAAATATACTGCTTTAAATTGCAAAGGTAACATCTCTCTTTTTCATCTTCTTGCAGTACAAAATACCTATTGAAAGATAATAATTCAAGTGGGTTGACATTAAGCCTGTCAACAAAATAAAATATCAAACTATATTTTCCCGTTTAAACCCCCCCCACCCCGAACTTGGAATACTTGATTTGTTCCTCATAAATCAAAGATCACAGATCCACTTCTGTAGAGAGGCCTTTTCTGTTTGTAACCAATTGTCTATGTACAGATTTTTCTTAGTTCAGGAACTCCTACATAGCCTAAGATGACGTTAAATATAGCATAGCATATGGAAAGTTATTATGCTGTTATTATGAATTTGTCATCATATTTATTGATTTGATATAATGATATTATATTTGAAATAAGATCATTACAAAAGATCCTTGTTATCCTTGCTAGGTCCTTGAAATTATTATTTTATAATTACTTTTCTTCCCCAGTATATCCCATAGAAGTAAAGGCTACAAAGACTTTCACTCATCTGGGTGTGTATAAAAGTCTAAGTCCACATTGAACTCTACAAGGCAAAATGGATCCTAGAATAAAATATCTGTCTCACAACTACAGAATAAATTAAAGTTATATCTGGTTCTTCAGGAAATAGTAGATTTGACACAATGTTAATTCTAGAGATAAATGAGATTGCTAACACAAATACAAAAAGTTTGTCAGAAATTACTACTGCCTTTTAAATTGGGCTCATATTTAAAGTCATGATGTCAGGAAAAATGCAGAAGGCAGAGGAAATATTGCTGTAAGAACAGTCATCAAAAAAAAGTTACTCCCATATGTCATTACAAAGCTAGCAGCTGTGTTGATGAAATCACAGTTCCTTTTGGTGACATCCATATGGAACGCAGAGCTTTGACATTACCCTTCAGTAAAAGCTGTGGTCTGATTTTTTTGCATTAGGCAGTTGTCAATTTTATTTGATATTTTATTCCAAAATAAAAATGCTGCGGAGCATATACCCACAAGAAATTCAGAGTTACATTTGGTGTGAAATAAGTTGTGGTAGGCTTGTTCCTGATGTAAAGAAAATTAACTGAGTCACAAAAATCACAAGACATTCAAGTTGGAAAGGACATGAGCAGGTTTCTCATCCACCCTCCTGCTCAAAGCAGGATCAGCTATGAGATCAGATTAGGCTGCTCAGATCTTTGTTCAGTTAGGTCTCAAAAATCTCCAAGAATGGAGACTCCAGAGCACCTGTGGGCAATCTGCTCCAGTGCTTGCCTGTCCCAAGGATGGCTTCATATAGAAGTTTACATCAGAAATTAACTGTCTCTTATTTTCATAGACTGACTTGAATTTTCTACTAATTAACTATAAGGAATGTTCTAACTTTTACTGCTATTGTACTCTCTTTGGGACTTTGTTTTTTGAGTGCAAAGTCATGACAGCTTTAGATGTATATTGAGAAAATATTTCTGCATCCTTTACACTTCTCATAGATCTCATGATTTCTTAACCATTAAAGAACTCCACTTAGTGATTCTCTAAGTCTGGAAATGGCTTTTTTTGCATCACAAGACAAGAAATTTGAAATTATGAAGGTACCCACTGCACAGGGAATTTCACTGAATCTAAACCACACGAGTTTTCAGAAATCAGTAGCCCAGCTGTTGTCACTGATAGACAGGAACAGCATATCCTTTTCCCACAGTGTAAATGAGGAAATGCCCTTGCTGGCTGGCCATGAAGATAACATAGACATTATGATATAGTCAATTCTTATAATCAAGTTGTATAAATAAAATTATATTCAAGTCATACTAGACAGCCATAATAATTGTTTCTGACTTAATTAAGCTATAGATCATTATACGATATACCTAGCACAAACAATGAGTTGAAAAGCCAGAGATGATGTGTATTCCGAGTGCCTATTGAACTTTGAAATACTAGGAAAAGTCAAGAGATAAAACCAGAGAACTGAGAAAATCAGGGAAGACTAAGGAAAAGCTACAGACCAGTTTAATACAGGGTTTAAATACGGGACATAATATGTATCAACACAGAATCAAATAGAGAGCAAGTAATTGTGCATACAGTATTTCACTGAAAGTGTCTTATTTGTATCTACCTTTATCAGCTAGTTCTTGCTGCTATTTCTATGAAAACAAGGTGAATAAACACCCTTTATATTTAAGGTGAAGAGCTTATTTGATATCATGAAATGGTATAGGCAACAAATAGGTATTAAAGAATAGCAAATAAACTGCAATAGACTGGACCTATTACGTGGTCTAGCATATTTCCTTGCTTGTTCCACCTGACACCACAAAAGTGAGATTACTAGAATTTCCACTTTAAATTGAATTAAGCTAATGGAAGATAACTGCAAGAGTGTGTCAGTAGTCCCACATAGTAGTAGTCTGGACATTAGGAAAAAAATCTTAACAGAAAGACCAATTGGGCATTGGAATGGGCTGCCCAGGGAGGTGGTGGAGCCACCATCCCTGCAGGTGTTTAAAAGAAGACTGGATATGACAGTCAGTGCCATGGTCTAGTTGACAAGGTGACATTCATAGGTTGGATCTCAAAGGCTTTTCCAACCCAGTTAATTCTGTGATTCTGTGACATGAACGTACAAACAGCAACAGGATTTTAAAATGTAGATCATACTTTCCACTTTCTATATTGCGATACATATAATTCATCTTAACATTAAATGAGCTTGTCAGGGCTCTAGATGCACTAATAAGCAGGGTTATCTGTGAGGAGTCTCAGTGATGGCAAGGAGTGCTGCACAGACTTCAGGACATTGCTGGCTGTGGCTGCTGGGAGACCCTTTTACCAGCTATCCCTATATGGCCACTGTGACCAGTGACCACTGGTAAGGATCATCAGCCTGTGCTGGGGTCACCTTTGGCTCCTGGCTTGTCCCCATCCATGGGGCTGTGCTGCTCTTGCTTCCCCCTGCCAAAAGTGCAGGTCCAAAACGTGCTGCCAGGAGGACTGGTGTCCTTCCAGGGCACAGGAGGGCAGGGTGGAGAAACCCCCCTGCTAGCTGATTACCCAGAGTGAGTTTTTCACCTCTCATCCTAGGCAACTCTAATAATATGATTTTTAAAACCAGATAATTTGCTTCACAGACTGCTCAAATAAAAGGTTCTTCTTCCAAGCGTCTTCTAAGAACTCCTGTTTTTTTAAATGGAACTTGCAAGGCTGAGGCCTTTGGTCAGTAAAAGCAGTATTTGGTGGTACAAAACCCTAAAAGAACCAACTGCAAAAAGCTAGAAGGTATCCGCTTACAAAACACCTGGATGAGGGAGTGTTTGTCATTCCTCAGCTCCACCCAGCTTGACTTAAGCACCCAACAAGGTTTGAATTCCCTGATAACAGAGCATTCAAACCTTGACTCCATAGCTCTTTCATAGGATCTGCCACTGTTGCTCTTTCTGTGTCACGTAACAGTGGTAAGTTTAGTGCAGAGAGGTCACAAGATGTTTTGTCACACATCTCGGCTGGCTTTGGGGAGACGCCATGGAGAGCCAGCCTATGCAACATTCCCTTCATCGCTGGCATTGCTGGAGCAGCACCCTGTGAGATCAGTCAATGTTTAAAGGACTATAAATATGGCAAGAATTCAGAGAGGCAGGCTTTTGAGGCTGCTTCAGGATTCGGATGATCATTTAAATGTTACTGAAAAGGCTCGCAAATTAAGCAACAGCTGCTTTTTCATTGGAGAATCAAGGAACAGCAGACAGAAATAATTTTATCTTTCATTCCAGAGTTCCTACTGATCAAATGGCAAAACTGCTACTGTTAAAGCATAGACATGTAAATAGAAATTTTCTGCATTGATGCTCCGTCTTTCTGCTTTGTCGGTAACACCTGCCTCTTTTTAGTCCTTAGTGTATCTGTCAGTAACTACATGGCACACAAATGCTGTGAAGGCATATGAACCCTGCAAGTCATCACAGCATTTTGCCTAGGGCTTTGTCTCCCTTTCCTGCAGGGTTTGCTTCTTGGAACTAGTTTACTTGGCTTTAGTGGGCGCATTACCTGAACTAGGTTGCTCAGAGAGAGCTTTCACACTGCTTTGTGTAACAAATATTCTTAACTGTCTCTCAGCTACTAGAAAGCAAGATGCTTGGCAAGTGGTTTAATATACACTTAAAAATCAAATTATTTCTAAATGAAAATGTAATTTCTTATTAATTTCTTTTTACACATGATAAACACAACTGGAGGCTTTTAATTTTACCCCATTTTATTTCCTCTTTTTCAGTATGGTGCAAATTATGCCACTGAATAGATTAAATTCAGGGTATTGAATGGGTTCTCTGATGACTGTATTTTAGAAGCCTTTCAACTGTGTTTCATACAGTAAAGAAAACAATACACATTGAGTGTTAAATCATGACATAAAAGCACCTATAAAACTGACTGCTGAGTTTTTTAAACGGCACTTAAATCCTGATTTATTTCCCTGAATGCATCACTTCTGAGAATCAGAGGGAGATAGGTATCTGGCTACAACTGTAGTTCTTTAACTACACAAATTTGCAGCTTCACTTGCTCAATGAAGTCCCAGTTTCAATGCTGAAACATCACCCGGCAGTCACAAAAAATTTGAAAAATGCTATTGCTCCTGTAGGATAACAGGACTAGCGTAAGGAGAGATGTATGCAAATATAAGAGTTAATAAATATTCTCTCATAACAGCTGAAAACAACACTTCATTCATGCTGAGATGAAGCTGAGAGTATATTTCTCAAATGTAAGCCTAAAAAAGATGTAATAATTGTCCCAAACCAAGTACTAAGATGGCTGGGAATTCAAAGATGAGATCATCCTCAGAGAAACACCACAGTTTTGAGCTAGCCATGGTCTATTTCTCTTCTCTAAACCCTATTGACCATTTCTGTACTTGGATTTGTATGTTATGTAAACCAGTTCATGTGGTCAAAACTTTTTTTATTGTAATAAGGTAATTATGCCTTTAAAAGCTCTGCCCATGTCTGCATGCTTAACACTACTTAATTTCTGAAGATTTTTTCATCTGTTTATTCTGTATATTGTAAAATGATTTCACTTACAGTGAATACTTCCTGCACAGTATGAGGTATGGAGTGGCAGTAAGTTATTATTTAAGATATGGAGATAATCACTGAGGGGACAAAAAAAAAAAAAAAAACAAGGCCAAGACAAATTTCAAGAAAACAAAAAAAAGGGGAAAAATTGAAAGGATGAGTTTTAAAGAAAAAGATGGGCACATATTTATATTTAATGCATTCATATTGGAAAGACATAGTCTGCTATGTTTAAAAATTCATAACAAAATTACATCTTGTTTCCTTTTTTTTTTTTTTCTTTGAGAAATCTACCCTGGTGATTGGAACTTGCTGCTGAGCCTTGGTCTTATCAGTGGATCTTGAACTGTATACATGGAGTGCATGTCTTTGGTACCAGACATGGAGTCCCGTTGTTGCAAACATGCACGAGTACACAAGTGTTTGATGCATGAGCACAGTTTTGCTTGTGATCTTGCCATCTGTAGCTCAAAGTTAATGCCTTTTTATTTTGAAGTTCATAATGCATAATGGAGCTGAGCACAAATTTGTTGCTATGATGTCACAGGTATGAGCTTCGTACTAGAAATGATTGAAAGCTGTGTTGCTTTCCTCAGGTACAGACTGTCTTCAGATCTCTCCAGCCTGAAGCTCAGAAACCAGACCTCACGGAAAGTTATAACAAGCCTTCTTGCGTTCTCTTCCTGTCTCTCTTTGAGCTCTGCTCTTTTTTCTTCCCCTTCATCCATGCTACTCTCCTGTATCTATGCATCTTTGTGTCCTACACAGCTGATTTGACCTTGCTTTTACTCCCTTATAAATGAATAACAAAAGTGCACTTGAAGTTCAGGGCACTTTCTGGTTGATAATGTTTATAGCCATTTTAGTTATAAAAGAATTAACAGGTCTATTAAAATAAGAAAACAAGTTTTAGTATGCTAAAAACAGACAGTTCCTAAGTATGAGAAATTCCCAAAAAGAGATCATTTTAACCACAAAATATACTTTCTTAATAGAGAGTAGGCTACAAAACTGTGCCTGTGGGCTGGGCCAATTGATTTAAGCTGTGAGATCAGATATACTCTTTAAAGATTTTCTTCTCCAGTGTACCTAAGAGGAGCTGCTTGAAAGGATGAACTGAACTCTCACCTGTTTTGAACTATTTTGACTGAAATCTCTCTCTTGGTTTACATAAAGCAAGTAAAACACTTTATTCCTAGCTGCAGTAACACAGCATTAGTTACCTGTTCTTTTGATGTAATTTTGTCAAAGTTCTTAAGTTGCAAAAGTCATCTGATGTTCTAAAGAGCAATGTTGAAAGACAGGTGAATTTAAAAAAAACCAAAACAATCCAAAACAAACTAAAAATAATCACATCTATGGTTCTTTTCTCCTTCATTCAAATGAAAACAAAACCATAAAGACCTACTGCTGAGGCTACTGGCAAATATCTAGATAATCAGTTGTCAAGAAGAGCTCTGCCACACATTCACTTTTCTGACAACTGCAAAGCAAAATTGCTTAGCCCACAATCTAAAAAAAATTTGACAAGAGCTTTTGTACTTCAGTACAAAAGAAAGCAACACATTCCAGTGCTGTACTGAATAGCAACCTGACCATAATCCTACTAATGGAGTCAGCGAACATGAGGATTGCTGACAGAGAACAATAGAAAGAATTTTTTTTCCAAGGCATTAATAAAGTCAGAACATAGTCTTCAACCCGGCAATAAAATGCTTTCAAGATTACGAGTATTCTTGAGCGTACGTAGAGTTTTCCCTGATAATCAAACACTGCATGTGTTATTTCAGTGTGCTTCTGAATCAAAACACTAGCGTACAGTGAGGCACAGAACTACAGATGTATGGTGGCCATTAAGCAAAATACCAGGAAAGGAAAACATGAACGCTGCATTATATATCACTTATCTGATCTTTGCCAAAGGAGTCAGAATGATTCCTTCCTTAGGTAAGCCTTCAACTGCCTCAAATTCCTAATGATACATTCATGTCTTGGATTTCTGTACACATGCTTGAGCTAGAGGGTAGTGGGTAGCCTAGCAGAAGCAGAAAATTGAGACTCCAGGAGCTAAGAGAGTTTGAGATCCTCTCCACAACAGCTAATCCTGTGACAGCCATGAGCTTTATAAAGCCACAGATGTCTGCACCTGTCCAAAGCTTGACATAGTGTTTCAACAAAACAGACCCTAAGAACTTACAGAGATACTCTGTTTCCATGAATTTTGGGAGAACTTTTTTATCTGTAAAAAAAAAAAAAAAGACGGTGGACAAAAAATGCATGGCCTAAATACAAGGCATGAAAGAATATGGTCCAATGTTTATGAAACAGCTGAGGCTAGTAGAAGCAATGTAAAAGAAACTAGTTTAAAGACAGAAATTTTGTTAGTAAATCACAAAGAAGGTAATAAATAAGGAATAGGGTCTTTAGTGTCTGACAAACCAGAAAGAGAAACACAGTCTATCTCATAGTCCCACATCTTAAGCTATGCATGATATGATTATAGTAATGAACAACAGATACTGTGTCTGTACATAGGAAAACAAAGAACAGTTCTTTTTTAGGAACTATCTGTAGGAAGAACATACAATTTAGTCAACAAGCGAGCTGGAATAACCTCTTGTATTCTTTCCAATGACTATAGTTTAGTATTTAGGAGAAGGAATGTTTTTGTTCTTTCCTTGGGCTTTTTCTCGTCTGTCTATCCTCCTCTTTCTGGCAAAGCATGGATTTTTCTTCTGTTCTTGCACCTGGTCTGACAAACAGTACCCCCACTATTTTAACACATTCTAATGCACAACACTTTTTTCAGACAGCTGCAAATGCTGTGCTCTCTGACCAAGAAGGCAAGTCTCTGACCTTCCACTAATGCATATGGGCAATCAGACAGCACATAACACTCCAAATAACAATTTCTGGTGATGTCCATGATGAAAAACTGTACAACAATCCTAGTCCAGCAATCTTGTCCTGAAATTCCCCTATCAACTCATGACTTCATAATAAATATGGGGTAGTTACTGAATTAATTTGTGAGCCTGTGTTATGTATTCTTTCTTTCAGAAAACCTGAAACTGTTAGTGGAAGAAATAGAGGAAGTTTAGCCAAAGTGTGTTAAATGCTAGATGGCTTTTGAAGACGAACAAATGTTAGTTTGGCAACAACAGGAAAGATACCCTTAGAATAAGTTTCATTGTAACAGATAGTTGTCCTGTTCTACAAAGCATGTACACTGTCAAAGAAGAAAAACATGGGACAAACACTTTTGTGTTTTGGGCCTGAATATCTCTGTGTACTATGACAACTTCTATTCATCTTACAGACAGGTTCTGCAAGGAAAGCAATTGCTCAGAATAGAAAAGGTAGAAACAAGTAAAATTTCCAAATTAATATGCGATCCAAAGTGAATGTTGTCCCAAGCTTGATTTTAACTGAATACACTTTTTTTTGCATTTGACATTCCCAGGGATTGTTAACATACTACAGAAAAATTCTCATTTTAGAGATTTTACTTCTTTGTGGAATTCTTTTTAAAGCTGTTTTTTCACAGCCACTCTGTTAATCTTGATGATTCAGATTTGTTAAGTATTGAAAGGCAAGGTAAACTTTTAATAAGCAATATGTACTGGAACTTGGAAACTTCAAAATTTAGATGAAAATATAGGAGTTTTTGTTGAAAGTAAGCAGATCATAAGGCAAAAAAATGTTTCTTTGACAGTGTGTTTTACACCTCAATTGTTATGGTGTAAATGCAAATATATGACAATTTAGATCCAATGTGAAGGAAACAAAAACTTGTTAATAAATTAAAAGTGAATTCTCTTGAAATGTATTTTCATATGAAACCTGATAGAATCTGAAGAGCAGTAAGTCACAAAACAGACATTATGCTATTTCCTTCTCTTCGGCAAACACAGGAAAGTGTCTTTAAAAACACAGGAGATCATCTGCTGACAGAAAGTGGGAGCAGTATTTCTTGCATTTTCAGATAGTAATTATAGCCTTTGAATGCTAGAGACCTTAAGAAGGTGGCAAATAATTTATGGGTTTTCTTGGATGCATGTTTTAAAGAATATACTTTTCTTTTACTAATGTTCTTTTATTTTTAAAGTATATTTGTTCCAGATGACAAAACTTCTAAACAAAGGGCACATCTACCCAAAATACCAGGTTGGATCTGATATATATTTAAATTGTCAGTTCCTTAGTATCCTTCAGAAATTAAACTGTATAATCAAACCAGCCAGCTTTTTGGACCTCAAACTCCCACAATTACTCCAGCTACTTTTGAGAAGTAAAGTATTCCTAAGACTTTACTGTCACCATATATTTGCACTATAAATTAATCCCAGATTTATCCCAACAGGCATCCTTGCAGCATTTTGTCAAGAATAAAGCTACTTTGGATCAGCATGAAGGGAGCATTCCACAGAAAAAGTTACTTTTTAGAAACAGTAATCAATGAATGGAGAATGAGAGGAGCTTCATCAGACGACAAGGTTAACCCATACCTGAGTGATTACATAAAGAGAGGAAATCTGTCATCTGAGAATGACTGATGTAGAGTCTTAGATTTAGGGGTAAATTTTTCAGGGCTTGACTTTTAGAGATTATAATTTAAAAAAAAAAAACCAACAAAACAACAAACCAAAAAAAGTTCCTGCTGCTTTCTGGGAGTAAATATTGTGCTTGATCCACTCATCAAGTACACTTTTCCACAAAAAGATGATTCTAATACTTAAGAAAAACAGCTCATGGTGCCTAAGCCTTTTAGCTATGATTTACAAAGCCTTACAACTTCCTTTCTTTTGGAGACAAAAAGTTCAAATTTTGAATCAAATTGTCCTTAAAAGAAATATGAGAGGTTTCCAGTCTTCTGGCTGGATCAAATCTATAGAGGTACATTTGTCCCTTCTCTGCCTGAACAAATTGTTATTATTCTTAATTAAACTATTTATACACTATGAAATATATAGTTAAGCAATGTATCAAGTTATGGTTACTACAGATATCATATGCTTTCCAGTTGTAAAAGTGGACTGATGCACTGAGGGAAAGTAATGGAGAGACAAAAGATGTGAAGAATGTTTGATGGCAAATGGTTGACAACGGCCTATGAATGCCCTCCTATTACTGAAGCATGGCGTAGCACTGAAAGTGTGTTGATGTAATATATAAAAGTTGGAAATAACAGAGGAAAGACTCTTCTAGATTGTTCCCTAGTCTGCTAGTACTGGAAGACACCAGAATGACATTGCCAAATATCTTGATCAAGATTTTTAGGTGGCTCTCTAATTTATATTAACACTGCACGTCTACTTGATCATTCTGCAGAGATGTGCATTTTTTGCAAGGTAACTGCTACATTCTTCTATCACCAAGCCACTTGGGATATTGATTTCTTGGAAAAAAATATAGTGGCCATTTTTTCAGACATTTCGTGTGTTGAACCACTGGCTGCACTCTGCTTCTTCCTTCTTTCGTCTTTACCCCAGCAATTTTAAGAAGTCAGACAGACACTGATGTCACTGGAGCCTCTGGGAGTTGGACAGTCCTACAGATTTCATGTTATCTGTCTTCAGGAGATTCACAGAATTTCCTGATGTACAGGTAACAACTTAGCAGGACAAAAATAGAATTGCTTCAGATTTTCTGATGTTCTACTGCTGGCAAGTTTTGGCACTAGAAACAAGTACATGGCATTGCAAGACACAATCACTGACCTGACAACCTAGCTGTGCTTAACATCTTAGAATGACAGTGTGTGCTACTTTTTGTAAATGTTACTACTTGCATGTAGCACTGGAAGGAATACCTGTTTTGAGTGGTTTCTGTAATTTAGTCCAGAAACATCTTTCTATAGTGCCAGATGCTCATGATATACACACTAAAATGTGAATTAGTCTCTAAACTCAGTTCTGTTAGTGGTTTTATGCTGCAGAAATAATATACAGGGCAAATAACATTTTATTGCAAAAGACATTAACATGCAACGTATGTGAAAAATAAAAGCAGAAGAAAACAATATAATGAAACTCTGATTTACAACTGAACTCAACTGAAAAGAAATTCTGGTACAGTACATGCAACTGCAGCGTAATGATTAATCAGCTCATAAAATTTCTGAATTAATTAGTTTTTGTTCTTTAGCCTGTATTTGTCACTGAGTATTCCTCTTTGTTATTTGTTCCTGACCTCTAATAGACTGCCCACTTTTCACATAAAACAAACATCTACTTATGGATTTCTAATGCATTAAGCAAAGTGAAGTAATTATCTGCTGTGTTACATGCCCCATCAAAATTAGTCTGACAGTACATTTGGTTGGGTTTAGATATACAACACAGCAGAAAAATAGGAAATCGATAGAATTGCTAATATGTATTTTGACTAAACTGAGGTAAACATGTTGCAATTAAATTCACAGATTTTCATTTAAAAAAACCTAAAAAATTTCACCTTTCTAAACTATGCGGCTTCCATTTATGAGATGCTGAAATATAGATCTTGTAAATAAGGAAAACCAAAATCAAGTGTAATTCAGCTTTTACATAAAAATATTTAGCTAAATTCAGTTTTAAATGATGAATGAAAAGAGAGAAGTTGCTGATCTATCATAAACATTATCATCCTATTTAACTTACTAAACAATGCCATTCTAAACAATTACAGGATTTTCAGACTTTTGGCACCATAGAACAGATATTTCTGGAGTAAACTATAGAAACTGCCCACAAGCAAAGGATGTACTATTTTAGAATATTATGAAACAAAATTACTCTATATTGTATCTGTTGCACTTGAGGAGAAATTAAGGGTGGCAGGTATAATAGCAACAAACTACTTAAGTGGTTGGAGTACACAACAAGAGATGTATTATTGACACAGTCAATAGGTAGGTATATTTATATCAGAGACTCAATTTCTCATATTTAAGTAGGTCAATATTACCTTTTCAAAACAGTTACAGATCATACCATGAAATACCACAATATTGTCAGAGGATTATACTACAATCACCACATCATCACAGTAAAGTGTGATAAAACAGCTCTGATATCTATTACTGAAAAATACAATAAAGGCCCTGAATAGCAATTATTACCACTAGCATCTCCAGAATGAACATTTGGCTAAGCTTTTAACCTGGACAATTTTTGCTATGAACTCCTAGAGGTGAGCACAGCTGCTCTTCAGCCTCATAGGAAACTAAACATATTTGGAAGCACAGGGTGCCCTCAATACCGCAGGGGGGTATTGTTTGCTTCTGATTCAGTGAAGGAATTTTATCCCTTAGCCAATGAAATTCTCCAATTTTTTTGCCTTCTTGTTGGTCATTAAGACTGTGATTTGTAGCTCATGACAGAGACTGTGCCATTTTAACAATGTCTCTTCACATCTTGTTATCTCTGGCTTTATCTGTTCTTTCCAACTCTCTATTCTTATCATCTTCATTCTGTCCACCCTGACTTGATCATCTCATACTGTATCAGGCCATTTCATCATGCTAGCTTCATAGCAAATCATAATTGTTTTGTCAGATCATATTCACTAGTAGGGAAAACAGCAGGATGAAGCAAGTATTGGACCTGGCCCAAGAGAATGGGAAGGAATGTACAACTGCTGGTGGGAGAGAAAGAGGAAACAGGACATAAAGTAGCTTGGGCTACTGTGGAACACCAACCACATACAAAAAAGCTAAGCCTTCCAATGTTAGTCTTATAAGATTTTGTATATTCTGCTGAATAAAAAATTGAAAGTGTTTTCAAGAACTATACATTATTTAAAACTGATTCCTTAATAAACTATAGATTTTAATACAAAGATTCAAATGCAAAACCACAATTCATGTCTTGTTTTAATGATGCAAGTGAACTTAAGAAAGAATACATAAGTTCAGACTTAAAGTAATAATTTTTGTCTCCAAAAATAAATTGTCAGAACATGTACAAATATGTGCTACACTTTGCCTTTACCCAAACTAGGAGCACTCTAAATGTCCACACAGCCACGCTCACTGTTCACCTGAAAACCCCTATTTAAAATCCATTGCCAGGACAATAAAACCCCATGAAATCCTCATATATACAACTGCTAGATGGCTGTTTTCCTGACTTCTGTTTTCATACTGATGAAAACATGCTGGTTTCATACTGGTTTGATGTACTCCTGTGCTTCCCCTGTCCACGTGTTTTCTTCCACCCGTTAATGGCAGAGCTGCCCTCTAGATTGTGAGGTGTTTTGAGTAAGGACTGTCCCTTTGTAGCATGTTTGCACTGTGGGGACCAAAGAGTGCAGGGACCTAGAACTACAAAGAAGACCACTTGACTTCATGGGACATAAGGCCTAGATATGGCACTTTCTTCTTTCCCTATGCTTGAAACATTCTGCAGGAAGGCGTCAATCAGAATGAAGAAGGATCTCTAGCCACTGATGACATCAGATTATTTGTTACTATTAATCACCCCACCTTTGTCCCTTCTGATTCTGTTCATTCCAGCCTTTTTCTGTTTTATCTCATACTATATTTCAGTTACAGACATTTTCCTATTTCCTGCTCTATCTTCTTCTTTCATTCATTCTTCTATATGGATTTTGCTTTTATTTAATGAAATATTCCCTAAAAGTATTTAAGTTCTTTGTAAAGATTTGCACCTTTGGCTTTATGGGCAATGTAGGTCTCCACTGCAAAGAAGCAAGTACTTATTTACGGGGTGCTAAAAAAGTGCAGTGAGATAAGCAGAAGGAATTTTTATAGTCTTGGTGAGGCTAGTTCTTGAATATATATATTGATCCTGTGTCTTGCTAAAAAAAAAGGGTGGGAAACTGGCAGAGGTATAGCAAAGAATCACAAGGTCTGAGAAAACACCACACAGTGTGAGTCTTCCAAAGTGCAACACTTCCAAAGTGTTTCAGCTATTCAGAAAGAAGAACAAGAAGTTACAACAGTAACAGTACAAAAATATCTTCATGGGAAGAAAATACTATCTACTAAAAAGCTCTTTGATCTTATGAAGAGGGATATCACCAAAACAAAATGCTGAGCACCAAAGTCAAATTCAAATGCAAATTGAAAACTGAATTGAGATTAGGCATGCAATTTCAAAAGTAAGAACATCTGGCTACTAGAAGAAATGCAAACCAAACAGGGCTTCAAATAAGGTGTGGTCGCTTTTGTGGAAGTTAAAATTCAGTCAACCTTTGAGCTCTCCTTTTTTCAATAAGAAACACGTTTTATTCAAACACACATTATCGGGCATCAACATCAGTGTTCATGGTCTGCTTATCTCTTTGGCTTTGAAATCTATGTATCTCCTGACATTCAGCAACTCCACGGCCTCAGTTCTACCAATCTTGCCTGTGCGTTCTCCTGATTCCAAAGTTATTGTGCAATGGCTGGCTGTTTATTACAGAAGATTCTTTTGAAGTACTGAGTTAAAATATAATTAAGTCTTCTGAAGCCTCAAAACCTCCATTCAAATCTGTGGCAAAGCAGAAAGATTACTTACCTCTCACTGCTTAACTACTATAGAACTTACTAAGCACTGATACTTTAGGAAGCTTGTTGCTTGCTAAGATTTTGGGTATCAGGATCATTAACAAAAATAGACTCCTTTCATCTCACTGAATATAATAACTACAAATTTTGTGATGCAATTCAAGAAAGCTGAGAGATATGGGTCTAGGTGTTTTCAGGAGATTTGGTGCACCCCTCCCACAGCAAAAAAATGCAGATTGCAACTGTATTAATGAAACAAACAGAGCTAGAACATGGCCAAGCACTGCTTCAGTACTGCCCGTACTGTTTAATTATTAGCAGGCTTCCAAGCACAAATGCTGAGCCACTAGAGAACAGGCTCAGGATATTTTATTTGCTAATACAGACATAGCCATAGAATCTAAGGCTATAAATACATGACAATTTCCTCCTCTAAGAAATGGATTAAAATATCTCTTTAATAAATCTATCCAGTCGTATCTTAAAGGCCATTGTAGAATCCTGAATATGATACATAAATTGTTCCAGAGCATAATAACTACAGTTGCAATTGGAACTTTGAGTTGGAAGCTAACAACTTTTATTCTTTGGAAACTGTATTACCCTCTGTTGGCAAAATTAAGAGCTACCAAGAGCTTATATAATTTTTGTGTCATGAGTAGCTATCTATCTCTAATGACTACGTTCTCCCTCAATAGCTTCTATAGTGTATAGAGGACTAAACTGAAAACTGTAAATTTCATGTTTCAGGACGTCTTTTTTCTAAGTTTTTGAAATCTCTCCAATATTTCATGTTCTTCTTGAAGTGTGAATATCAGCTTTAAACACAGCACTGTCACAATAATTCTAATGAGATGTGCACAGATATGTTCTATTTCTAGTTGGTAGTCTGTCTCTTAAAAATATTGTATTATCCCGTTTAACTGTAGCGAGGTACCGAGAATTCCTGTTGAGTCAGTGATCTCCAATGACCTTTGTTTCCAAGTTTACTATGCTGCACCTAGCTCTATTTAAACAAATCAATTTCTCTACTATATGGTGATTAAAGGAACTTTTGATTTTTTTACTTCTTTCATACCCAACATTCTTACCTGCAAAGGTTTTGTAACATGTACGATCAATCACACCATAGATGAACACAAAGCCAGAAAAATAATTCCCTCTGAGAGATCCCTTCACTTGGGGCCATTGGTATCTTCCCACAAATGAGTGCATTTTGACATTGGCTTCTGAGGCTGTCCCTAATACACCCAGTATACTGATTCCTAGTGTACTGATTCCAATTCAGTGTCATACATTGTCAAAACAAATCAATTCAAAGATCCTTGTAAACTATGTCAACATGAATCATTAAATGGCCTGTTATAAAAGTCTTATATTAATTGGTAGAGTTTACCTCTTCTGTTTATTCTACTTTTTATTTTTCAAAACCACCTTTCCATGGAATTAGAATAATCTGTATTATTTTGGATATGCTAGTTGCAAATCCATAGTAACAGGTGCTTTAAAAACATGGTTAAGATTAATTATGTTGATTTTTAATAGGTAAAATATATATATATATACACACATATTCTTCCCTAACTCAAATTAATTATAATTGGATTGAATATTTGTGAATGCTTTCTGTGATTCAGTGAAAAGATTCAAAGTTAGAAGGTTTTTTTAAAGGACTGATTAAAATACCACAGAACAAAACTGTGGCATAATATGCTACCTTGGGTTTCTCTAGCTTTAAGTACTTAAAACTTCATAAATGTGCTATTTATTATATATGTGAATATTGAATAAAATATTCCAGAAAAGCTGTGTGATTAATTAGCAACATGCAGTATTTCTACACCCTTTATCCATATTTCTCCCTACTTATCTTAAAACTTGTGAGAAAAGAGAAATTTACAGAATTATTGTTCATTTACAGCCAAATACATGCTCTACCCTTACTCCCATATTCCAGCTCCCTTTGCTACTTGTCAGATGTTTCACTTGCCCTCAGTCTGGTCCCTGATGCTCTAAAGTGCTGTATGATAGGAGATGTGTATCCATAGAGAGACACATATACACATGGGCATCCTAATACATACCCATGCATGTATATACTCGCCATCACAAGAAAGACTTTTTTATAAATTTGGATTGATTACTTGAAGTTATGCATGCAAATATGTTAAAAGTTCATGATTCTTGAATTGGTGAACAAATCATAGTCATGATGCTCTGGGTTTTTAATGTTTGTATTTAGAGCTTGGTATCAGCAACTTTAACACATATTAGCATGTCTTCTGCAGTTGTAGCAATCACAGCAAAACTAGAATGCAAATTTGGTCATTGGTTATGTCTTTTGCTTAATGTTTGTAGCTAAGTTAAAAGGATGGAAACAAGGTTTTATTTTAGAGGCCAGAGTTCAATAAGAATATAATAAAACATTGTTAAAGTAAACTTTTCACAATGAAATTTCTAGTAAAATCTCACTTCTTTCAATGATGTTCTACCATAGCAAAGCAATGTTACAGAGAACTAAGCTCCCATAATATTGAAGAATTATCAGAATACATTGGATTAGTTATATTTTAATTTAAATCGAGATAACATCATCTATTTGATGCTGATTTAAGAATACACACTCAAAATATTTGATACCTAAATCAATAAGGAAGAACATAGGATTCCTTGCACTTCTATTCTTAGTGATTCATTTGTAAACTTCACAGAAAGAAAATTAAGAGAATGTGTTGTCACATACCATGTTCTTTGAATGGAATGAGGTTTTTATTTGATATTACAGCATTCTTTTCAGTGCAAGGTTTTGATGAAATTTCTTGAGAGGCCAGGGAGCCCGGAAGGTTTATCAGCTAAAACTAAGTTTCTAAACCTGTAATTCCACAGGTAGAACTGGTTTATCAGCTCTCAGAACTGAATCAAAACATCTCAGTTTCTCTACTATTATTTTTTTTTAATAGTAGTAGAATTTTGTTGCCTAGTTCTTGTGTTTGTAACTTCTTTTGCCATTGAAAAACTCTGCAGAGAGCAAGCTGTTTAAACAAGATTCAAAATATATTTACCAGCCTCCATAATATGCCATCATTTTCACATATATGTACTCTTAAGTTGCACATAAACATGTGTTAGAAAACTCCTTATAGCAGAAGATAGTAAATACATTGTCTACTCACATTTCCTTCACATGAAAATGTGAAATGTTTCTGCCTTACAACATTCAGACATTCCTGTTGTTGCAATAACAATGAAAATAAAAAAAATAAATACAATAATTGCAGAAGGTCAGATCCTAACATAGCAAATGTCATCTGCCTGTAACACAAATAAGATTTGGCACAGAGAAGTGTAAAGAGAAAATTGAGTGTCACTGAAGTCAAGAGCAAAACCTTTGCTAATTTCAATACTCAAGAGTTCAAATTGAATGTTTAAAAGAAAAGTAAATAGATATGTATTATTAAAGCTGAAGCTAGACAAGTTGATTTTTCAAGGAAAAGAAATTAACTGCTCTCAAAAACTGAAAAAGTTTTTTAAATTACTTTTCATATACTGTCAAGTACAGGTTCTCATAGCAGCACATTTATTCTTTCACTATATGGTTTCCGAAAGCCTGTGAAACCAGTGTCTGCAAAAAATCTGTGCGTTAAGGTAAGCCTAAAGAGGACAAGCTCAGAATCTTGCAAATGAGATGACTAATATACATGAAACCATTGGACTCAATATCCTGAGGCATGAGCATACTGTCACCACTGACTGGTGACTCAGAAGTGCAAATGCTTCCTTCAATCTAAAAAACATTAATGTGGGAGAAAGACAGATGTTACTAAGGAATACAGGACTTACTCTATAAGGATGAAAATTAATTTCTCTTCCTGAGTGTAATCAGCAGTACAGAAAAAAAAAAAAAAGGCATAAATGCTTTTGATTAAGTAAATTTCTGTGTTTGTTACTCCTCCTATTGTATATGGTTTGTATTGCTGTGAACTATCCTCTGCATGCTGTTATAGAGCTAAAAGATGAACCAACCCCTTTTCCATTAGCTGTCTGGATATGGACAGTATTTACCTAGAGACTGAAGCAATGAAGCTCTTTTACAACTAGAAGGTAGTTTAACTAAATGAGTATTTTTTTGTACCTTGCCTACATTGCCTTAAATTGTCTAATCTGATAGTTATCTTCAGTTTTTCATCACTTAGATTTATTTTCTCCAACACAAACAAAGCATGTTTGATCTCCAGGAGCCATTATTACAACTGCTAAATAAAGGAGCACAAGGTAATTGTGTAATGTTATTTCAGATCAAAATACACTTTGGCCAATATGTCTTTTCCTTTGATATATGATGCACATTTCAAATTTTTACCACGTTTACAAAGCTTACTGTCTATTTGTGTCTGTGTTCAAAGAAAACTGCTGACTGAGATATACCAGGAGTTTATCTTGTTGACACTGATTTTATCTTCCTCCTGCCTTTTTCACAATTAGTACTGCATATTTTAAGATTAAATCTGTCTGGAATATGCTTTATTTTATTGAACAATCTGCAAAGAGTAGAGAACTGTAGCATGGTACTGTCACCACTTGGAATGTAGTAGGCTGATAATTTTGCTCATAGGAGGCTCAAAGGGATGCAGAAGAAACATGACATTTTCTTGAAATAAGTTAATATAAAGATCTGAAAGGTAGATTTTAAGGTCATTGCTGAGGAGCAGATTGGCCACATGCAAAGACTGTTTACACAAACTGTGTGCGAAACTGCATGTACTAGAGTGTTTCTTGGGAAGAAAAAATATTTCATGGTCATTCTAATTACCAGTCTTTATGAAATAAGGTGAATGGGAAATATCTGAAACTTCAATCAGTGTAGAACAACAAATATATTTTCAAAAATTTCTGAAGCGAATCTGGAGTTTGAATATCTGAAAATATAATTTTCTTCACTTTTATCAGGCACATCAGTAAAAGAGATCTTTCTCTGGAAATAGTGCCTATCATAATTTCTCGCAATTTCTCTCAAGTCTAATTAAAAAAAAAAGTCACTTTGACAGCTCATTCCACCAGATGGAACTGTTCATAATTCATTTGTAAATGTTCTTATTCAGACATTAGCACATATATTATACACAGCATGCACAGTATATATCTGCTGAGAGTCCATCACAGAGACAAAATAACAGAGCTACTAAACACCCTAAACTATTTCTAGAGAGGTTTAACTAAAAAAAAAAAAAAGAGGGAAGACCAAATTTTAGCAATAAATTCATTTAGAGTAGAATAATCAATGTGTCCTCTTTGTTTAGTTTTTTCTCCTCAGAAGACTGACTACTCCTAAGTGTCCATGATTTTGCTTCCTAAATGTTTCAAAGTTGAATGTTCCTTAAGAAGGTATTGGCATGAAAAATAAGCGTTGATAATAGGCATTTCGTAACAGGAAATAATTTATTAATGGAATGGCAAGCAAAGAGTATTTCTTAATAATCGATATGCTTACATTCTTCCTGTGATACACAGCAGCTTTCTGACTCTTTCCTATCGTTCTATGGAAACTTGCATCTTTACTGTGAAATTATGCAGCATACTTTACACAAGCAAAATGCTGAGATTAAAAGCCAAATGCTTAATGAAGATTAAGTGAGAAATAATATCTAACTGATTATATCTAACTAATTAATAAAGGAGATTTCTTGCACAATGAACAGGGTAGTTGAGAAAAGAATCTTCAGCATGAACAGGATAGTCCTACTAGCTCATGTTGGGACTCTGTGTGTAGGATGAGAAAAATAAATTCTCTTAAGCAGACTCATCCTCTGTTCTCTGTAGATCGACCTTATGCTGAAGACGGACCTCCTGAGTGAGGGAGCTTCAAAACACTTTTTAGCAGGTGCTTTGCCAGAGGCATGAAAGCTCTGCTTGGACAAAGTAGAGAATCAAGACATTTTGATCTGCAATTTTGGTTTTTTGTTTGTAAAACTATTTCTTAACTGTTAACAAATTCAGAAAAAAATGCAGACATCAAATTATTGCAATTTCATTGGTAGGAACTGCACGTAACAAGTCTCAAATACACACCAGCTTGTTTGAGAAAGTGACTTGGAAGATGCAATTTACACAACATGTGCATTGAAACAATATAGTCTTTGATTCTACAGAACACTTATAGAGGTCGGGTATACAGTGACGGTCAGTAATGTTCAGCTAGAAGCTAAGACCTCTTACATTTACCGAATGTTTTATGTACAGTCCTTGGGAAACAACGGTATTTTTCTGAACATTTTCCTGTGTTTTACTAGTATTTAAAAAATGTTACAAAAATTAATAATATATATGTTATATAATATCTATAATAATACATAAAATAAATTATGACATGTTATAGAATGATAGTGAAAAATATTATAAAAATTATTAAGCATCTCTTTTAAGGAACACTAATATTTTACTTAAATGTTGTTAATATTTAGTATTCAGAATTTATCTCATTAAAATCTGTTCACCACAGAAACAACATTTTTTAGTAGCATTTTATTTGTATAAAGCTGTGAATGACAGCATGATGAACAAGCTCCATCTCCCAAAGATAAAAAAAAGCTCAAGGAGTGGATAAAAGTGAACCAAATATCAATGGCTGTCTGCTTTTGTAGATCACTCTATTTAGGTGCTTATTGCTATAAGCTGACTGTGTCTAACTTGAAAAGGAATATTCCACATTGACATGCTTGTAAATGTATCTCCAACCAGCACAGATGGCATAAAATGCTTAATGTTGTTTTCACACGACATGTCATGCTGTGGGAAGATATGGCTGGAATAAATACATTTTATTTTGTCTCCTGACATTTTTCCATATGATTTAAATATTCAGAGAATAGTTTAAAAGAGAAATAGAGTATGAGGGGGGTTTATTATATACTCACAAGTGAATTAAATACTTTGTCAAAAATGACAATACATTTGTATGACCTGTAAATAGGATAACATTAGGTAGCACTTGATTTAGCTTATGTATTCTGCCCAAAAGAACAGGTGATTATGAGTTTACTTGCCCCTTCATCTACATATTCTGAACAGTCTACATAACAAGCAATTATTCAGATATCAATGTATAAATTCAGAAATTTTTTCTTTCATTGACAGAGAAAGAAAAGATTGATTCTACCCTATTTTCACGATGTCTTGATGACAGAAGAAAGAAACTAACAATAGTTACATGCAGGAGTGGAAAGAAAAAAAGGACAGATTCTGTGTCAGCTCTGTGCAGATGCAGAGGAATCAAGTACAATAGCCTTTTACATGCAGTAGTCAAGAAATAGCACTGCACAGATACTTTTTTTTCCTATTGCGGAACAAAGAGCCTGAGTTCATGCATCACTGAATGTGAGGCAGCAGCTTTCCATCAGGGACTGGCTCTTGGGGAACCCACAGGCAAAACAATGCAAACTGTAATTAGAATACTTTTCTCTTCCATTCTGGGAATAAACAATCTTTTCATTGTTCATGTTTACACAAATAACAAAATGCTCAGCTGCATTTTAGTAATGACAGACGATACAGTAGCAGTTTTGTTATAAATAATATATATGCCAGTGTAATTTCAGATTTCTAATTAATGTAGAAATTCTTTAAGCATTTTCAGCTTCCCAAATTGCTCAAGCATGCATTTTCTGCATACTATGTGACTCAGATTCTGTAATGTCTTTTCTTCTTAAATATTTTCAATGAAATGATATTGTTTGACCATTTTTAAAAGTATTTAACTTCCTTTTTCAAAGCTTTCTGACTTTATATTAGCTAATACACTGTGGAAACAATAAAAAAAAAATTAAATCTACTTGTCTGACCTCAAGTAATAGCTACAGAATTCCTCAAATTTATTTTGGTCCAATAAAAAAAAAGCAGTAGCATTTTTATTCCCTACAATTATAATTACTTTATAGTAATGGAAGTATTCACATTTTAAGCTAGACTTCTCCAGTTATGTTTCTTCCTTACAAGCCCTATCTAACTTTAAATTCATTATTTACTTAAAGAACAAAACACATGGGGAAATTTAATATGCAATATCAATGAATAGCCTATTTATAAATGGATGCTGTATTTCAGAAGTGAAAAACAAAGCTATTAATATTTTATTACAACTCTCAATTATGCCTCTAACATACTGTACAAGGTACTTCACTAGCTGGGGATGAGTTAGGAGATCTAGTACGCCTCATCTGAGTTTTATGATTCCCTTTAGATGACTGTGTTTGGAATGTATACCATCGTAACAAAACATGTATCAGTATGATGACTAACACCATCTAATATTAGATGACTAATAAAAAACTAATTGCAGTTACACACCATGGTCAGTTTGGTGTGAAAGAAATGAGCTCATTATTTGGACTTTGTGTGCACAAGAAGAGTGACCATTCCATTAAATAAGCAAATGAAAGCAGTAAAGAGTGTGCTTTTAAAATCTATACCACATATGAGAAAGCAAAATAAAGATTCATATACAGGCAAAGATTTAAACTATTCTGGTTGCCTACAGCATATGTGCTTCTTCATGAGAAGGCATCTGTGCGCACCATAGGTACTAGTTTATGTTCTTCAACATTATTATCTTTATTTTAGAATACACCTGACAAAATGGCTGAAGACATCAAAAGGACATAGGATGGAGTCTTTCTGGAACACAAGTCAGCCTTGAATGGATTTTTACTTCCTGTTACCATGTATCCTTTACCATATATTATAACATTGTAATGGTAGGGGTACCTTTGAGAGAACTTCCTGACAAATCTGACTTGGCTACAATTATGAGTATTTTTGAATCCATCCAATCCCTAGTTCAGTTGATTTAAGTGACAGATAGAGTTAGAACATGAAAAAAAAAAAAAAAAAGAAAAAAATAGATTTTCTCACTTAAAATATTTATTCCCTTTTTAGTTTTTGAGTAGAAGCGAATTTGTAGATGTCATGAAGTTAAATTGGGATTATATACTTTCACAAAAATACTTTGATTCTTTGGCCAAAGGTTCTAGACTTTGGGGATGTAAAATCAGGTGTCTAATCCTATGTTTCAGTAACTGCAAATGGAACTTGTTTGTCAAAGAATGGAAGCAACTCCTCGAGAAATGAGGCCTGTGGTTTATTTTCTGAGGTCCTCTTCAAGCAACTTGGAGGCAAACCAGGTATATGGGAGAAAGAGTGTTTTAGTATATAATACCGAATTTCATACAGTATCTCAGACAAGTTACTGTGACCATGTACAAAGATGTTTATCTGTATCCTGAAATAGGTTGAGTGTAAATTTGGCCTCAAGCCTAGTGATACACAGCTCTGAATCTCAACCTGGGATGACTAGCATGAGTAACATAGCTTTTAGTCTATCATTTTTTAATTTAACAGCAAAAAGAAAGTAAATTTTTAATGTTCATAGTCATGTAAGATGATCTTGCAAAGTAAAAAACAATTATATGATATCAAGTCTTGAAATCATCTTAAAGCTGCATTCTCCTTCTGGGCAAAAAAATTAAAGATCACCTTCCCTTTCACTTTTTATCTCTTAAAACCAGATCTGGATCTTCTTAAAAAGATGTAATTGCAATAAAAATTAGGAAGATTATTATGTCCATCTTATAAATTTTAAACTGTAGGAAAGAAATGGAACTAAGGTCTTGACATTCAACTTCAGAAACTCGAAAGAGATGGCGGTAGCTTCTCCTGTACTTACAAAAAGGGCACAGAATCACCCAGCATACTGAAACATTCAGATTTTCTTCTCAGATTGACAGGGTTTATATCTGCATTTCCTACTTGACACTGAAACTGCTCTGATCATTCTATTATGCATTAGCCTGGGTTTTATGCATTAGTTTGTATTTTCTCACTCTGCTCTGGTTTGCATCAGTTATTTAATGTTTGCAGACACAGATAAGATGCAGAATGTTCAACTCTAAACAAAAACCATAAAATATTAATACTCAAATTCTTGCACTAAGGAATACTCGTATGTTGTATAAAATAGTAATATTGTTGCACTTAGTGGAATAACACCTGAGAAAAACCCTGAGAAAACATTGTCAAAAGATACTGCAGTTCAACTCTACTTTCTGTGTTCAAAGAGAAATGCAAATCCATACTTGCCAGGTTTTGGTGGGTACTTCACAAGTAGTTAGAGGAATCAGTTTCCTGCGAATTTTATAATTTAGTCTGTTATGTATGAATTATTTTCTATATTTCTCCAAAAACCAGTTAGCAAAATAAAGCTTGCAAATAGTTTACATGTAAAAAAAGCATTGACTTTCAAAAAGTTCTCAGTACTTGAACTACTTTGTTCCACAATATAACCAACATTTAATACGATATAAATATTTGTTCATACCATCTTCTATGGTCTAGGCTTAATTCCATTTGCCCTGGACTCAAAGTCACTGATTTCAGTAGATATAAAATATTGATTTCTGCTTGTATTAAAAATTACAGCAATAAGTACATAATCATCTGCTAACATTATAGCACTTCAAGCAGAATTTAGAATCTGAATCAAACTCCTAGGTTGGCTAGTGTTATTTATACACCTTACTTTTGTTCATTACAAAGCACCACAGGTGTTTGGTGAATCAGCACGAAACCTACATAAAACTCTAAAGACTTGTGAAGTGTCTTTAATTCCAGATGAGGAAGAGCTGATGATTTTACTTTAGGTATTTGCTGAGATTTGTTTGAATTTAAAACTCTGCAGCTCAGGAGGCAGCCTCTCAGAGTTGTTATTTCCTCACTGTTCTTTTTTTTAGTTTCTTTGTGGAAGTGGAAACTAAAAATATTGACAATAATTATTTTTTAGAATTGATTTTAAATAATTTAATAATAATTGAATTAGTATTACTGATGCTATTCTAGTTACAAAAATCATTATAAAGCACTTGAATTCAATAGCTAAGACTGACAAGCACTATCTTTTCCTAACTAATGCAATTCATAACTCTAGCATACTTTGAATGGGTGGACTCAGTCTCAAAGAACTGCCAAAGAATTTCTAAACCTTGGATACATAGAGCAGTTCTTAAAATACAAAAGCTGAACAATAAAATGTAGCAGCCTGATAGACCATTGCTTCATGCACCTATTCTCCAGCACATGGGGAAAGGCTTTGGTACAGTAATAAACCAAGATTAATTCTTTATTCAAGTTTATTTTCAATTTTCATTTGGAGTAAATACAACTCCAGTCCTTAATGTTTCGTCCAGAGCAAACTGTGTGCAGTTTAACTACTTCTTCTTGGAAGTACAGAGTCAATCATTTTGTTATTGAACCTGTGGTTCTCTGCAGTCTGGCAGAAGGATCTCCTTTCTTTTCAAATGATTATTGATTCAGAGAATAGTTCAGATTACACTTTGATAACATGAATTATATCCTCTAATAGCACATGTAGACCTTCAGTTAGGAAGAACTGAATCACCAATTGCATGCATAGTCCTGTGATTCTGTTGTGATGACTAACTTGGCCACTTTAGTTAATTAAAAGGCTATACAAATTGTTCATTTATGGGCTGATCCAATTCTCATTAAAGTTAAAATCAATGGGAATCCTTCCTGGGTCTAACTGTTCTCCAGTTGCTGAGTTTGGAAGGATATTATGATCTAAGTTTCAAAAAACATTAACACAGTAAAAGATGGGCAACAAAGCTATGAGAACAATAACAGAAGGAATTTAGTTACATCAAGTGCTAAAGAGTTATGCAGTCTAAGTTAGCCATTTTCTCTGGTCAGCCTCTCTGAAGTAGCCCTATTCCTCCTCGCTCTGGTGATCTCCCACCTGCACTTCTAAAGGAAGCCTGCAAAATCCACTAACATTGCAGTTACAACCAGCCACTGCAGAAAAGAATTTTCTGGACTGCAGTGCCACCCAGAGCAGGCACCAAGTGCAGGGGGAAAAAAAGGGGCAATTAGTCTAGAGGTAACAGAATGGGGTGTTCAAAAAAATACATTGCATTCTCCACACAGATGTAGGCTGTCAAGCTTTTTGGAGTTAATTTTCTGGTTTGTGGAATCCAGTAGGGCTCATTTAAGGTTAAAAGAACTTTGGTTAATTAGTGAAAAAGAAGAAATGGCCCAGTTATCCCAACTGAGCCAATTTTTCTTGAAAATCCATAACCATAAATGTTTTAGAAAAATACCCTTTTGCAAGAAAATAGTGGTGATTTCACAATTTGGAGCTTTGCATAGTTATTGTTTCCAGCTTAGAATGGAATTAGGTTATTTGGATTTGAGCACTACAAAATAATTCGACTTACTTTTTTTTTTAAGAATGTACTTTCTGATAACCTATTCCACAGGTTGTCACAATGCACCCTGATAAAGTACAACAGTGCATACACTGTGAAATATATTGTTTTTAAATTAATAGTTGATAAATTTATGATAATAACATGATAAATATTATCATGTAATAATACAGTAAAACATATTTTATTGCAAAGTATATAATATCCTCCATACACACTACTTTAAAAATGTGCAACTTAAAAAAAATTTATTATATCATTTTTGTCCACAAGCCATTTTAAAAATAGTTTTATACTGTTTTTGCTTTAGAAATTCATAGTTTGAGTTATATAAAAAACCAGGAGAAACAGAGAAGTTTTAATGTAGATCTATATATCGTATATAAAAATGTATATGTTAGTTACAAAATGGTGATGGTTCTGACAACACACAATCTGCTTAGGTTGATTTCTATGTTATTTTTGTTTGCATAAACAGAGTTACTGTTACATAGCTTTGATCAGAAAGAGATGTTTTGCACATTATATAATGGAAAAACTTCATTCACGTACTTTTCTGAACCTTAAGACTGATGAACTTCTGCACCTGTTCATGCAAAGGAGGAGTTTTAGTTTTGCACTGATCCAGCTGTGACTACATGCCCCATTGTTTCACTTCTGACTATTCTATGTTTTTCTATCAGATTATTTTTGCTTTGGAGAATTTTTAGGGATTAGAAGTAATAATAAGTAAAGACAGTTATTTTGACTCAATTTATGGGACAAAAAAAGCCCCAACAACAACAATGACAAAAACTCCAAAATCAGACCAAGCTTCTGGTTATAACAAGGGTTAAAGCATCCAGTCAGTTTCCACCCTGCATGCAGTTCAGTGTTCTCTCACTGACATACTCCTGTGTTCATGACAAGAAAAAAAATAATTGCTTACTTTGTTCAGCAGTTATATCTCAAGATATATTTAAGTTCTGAAAATAAATTATCCTCAAAGCATCTACTGAGATTTTTATTTTACAGTTAGGCAACATAAAAATGATAAATAGTACTTCTTTACATTTATTTAAAAGAATTAGCTCTTCTAACATGAAAGTCAGTCAAATTTAATTTCTGAGAAGAAATTAAGTGAGAGAGCTTACATGAAAAACAAAAGTGCGTAAGCATTACTTTAGTGTCAATGTTACGGCTACACAGGAGTGGTCAGACAATGATAAAATCTACAAATGTATAAGAATTCTTGATAAAAGTTCATCTCAAATTGTCACATCACTGGATTAGTTCAGAAAGAATAGCATTAAAAAAGTGGTTTGGGGGCATATCAGGTTATTTCCTTAATGAAACAGGCCTATATCAATAAAGATACCAAATTTGCAGCTTCATCTGCACTCCATAAGTATGTGATAGATATTTCTAGCTTTTGCTGAGAGAATTTCAATAGAGCAGATGAAACAAAATACAGAGAAAACAACTGTAGTGGATAAGCTACAATAAACCAAATAGAAAAGAAGTTTCAGGATAGCAACGATTTATAAAATCTTTGGTCAAAGCACATGAGGGCTCATTTAGAAATTTAAACTTCTAACGGGGCTGAAATTTCATATGGGTTTTGCTGAAAACTTTGTATGAAATAATTTCAATTGGTCAAAGCACCAGGAGTCTGATTTGCCCCTGACTATGTAATTCCAAGCAATTCATGCATTAATGGCATACTCCACTTAGGGTAAGCTGAGCCTGGCAGATAAACTGCTGGCCCTCAGGTGTCCATTATATCCATTAAGCACCCAACCCTCACTGAAAGTAGTTCCCCCCACCAAGTCCACCAATATGGTTGTACCTGCAATCCTTTCATAACCTACGTCTGTTAGAATGAACCAGGTTTGCAGAAAGATTAAAATTCTGAGGTATTTGACAAACTTGGGGCAAGGAACAATGACACACACAAGTATATCAACTTTTAAGCAGTTTGGGCAAAGGTCCCTCATTTGCCTTCTGTAGAACCATCTTGATCTGATTTGGCTGCAGCCATAAAACACTACTGCACTCTACTGTACTTTCCCAATTTATAAATTTCATATATAAACTTTTGTACACCCACAGAGAAGAAAAATCCTCTGCAGTTAAGTACCACTGTCAGCTTCTATCCATGCTGACATTTTGTAAATGAATTAGTGTGTGTGTATATATATATATGCAGACAATGTTTATGAAAGAAATCTTTAAAATGTTCTTTCTCCAAATTACCATGAACTGCACTTAAATGCAGTTTATTTTCATTCAACTGTATATAGGACAATCTTAAAAGAAGACTTAAATGAATAGACTTAAGTGGATAGTCTTAAATTGATACTCTTAAGTGGTCTATTAATCTAAAAATAGTCTCTTTCTTAAATGGAGATAAGATTTCAACCCTAAAACACTGCAAGTGGACCACCAACTCAGATCTGCATAATTAAAAACTTCCATGAAGAACATGGCTATAAATATCCTGTTGCCTGTCTCATTTAAATCTTTCCTTTGCATTCTAATCAGATATAAACAGGATCCAATTCCCAATTTGAAAAATAAACACATTAAAGAAAATTAGTTTAGGCATCATTACAGTGTACATACACGAGTGTCTACATTTTTTTTAATGGACATTTGCTATACAGCATTTAAGTACGAACTGTAATTTGTCTGTGTGGCTAATTTGACCACACATATTGCAAACTGTTTTCATTTTCCTTTATTGTCCTCTAATGAGCTCATCAAGAGTATATAATTAGTGCAGTAAACTGCATAACACAGGCTCTGCCCTAAAGCAGCCAAGCAGAGTTCTCGACCAGCCCACTCTCCCACCGGAACTTAGTACTGTTAATGGCCCATGATCAGTAGGAAGTATATCGAGGGATACACTCTGCTTTAAACAGCTTGTGATCTCTGGCTTGAAGCAACAGTTCTGGGGCTCTCACCATCTGTACCGACACACAAATGAAAGTTGTTCTCTCTTTTTAATGAAGCCACTGAGGTCAATTAATAATGGCTTCAGATCCCTGAAAGACATGTATGACTGAGCAACTGGATTCTAGAGAAATATCTCTTTGTGTATAAAAGTTTTAATATTCTCTGCAGTAGGTAATCCTAGAATTCTCTGCTAAAATCGGAACCTAGAAGCAGACATGGGTTTACAAAGATACAACTAATAAAACTAATAGAAGTAGACACGAGTTTGCAAAGATACAACTAATAAAACTACTAGAACATTGCAGACATTTAAGAAGGGCACAAACACAGATATAAATATGGTGTAGCAGTCAGGTAGATTTCAGTCTAGGTAGCTTTGGAGGACACTGTACTTGAGAGGTATCATGCTTCCCTTCCAATATACAGCGTACCATAACAAACCGACACTTTGAAAAATGGGCAACTTGAAGACTTAAGAATCTGGTGGTTTAGATTCACAGCATATGCTACACTGTTGTCAAAGATCCATAAGATAAAGAGATTCCCATGGAATATCTACATTATCATACAGAAAATTATTCTAATTTTTGTGATCTGTATCCTGCAGGAGATTGCTATATTAACACAAGGAATCACCAAGATGTTTGGTCTTGTCTCAGTGTTTTTGTCTGTTTTTGACACCACCAGCCCCCAAAACATGTGGAAAACTGCTGATAGCCTGGAAACAGCATTGCAGTACTATCTTTTCTACTTCACAACTAGCATCAACATGCCCTCTTCAAAGGAGATATGACATAGACTCTGAATAAGCAAGTTTTACAATACTTTTACAAGCTAAAAGTAAGAAATTTCTTCCAGAAGAGTAGGGTATCATCTATGCATACCCATTAATACAAGCCTCTGTGTGTGTGTATATCTGTATATATGTAAGTATATATACACAGGCATATGCATACATGCAATTAATGTCCACAAAATCAGTTTGGATATTTTCCTAGTGTCAACCAATCACAACTATTAGGACAGTGCTTAATCACTGGGCACATGAGCAACTGACAGAAATGTAAGGAAGGGAGCAATAAAAGCTAATAAAGAATGCACTGAAAAACAAGACAAAAATATAAACTCAGTTACTGTGAAATCTGACATCACCATTCCTCTCCAATCACTTCTTATTTATCAGCGCCTGCATAGCAAAATAGCACACTCAGGAGCTTCTCTGGTAATTAGTTTATCAGGACTCTAATCTTCTTCTGCAATTAATCATGTAAAATCTTATCACCAGTTTAATTTTAATCCCTGCTGTTCATTTTCTACAGAATAAAGTACAGATATGTATTGTGATAGAAACAGTTTTTCATTTTAGTAAACACTTAAAATCTGAAAGAAAAGTTAGAAAAAACCTGTGCACAAAATAAAATTCTTTACAGAAGGCTAAAGTACCATTATAATTCATCTTCCAGTGCTGCTGCAGTAGATTATTAGATTTCACAACACAGTTAAAAGTGCTGGAAAAAGGAAAATTAACAGTATCTTAAGAATAAAGAAATGTAAATTACATTTTTAGGGTTTGCCTACATGTATTTAGATTTTTCTGTAAATAAATACATACATACATATCAGCATATAAATTATAAAGATTATTAAATTTACATTTTTGCCCAATATAAATAAGAATTTATTTATTTTGTTTTCTACAAAAGCATTTGCAAATAAAATGGCAAATATATAAAGCAAAATCAACAAGTACTAAGGATATATAAATATAAAACTAAGTTTATTACACAACAGTAGGGAATTGTTCGTCACATTCCTTCTCGGATGGCATTGCAAGCAGTACTAGATTTTAAACAATGACTCAAACAATCAAGAATTAAAAAGAAAAAAAATACCACAGACCTAATGTATTATTCTGCTCTGTAACAAAGTTGCTATTTAAGCTTAACCAAAGAGGCCCTTCAAATAATTTTTTTCACTAAGTAAAATTCCATAAAGTTTACAAAACAATAGTGCTTATAGAAACAGCATAAAGAGTAATAATTATCTGAGTTTTAATGAAGTAGTATAAAATGTCCCTGTTTTTAATATATTCTCATATCTAAAGCAGGAAATCAGGAGTTTATAATGTTTTCCTCCTAGAAGGAAAGAGAAAAACTTTGAGATATACCTGCAGGTCATCAGGAGTGAAAGAACATAAATACTGATGAGAACAAACTGGAAGTATAGAAAACATCCAAGTTAAACTAAATTTATACCCTTCCAGATCAATATGCTTCTAGCTGCACTTCCAGATGTAGATTAGATCTACATTAGATCTAAAAGAGAAAAAATGAAATGTCATTCTTCATTGCAATTTATCTCCATTTTTTTCTTGAGAGCAGAGTAATTTATTAGAAAAGACGTTTAAAAAAAATCTGAAAAGATAGAGACATAAATTAGACTTTTACTTTTGAAATAGAAGATTCTATTATTGAAATTAGTTGTTTATTCCCTGCACCACAACATAAAGGTCATTCCTTGTCTAACTTAGCAATTCCTTCAGAAATATTGTCCCTACATTAATGCTGCCATTTATGTAATTTTTTTAAACTAAAATAAATTCCATACTGAGTAAGGTCTTGAAATAAAATTAACACCTCTCTGAAGATATTTAACAATAACTATTGCGTAGATCAATATGGATCACTATAGATTTTCTTGTAATTCATAAGCTTTAATACTTGGTATTTTTAAACTTCATACATGTTCTGTGAAAGACGTTTGATTTTCACAACATCATTTCATCACATATGTACTCACCCAGCTGCTAAACTTTGTATCTCAGTCCCCAGTGTTTGATGGATTTTTAACAGCATTCCCACTTTCTGTTTGTATTTGTGACTTCCCCAAACCACAATGGGAAATCACAAATTTGTGGTAGAAGTCAATTTCAAAGGAAGCCTCTTCTTGAAAGAAAAGCAGTGAAGTTATCCAGTGGTAAATTCTATAAAAATTTCTGAGACCAGAAATTTACCCAGGTACAGAGCTGAAATCGCTGAAGGGCTTGCCTAGAAGTTTCATGAATTCAGAAAATGTCACTTTTTTCATATTAAAAACACATGCAGTCCGACTGTGGAAGATAAACAATCATAGTTCAATGATACAGTGATGATATAGCAGCAGCTAAATGGGATTTCTGACCAGAAACATACAGTAGAAAAGGTCCAGTTTGTTCCTGTCCTGGCCAGAGACAGATGTTACACAGAAAACAAAGTAACAGGAATTAAAACGTGTATGCACACAATTACTTCCAATGTGAAGATAATTTTATGTAAAAGGAAACATAATACATAATTAATATATGCATAGCTAATATAATTAGTGTTCAGATAAATGAATTGCAGCATGGTGACTGTCACTGCATCTGATACTGTGGGCTTCTGCACTTAAACACTTGTGCTTGGTTAGCAGCAGATTCTGCTCTCATTAAGATTTTGAACAGGCCTTCACTTTATGAAATCCCCTGGCTCTCCTTGGCAATTTGTTTCCTTGGGATCAATAACTATAAAAAGTGTTGCCACAGTGTGAATGAGGATATGAGAAGTGGACCCATTGCCTCTATATGGCTCCTTTACATAAACAGCATATTGCTTGTCATTCTAAAAAATGCAAGAAGAGGGACCTTTCTCTTGTAAGGTTGATAAACAACTGCACTGGACAAAACATGGCAAAAATTAATTATAGAACAGTAAATGTGTGCAGAATCCTGCCCCTGAATAACATACTTTGTACGTCTGATGGCACTCTTCAAAGCAGAACAAATATATTTCTTCTCCAATTATGAGAAGTACTTCTGTTAAATCAAAAGAAAAAGAACAAAAAATATAAAAAAGACAAAAAGCACAGTGCTACCTGTTTTTAAAAATTAAATATTACAAAAAAGGCTTTATTTTTTATTACATAATCCAGATTCTCAACTGAAATACAATTGTTTTCACTTGTAAAAATACCCACTCAAATATTTTAACATGTAACTTTTCTGTCATAATTGCTGTCTGAATTTCTGTATCTAATTAATGCAAATGCATAAACAGAACAAATCAGTGAAGAATCTGCATATATTCCAGCCATTTAACAAACATTTTTTAATTGCCATAAAGTATGCAGACAGTTTAAAGGTAGGATGACATTTGAGGACCATTGTTTGTTTAACAACTCATATTGACAAGGTGTCTTGATTTCTTTTACCAATGTGTTGCACTGTGGGATTTGCAAATCAACAGCAAAACAACATGGACACTTCCCCTGGAGAACCCTTATAACTGCCAAGAATCACCACCAATAAAAAACTGGCAGAAATAAGAGGGCAACCTTCTCTGCTAAGTTTTGACTAGATTTTCACTTTATGCAGCCACACCTAGCATATCAGGTGTTGGTAGATGGTGGCTGAAGAATTGTTTCATTTTTAGGGAAGGAACAAAAAAAAGGAGGCATTATGTTGGATACTAAACTTGCAGGAAAAATACAGAATTATTCATACACTATTACATTGATACTTGGAACGCATGAAGCCATCACAGATTCACTTCCTAACCATTAAAACAAATTAAAACTGTCCTGGAAGTCACTGAAGTAACTTTTTAGTTACTTAAGAAATAAATTTTTGGAATGTGTTTATCTTCCTGTTGCCAACTGGCAAAAGCATGCTGCACAGCACTGTCTTTTGGGCCAGAGATGACATCTATCTGACTCTCATAAAATTGGTTTCAGTTCTCTCTTCAGTTCAAAATGTCTGAAATAAAGAGGAGGGTCTAGTGTATGAATTAGTGTGTAAAGTGGAATGATTTTTGCTGAATAAAATGTGAACATTTCATCACATGACATATTAAAAAAGTAATTTTGGACCCATGTATCATGTATTACTCCTCAGAGTTACTTTTATCAAAACAGAGATTTGAGCATGCATTTTATAGCAATTGGGACTGTATTTCTACTTTATTGGTTTAGATAGTTTTGTGAACTACAATTTACAAATATCTTTGGTCTTTCTAAGGAGTTATACAAAGAACAATGTAGAGACAGACCACAGCTGACAAATAGGCTGTATGACTCTGAAAAATGGGAGAAAAATCTCATTGGATTCAGTGATTTCAACTTTTTTTCTTGAGAGTTTGACACTCAGGCAATTTCACAATCCTCAGTTCTGAATAAGCTCTGAAGAGGTTAGAATCTGCATAATGATTGCAAATTGAGTCCTTAGTCAACATTATTCATATGAAATATATGATCCAGAGATATCCTAAAGATCTGGACCACAACTGAAATTATATGTCAGAGATCCAGAAAAGAGGACAGGAAGTTCTGAAACTACTAGTTCATTAGAGGACAGAATACAAAACAAATAGCAACCTGTTATTTTGTATGTCTTGGACTAAGAATATTATAATGCAAATGTAAAGATTTTTTCATTTTATTTTCCAAAAAGAAAAGCCTTTGGAAAAAAATAAAAGGTTTGGAACACTCTTCTTGCATGATCATATACTCTACTATTTATATTTAAATCTGCAATACACCTATACTATATATCCTATTCAAGTTATGTAATATTTCGAAATCTAATTAACAAGGAATTGGTTTTTTCCAAGACCACACATAAAATTCTTGTTCTCCACTTGGCCTCCACATAAAAGTCTCTGTTCTAACTTTGAGTTTCATGGGTTTTTCTGAGATTACATACAAGAAATAATGACACTACCAACCAGTTTCAGCCAGAGAAGCAAGAATACTTTCTGTAAGTTGGATAAGAATATGCAGAAGAAGAGTTTAGTTTTCAAGAACATAGGAAATAATCTTTGTGTCTCCTCAACAGAAGCTTGAATTGCTAAATGCATAAGAATAATGTAATAGAATCTTCATTATAGATCTGTCTTCATTAAAAAAAAACCTCACACACACACATTTCTCACATTTTCTGGTTCCATCCTTACACATGCATTATTCCAGATGGAAAGTTCATGATTTTCCCTTTCACACAGAAATATGTGTATGCCAATCACTCCAGGTCATTTAAGTTTGCTGAATCTCTTCCTTGTGGGGCACTATGACACAGTAGTCTCCCTATAACAAGTATTTGTTTACATCGAAGAAACAATAGAAGAAGTACTCCAAGGCAACAAAATCATTCACTTTCATATCTGATTTCATCAAATTGTTTGCATTACTAGTAGGTGGTCAAATAAGGTATGTAAGAGTTCATGTAACAGAAAAAGAATACAAGTAATTTCAGATCTTTCAAGAAGAGATTCTGGGAGCTAACAAGGATGTCTCCTGTGCCACAGGGAAACTGCCTTTTCATAATGCCGGTGATAACTATTTGTGCTGCTGCTCAAATAACATACCACATAATGTTTTTATTACAGAGACTGCAACTGCAACTCAAATTACCCATAGGCCTTACATTTATTTTTCTAAGTTGTAATCATGAACATCTCTGAGGATTTGTCTGTTATGACCACTCCACTGTTTAGCCTTGATTTGCAACTGGCATTTTTGTGATGATAGATGAATCTACTGGGAGACTCTGCTTCTCTCTGAAATCTAACCCATGGACAGTGTATTCACCAAAGCTAATTTTGCTCCTAAAATGGCTGATCTCTCCAGGCTCTCCTTGCAATCAGTGGAGACAGGTTGCTCCAAAGATCAACCTTAATTTCACATATCCAGCCTTTCTGAATATATTTTGTCTCTTTCCATTGCTAGTCAGGAATACAATATACAATCTACCATTTAAAGTACAGATCAGCATTTAACATCACACTCTTATATTTATCAGTAAAGCTTTTTATTAGTGTAAATTAGTCTCATTGAACCAAAATACAGCCACCTAAAGAGATTCAGGTATCTTGGCATATGTCTCGGTTCTTTTAATTTCTTTCATGCTCACTCAGTCGAGCCAACATGACTGAAAAGTATACTCACTTTGCTTATCAAATCACAACACACAGATGGACAACTTCTGAGACAATGGCAAGGAAGAGATGGAAATTTCTTAGTATTAAACTGATAACAAGAAGGAAAACCATCTCAAGAAAAAAAAAACATCTTCAGAAGAAAAAGTCTTCATATATATCACAGAAATATCCCTCAGCTACAGTAATTTCAGCAATTTCCTTTACAATGAAAAAGTTAGGTAATTTTCTTTCTCAGTTTCAAAACAGATTTATACCATTTTCTTGCATAGTACTTCCCTTAGTGAGGTTAGATTTACTAAGAATGTAACTTAAGACTATGTTATACTGGATAGACATCGTAAAAAACTTTCTTTTCTCTGTAATGCTCCCTCCTATTTGCTTTGGTTGAGCAGGAGTTAATTATTAAAGTTAATTCTTAAGTTAATTCTTAAAATATATTTAACTTCTTTCAGTGGCGTTTGCTGAAGGACTCTTCTTTCTTACACAAAGACACTGACAATAATAGTAAATCAGCAAAACTGAAAGAATTTTTTATTCTTAAAATTGGATTAAAAATAAAAACAAAAGTAAAGTCTTCAAAAGTAAGGCTGACAAACTACAATGAGATCAGGAAATGAATGAAAAATGGGGGAAAATGATAGAAGGAAAAAAGAGGGCTGGCAGACACAAAGGTGAGGTTTGCAGGAGGAGAACATTCTTTGAACAAAAGTTTCCATTTTATGCATGTAATGCATCCAGTTTCATTCCTTAGTTATTTGCTAAAATTTGTGTTCTTTTCCTTACACTCTGCTAGCTACAGAAATATTCTGAATTTTTATGTCTAATTAGAATGTCTGCTCACTTAAAGTATTTCAATCCATAAATTGATCATCATTTTTTTTTACTACCTTACACTTTAACATACTCATAAGAGAAATATAAGGAATAATGTATAAGAAAACCACACTTAAATTTAATTTCAAATCACAATCCCTAGCTCAATTCAATGCCACATCATTTCTATGTAGTTGAACTATTGTAGAGCTTCAGAATCCTAGTCAGGGACCATGGATTATTAACTCATCATTTATAAAAACCATACAAATACATCAGAAATGTATCTGCTTCTGTCTATGAGAATTGAACATTAAGTAAAAAACAATAAACAACATATAAATACACAGGAATTGCTGGGAGTGAAAAAGAACATATACAATTACTGTTGACGTTATAGAAAATCACTTCACAATATCAATGTCTTAACCAACACTCAGCATTATGAAAGTAGAAAAGGCACTTTGCAGTGAGACAAGAGATACAGTACTATTTGACAACCTCTGCTTTGTGTATTGGCCAAAGTCCTTTCCCATTTAATTCATCCCTAAATGGGTTTCTGATCACTGGACTGGAGAATCAAAGGCAGACAGCAGCCACAAGTAACCTCATCACTGTCATGTGTCAACTGAGCTCGAGGGTAGCTTGACAACTGCTAAATCTGAAAAATTATTAACATCCTTAATTATATATTGATTTAATTTCTTCTCATGTACTGTGACACATTCTTTTTCTTAGAAACTGTATCATAATACACAAAACAAAGCGAGAAGAGAGTGTTGAATGATGGCTGTGGCATTTCTTAACTTTTGCTGAATGTGTGACTAAGTTTTCAAAGCAAAAATACCATGGAACCTAACATGGTATACAAGTGGAAAGTCTTAACATAAAACCAGGTGATTTGGGGGTTGGTTGTTTGTTTTTGGATTGGTTTGGTTTGATTGGTTGGCTGGCTTTGCATTTTTTTTTCCCTAAAAAATATAATTCCTAGCTGAAACTTCTAATTTTTGAATTAGATTACATTATCATAAATGTCTAATCTACTTCACTAATTCTCAAATAAGAAAAGTCAAAAGGGTACCTCTCAGCTAGTATAACCCTGTCAAAGAAGCAAAGATTTCCATGTGCTAATTGCATCAGTATTGGGACAGCCAGATGATGTTATAACAAGAATATATATTTTTGCTGGAGTGTCTAAAAACAAAGATGATGGATGTGCAATACAAAAAAATAAATCAATAGTCCAAAGCTGTGGGCGTCACAAAATCAATTTTGTTGCCTAGAGTGTTCTTCAAAAACTATGAAAAAAGCAACATCTTGAAATGAGATGAAATGATACAACAGAATAATAACTGAAAGACCTGAAGCACTTTAATCACCTGAGTATTTTGGTGGTTTAATCACACTGCAATATTTATGTTCCCAATGGTATCATTCCATTATATGGGGCTTTAATCTGTTTTCCTTGAGGGGAAGAGAGAGATGCCACAAGAAAAATTGTCATCCACACAAGGAGTTCCCTCTCTTCCAAGCTTCTCTCTCCCCACTACCTGTTGGTTTTCGGGTTTTATTTTTATTAATATAAGAACAGAAAGCTAGGTCCAGAGCAAATTTCTTTGATTTTGGCAACATCACACTGACTTTCACAGAAATATTTTTCTCAGAACAGAAATATTAATTGAGTACACAAAGGAAAACATCTGCAATAAACACACATAATCAACTTTAAATTATTATGTGAACACAGATTTCAGATATATATTTAAAGTAAAAAAAATGCTACTTTAATAAATGTGACAAGCTGAAATCATGTCTCCTCAAACTTAAGGCAAATTTGTTTGCAAACATATATAAAAAGAGAAGAATTACACAGAAAACAGATATTTTCTCCCAATAATTTAGTGTGTACTCTGAAAGTAGTTCTAAGTGAAGTCAGCAGTGCAAGTCCAGCTGAAGAAATCACTTCTCAATTCCAACAACCAACTGCAAATCAACTGTGTGAAAAACATAGTAATTAATTACCCAGGAGAAAGGAATAACTCCTAGCTGGAGGGGCAGTAGTCAAATTTTAAACAATCTATATTGTGATGGGCAGATCCAAAGAAAGCCTTAATATCTAAAGAATAAATGTAGGTGTCTCAGCTCCTTGCAAACTGAAACAGGAGCCTGAGAAGAGTGACAAAGAAATCCATAGAGAGCTGCTTACAGCAAATCAATCGAAAATGAGAAGTTCAGGCACATGTATGAAAGTCTACTCCTCCAAAGCCTAAAGGGCTGTAGTCAGAATTACATAATGGAAGGTGTTCTGATCTTCCCAGGGAAGCAAGGGAAATGTGAACCTATGGATATGTAATTCCACCAAACTGGGACATGTGCCGAACTAGCTGATTCTGTAGGTAGTATTTTCTGGATAAATATGTGCCAGCCTGCACCATCTCTAGTGGTGTGGTTTGGTTAGGTTCAGCAAAGAGTTCAGAACTCCTACCCAAAGAAGAAATTATAGATGAAGCAGTTACACAAGTCACACAGCAGTTGAGAACTCTGGGTTCTAGCTCCAGCTTGCACAATTGTACATGCATTTTATTTTTTAAAAAACAGCATAGAATTATAGAATTGTTTAGGTTGGAAAAGACCTCTAAGATCATCAAGTCGAACCATTAACCTAACCACACCAAGTTCACCACTAAATCATATCCCAAAGTGCCTCATCTACAAGTCTTTTAAATAGCTTCAGGGTTGGTGACCCCACCACTGACATGTTCCAATGTTTGACAACCCTGTCCATGAAGAAACTTTTCCTAATGCACAATCTAAACTTTCGCTGACACAACTTGGGGTCATTTCCTCTTGTCCTATTGCTTGATACTTGGGAGAAATAACCAGCCCCCACCTTGGTACACCCTCCTTTCAAGCAGTTGTAGAGAGCAAATGAGATCCCCTCCGAGTCTTCTTTTCTCCGGGCTAAACACCCCCAGCTCCTCAGCTGCAAAAGACTTGTGCTCCAGACCCTTTCCCAGTTCCATTGCCCTTCTCTGGACACACTCCAGCACTTCAGTGTCCTTCTTACAATGAGAGGCCCAAGAGTGAACCACAGGATTGGAAGTGTGGCCTCACCAGTGCCAAGTACAGAGGGATGATCACTGCCCTGGTCCTGCTGGCCACGCTATTCCTGAAACAAGCCAGGATGCCATTGTCCTTCCTAGCCTACCCAATGCCAAACAAGCCAGAAATAAAGCCACAAGCAAAATAAACCAAAATTACTATGCCTGCTGTGTTTTGATGTTATTACTACAGCTATGCATTAGATTTAATCAAAGCATGCTTCCACTATGGACTTCTCAGGTAGCTTAAACACTTCCTTGTCTCATTTGGAGGCCAGATACACACCTGCTGATATTAAGACAGGTATAAGCATCCAGAATAAACAGACATAAAGATGCTACTGTAATTCCGCACAAGTCTAGTCCTGAATGTCCAAGTCTTCCTCAAAAGTGGTATTTCCAAAGGTAATTATTTCCCAAAGGAACATAAATCGAACAAAAGTATTAAAACAAAGCATGATATGAATTCTTAACTCCGTGAAAATGATGTTTCATTGACATATATACCCACACTCCTGGTACTTTGTGAAAGCTCTGATTAATTGCCAAACAAAATTGAGGCCTACAAGCCCTTTCGGGTTTTATCCATTTTACAGCTGTTTCTACTGAAGCACAGGAAGAATTTTATGTTTCCACTATTTTACTTGTCCATGAATTTCCTGTGAATTCAGAAGTCCTAACTCACACACATCCTCTTTGTCATTCAATAGAAAACTCTCATTTCCTTGAGTCATAATACCCAAAAAATTAAAAACTGAAAAGGGAAAAGGAAAATATTGGATGTAATGTATCACCCTCTGACATAGGAAACTTTTCATTTCTCTTTTATCAAAAATTCAAGATGCTGAATTAATTAGACTATTAACACATTAAAAGTAAATGCTAAGTGTGAATTGCTTCAATTTAATCACAGCTGAATCAGTTTTATTTTGCACAGACTGGTGCTGTATTTTCAGTTAAGAAATTAGATAGTAATTAGAAATTACCCAGCAATTATGATCTAAGGGTGATGATTCTCTCAATGTGTTAGAAAGTACCTGACAGAGTATTGATTATACATTAGAAGTTTACTATATAATCAGCTTAAAACCACATGCATTGTATTGAAGATACTAAAGCAACAAATGCTCCAATACAGGTGGATCTTGGTAACTTCTAATTCCTCTACTTCAGAGTTCCAGTGAGTTTTTTGTAGCTCCATATGTAAGAGTGCTCATTGAAATAAAATGAGATTGATCAGTGCAAAAAAAGGTGAGACAACAGCTGATAATGATTCAGGATCCTTTCCTGCTTCCTCAATTACAATATAAAGCATTATTTTGTGAGACTTTTACTTTCAAGATGAGATTCTTGACAACAAATACTGCAACATTTTTGAAAAATACCATTAAAAGACCATCAGCGGATCTCATACACAAGAAATATTTTGATGTTCTTAAAAACATTGAAGAATATTTGTTAAATAAATATTCTTAGAACTATAATTCACAGAAAGCCTGTTGAAATAATATCATTAATCACAGTTTGGAATGACAAAAATATATTTTGCTTCTCACCAGTATGGTAACAACATTTTTTGGAGTGCAATCAATCTGTCTTTATCTGCTTAAAAAGGTGATTTACTGGCAGATGCCATTTTGGGAAAACCCCAATATTTCTCATTAAATGTTGATGCATCAGAACACTGAATCCCCTTGTACTGAAGGTATATATTAAAAAAACCCCAGAAAATTTATCAAAACTAATTTTTTTCACTTAGATCTGTGTTGTCATGGTGGTCTTATTCCTTTGAAGTGTGTATCCTCAAAGCTACATCAGAATCATTGTTTTCAATTTTCAGAAATTGTAACTGATGGAATGCAAAGAAAACTTAGAAATTATGAAAATCTTTCAAAATATGCATAGGAATAGGAAGAATAAGTGTCATAATGAAGCATGAAAACAATCTGAAAACTGGATGTAGAATACAGTTTATGTTACTAGTCTACTAACATGGCTTATTTTGGCATTAGATGGCAAATTAATGGCATTAGATGTTTTTTATGCAAATTTCAACCATGAATCATCTAATTCTCTGGGAATCTGCATTTTCAATTTAAAAGAAAAAAAAAGAAAGGCTAAAGCTAATAGCACTGGAACTCTGAGAAAAGTTGTCTGAGAATAATCTGAAATCTCGAAGTTCATAGGAGAAATTAAGAGAACCTCAAGTACATTACTTTGTAAACACTGATGTTCAAGACATCCATTTTTTGTTTTGTTTGTGTGGTTTTTTAAATCTGAAACAAAATTTCTAAACAGAGTTGGCAAAATGCAAAGTATTTTAGAACAGGACTGACATTCTTTGTGAAAGGACTTTTGTATTTCCCAGCGGAAAAAGGAAACAGTTAAAATGTTCTGGGCAAGAGATTTTTCTTTAGAGCATATTCAATCACATTAAAGGATAATTGCTGCTTTTTACTAATAACCATGAACCACTTGGAGGAGCATCACTGCCTCTGGAATACACAGGGAGTTCTGAAAATACTTGAACTCCAACACAGGGAGGACTTGTACCTCTAGGCACAGTATTTTGCTTTTGCCATTTAACTCTTAGGTCTTGCTTCTTCCTTTAGAGTCTATGCAGTATTATTGCATTTTGTAAAATAGAGTTCTCCAAAGTATGTGAAGTACCTTCCAGACAAGAGAATGTTTTTTCCCAAGTGAAGTTCAGGTGCTGTAAAGCATGCAGTATAATTCTGCTTTGTGGCTTCACACTTGGTTGAATGCTACGATACAACTACATCAGGTATTCTCAGTCTTACCTCTAAAATTTTATTTTCAAGGACTGGCTACATAGGTAGAGACTGTCCAAGGTTTATGTTAGCCCTAAGTTATTGACAGTGTCAAGGCATTTTTATTGCAGCCAAAGGAAACGTAAGCTTCAGTCTGCCCTACTTCCACTATTTACCTCACAGTGACTGTAAAAAGTCACAGATGAAATTACCATGCTGGAGAGGTACCTTCCTAAGTGCAATGGCACCCCACGCTTTTCTCTTTGAGGCCTGTAAATCCTAGTAATATTTTGGTTTCATCTAACTCTACTTTATCCGCAAAACTGTTCTTAATCACTACCAAATAATATTAATTGATAACATGAAAATAGCTGTTAAACTAAATAAATGAAATTTTCATTTACCAGTCAGGTAAATAAAACAGGAGAATTTTGCTGTTCCTAACAGTCTAATCGTTTTAATGAATAGGTTTCTGTTTCAGACATCATTCTGGCATAAATGCACCCAAATAGAATACTCCAGGCTCTGAAGACTCCTTTTTTTACCTTTTTTCCTCTTTTATTTTTCTCTTCTGTCTGCTTTCATAAAAGAACAAACTTACTGTATTTTTTTAAAATTCTATTTACCCCAGATAATTCACAGGTCTTTTATAAAAGACAGCTTAGGAAATAAGATACATAAAAAGAAAGGGTTTTGTGATGCAAAAGAAGAATACTTCTGTTTGAGTCTGTATAGAATTTTCCTTCCCTCTTCATGAGATTTAAATGAGTTTTATAAGAGTACATTTACCTTACACATTTAAACTACAGTGGCATTACAGAATTTATAATAAGACTTGGTAAGCACTATTGTGACATTTTAGTTTCTTATCTTATATAGTAGCAAATTTGTATAATACTCCCTATGTTGGGAAGCTTGCTTGGAGACTGTTAGTCCCCTCCCGGTCTCCAGAAAATGGACAAACAGGTCCTGTATCTCAGCAGTATTCCTCTTCCTCAGTCACTGGAATATACTCTCCTTCCCTTCTCTTGCTCTCCTGCCAGCCTTATAGCTCTGGCTAACAGTCTCAACAGACAGCTTCAACCCTGTTTCAGAGCACACTCTGGCCAGATGGTGAGGGTACTCTCCCTGTCTCCACCAATAAAGACATGAGCAGTAGCAACACCACCAGAACTTCGCTCCTTTATGTCTTAATGCTCTGCAACAAGGGCACTCGGGAACCCGAGGGAAGAGAAACATCTGCTGAAAATCAGGGCCTAAGCTCCAGAGAGGGCACAAATTCAGACACACCAAATATGCTTTGTGCACCAAAAAGCCCCTTGCTCACTAACAAGACTCTGCAGAAGTTCATTGAACTCTCTCCTCTGGCTTTCACACAGACTGTCTCAGGAGGTTTGGATCTTCCCCCTGGCATTTATAACTCAGATTGCATTGATTTATTTTAATAAACAAATCTGAATTTTATGACTCAGATGGGTGAACATGTTTTATACGTTTTCAATGATTAAAACTTCTAATTTATTTTTCATCAATACTCTACTTTCTTATAATTTACAAAAATTACCAATAGCAATGACACATGTGTTTTATCAAAGAAGCAAAATACACTTTTTTATTACATTTCTGAGCCCCCACCTAACTCACAGAAACTTTTTGCATCTAAAGAATTTCAGGTTGGGAGTTCCAGAGCTTCGCACCACACACACTGCATGAAGAATAATTTTGGTTTGTTCTAAATTGGTCACCAGGTAACCTGAACTTAAGGTAAGTTGACCTTAATTTCTTAATAACATTCCCTTTTTTTTTCTTTTAAAATATTCTCTTGACTATAAGCTTGTTTACTGAGAGGGGTATTCACACATGCTGAATTTGGGAAAGAGTTCCTTTCATCAGAGAGATACTGATCTAGTGAGGTGGCAATGACTAAAACATAGCTTCTTCCACTTAACTTAACTCTGGACAAACTCACACAGTGTCTGACTTAATAGACTGCAAATCATACAAATCCTGAAAGATGTACCACAGTTCTTACTTTCACAAGCTATACAGAAAAGAAGGAAGAAGAATTTATGCTTCGCTTACCCCTTCTTTCAGCTGTATCAATAAACAGTGAAGAAAACAGCCCAGATCAGCCTCTGCAATTTGCTTATAATTGGGAGCAAACACCTGCACCTCAGTTGCCTATTAGCTCATGTGAGATAGAAAGAGGAGGAAAGGACCCTGTATTTTCTGTCAACCACCAGTGAAGGAGGAATGAAATACAATCATTTTGTGGAAGGAGAAGACAGAGATATTCCCTATCATTCACATGTAAGTACTGAATAAGTTGAACAGCTTCATATGGTAGGCCTGGCAAATAACATCTATTTCTTTCCTGGTAATACTAAAATTTCAAAATTTTTATTTCTAAAAAAGTAATGAGTCAACAAAATCAGTTAATTTTGGACTATTACTTTTCATTTATTTTTGGGCCTTTAGTTCTCAAATGTCAAATATCATGAGTTAGTATAATTTTATATAGGTGCAAATTCACAGAGCATAGATCTCATGCAAATATGTTGAAAATAAGTTTTATTTTGCTCACAATACAATCAAAATTGAAGATATATTTCAATTGGGTCTAATGCCTTGCTAAGCTATGTACCTGGCTACACATGAGCTTTCCCTATTATTCATCTGAAATCACTGTAGAAAAGCCTGGTCAAGAGGGCTACTTCAGCCCTCTTGGGCTACTTCAGGTCAAAATTTGGAAAAAAGCATATATGGTATAGTCATTAATCAATGATAGTAATTTTTACAGTCTTGTTTTGTACCAGATACTGAAATTAGATCTGTTAGGGGGAAATCTTCCAATTCATAAGGAGCCCTACTGAAATTGCTTATGTTCAGCCTACTGATTTCACTCATAAGCTTTCATCCCACAACTTCTGGAAAGCTACAGCTGTCATCAGAAAAAACTTGCATTTGTGGAATTCCATGTTACTGCACGTTTCTCACTAAGTAAAACAAAGTCAGAGATGTACATGTATTTAACGGGATCTAAAATGTAAATTTCATTTGTGCCTTCAAGTCAGTCTCTGAAAAGGCATTTTTCAATCTGATTTGAATCTTATACTTACTAAAGAGTGAATATAAGATATTACATAGTAATGCAAACAGAAAGTATAACAGGAAGGAGTCCTGCAGAGAACTATTAAAATGGCATGAATTTCATGAAAACCCTCTTTCGAAAGCTTGTGAGGAATTAATTTCTTTTCATCTGTACGGCCGCAAGTCAATAACAGAAATCTTAAACTGAGAAACTCTGTAGATAATTGAAAATAAGTAGAAATAGATTTACTACAGAAAAATATTTTAAAGATTAATTTGGCAAAAGCAATATACATCATGTTGATTTCAGCTGGTGGCTGTGGTGCAAATGTATATAGAACTCATAGTACCAGTTATTAAAGACTGAAACTGGTGAGATCTGCACTACAAAGAAAACACATACTTAACTGTAGATATAAATTAGTCCTAATTTCTCTATAATAAAACCTGCTAGGCATGCAGCAATAACTTCAAACTTCACTGTTTTGCTTGATATTATCTAACTTGAAATTCTTCTTCAACATGGAGTTCTCTCGACCCTCAAATTAATTAGTTTGATCTCTACTTTTATTTTTAATCTTTCCTAAACCTTCTGGTAGCAGCAAATTGCTTGTGGAGAGCACAGAATGGAATAAAACAGCTGGACTAAACTAATGTGTTGGAGGGAGGGAAAAACCTTTGCAATTTATTAATGTATTCAAAAGACTGTTACAAAACTTTACAATTTAATTATTGGAAGATTATAGAACTGCTTCACTGCTTCTGTGCTGTGTTAAATAAACTGTACGTGCAAGGAGTAATAAATGAAATTGTTAATTTCAGTGCATCCTTAGGGAATAGTAAGAGGGGGAGTTTACATTATTTAGAGCTCCAAATGGATTTGAGTTTATATACAGTAATAAATCTTAACTACATTGTTAATTAACCCTGCCTCAAGCCCCTTTTTGCCTTAGGAGTTGAAAGACACTGTGTCTGTTAGGATAACTCACCATTCATATTCTTAAAGATGCTTAGAACTGGGAGAATTTGTCGATAATAGGGCACCAAGGCCTCCCCCACCATTTCAGCTGACACCACCAGGTGCTGGAGGACTTTCAGTGTGGTGCAGAGGATCTGTCGGTTACGAAGGTTCAGTGCATCTGTGATGCAAAAAGAACAACAGGCAGAAAGCAGAATTAATTTCTAAAATGTAGAGGAAGGGGGAGGAGTCCTCTAATGGACAAATTTAATTAAACTATACTCTGTCGGGAATTGTAAGTGGGCCTTTATTAGCCCAGCTTAGAAAGATCCCAAAGATGGATTGCAGTCCTGATGTTATAAAACACTGCCTTGTCTGATTGTTATTTGTTCCCACAATTTGTGCTGACTCTTCAGTAGCCCAAAGAATGCGGCTCATTATTCCCTCATGCTGCCTGTATAATACTGGCGTGGTCCAAACAAATGAAAAATAAATGTTCAGTAAGTACCATTTGGGGCCAATGGAACTATACAACTGCAAGACAACCTGCAAAGGTTGACAACAGATGCATTCTAGTGCAACAATTAGTGTTTGTATGTTTGTTCTCATTTATTTCACTATCATTTTATTCATTCAACTGACAATTGCTACTATTCTGAGAATCAGTACAATGAAGCAAATGTTTATAGAAAAAAAGCCCACAAACAAACCTTGTAGGCTTTTTTGAAAAGAAAAACATTCTAGGGGAAAAAAAAGATTTTGTCTAGCCTACTTAGATTTTTCTCTTAGCTTTCAGTGTCAGGCTTCTAATCTTATGACATTAAGACATTTCATAAAAACCTCTTGTTTCTTCTCTTTTAATTTTACTAAAAGCAAGTACTTTTCATTCTCTCTTGTAATTAAAAAAGAGTCATGCTTGAAATACGTATTTTATTTTCCCAGAAAAATCCATCTATTTATAAAAGCATTTCTGAATTTATGCACCTGGATAAATTTGTCAGCAGTTGTCAAATTTGGTATGCTCTTATATATTGGTCTGCCCACCAGTGTTCTGCTCACTTACATAGACTTCTACATCATTGCACTGGGACAGAACTGAAAAAGATACGCTCATATTCATTACTATGTTTTATAAACAGAGAAATATATAAATATGTGATTGGAGACACCATAACAAAGTATAAGTATTAAGAAAAAATTGTAGCAAAGACCACAAAAAAAATTTGAAGAGGAGTTACTAATAACTTCTTCCAGAACTGCCTCTTCCAATGGAAGTAATAGGATTGAAGATATCTGTAGTCATTGCAGAGGTGCTGGAGCTAGATGATCTTTAAAGGCCCCTTGTAACCAAAGCATTCTATGAGTCTACAATTCTATGATTCAGTATTTCCAGTGCTGAGTTTCATCAGAGCACAGGAATGCTGTTTCATAGGGAATGAAGCAGTATTTTCACAAAGGAGTAGTGTCAGTTTTTCCATCTCTTTAAGCAAATGCACTGTAACCCACCTGTTTCTGCTGCTTATCACATGCCTGCTGAGTGTTAAAAATCAGAGCTAGATCTCCAAAGCAAGGGCAGAGCAGATTGGTTGTGTGAATGGACAGAGAGAATTCTCAAAAATCAGCTAGTAAATAATCTCCCTTCACACCTCCTGGCATGCTTGTGAACAGCATACTGAAACCACTGTTAGAAAACAGAAAGCTCAAGGTATAAAGGTACTATTACACATCATCCAAGTCAAAGGAGTAGTTAAATGAAAATACAGACTGAATTCCATACTTCTTATTTTCTAGTCCTCATTGTAGTCACTAGGCTGCACTTAATTTCATATTGTCTCTGAGCATAATAATGTGTGGACAGGAAGGCCAACAATGCAGCATGCTCACACTAAATTCCAGCAAAGAGGCTGGCTATTCCAAATTATGCTTTTGTGGATAGATCTTTTAAGGCTGCTTTAGCAAAGAGAGACATCCAGATGCAATTTTAAAGACTGGGTCCAAGTCTCAGGTAGGAAAATACTCTGTCAGAGAGAAACAGGCATTCATTTTCATGAAAGAGTAACTGGAACAGGAATTTTTGGGATTCCAATGTATAGATTTATTCACTACTAACTTGTCATGCACATAAATAATAGCTAACTGAACTAATAGGGAAATTATCACTAACACTTGTAATTTTCAGTACCGTAGTTATGTCATGCATATAAGCGTGAATGAACATTTATATTAAATTTTATGAATTATTACAAATTAGCAAAATTAATTATTCATACACACACTAATAATTAATTAAGGGATATATCATCGACAGAAATCACTGCTTCTTAATCCTTAACAAACAAGTTGTACCCATTCCCAGGAATAGTACTTCTGAACTGTAGAAGCTGTCCCAGAGGATGAAAAACCTTATTTTTAAGCATGCAGAGTATGTCATGTAAGTGGAAATGGCTATCCAAATACTCCTAGGAAGAACTTTTGGATGGATCCCAACTGATGCTATAGACTTGTTGATGTCCAAGTGGAGCAAGAGGTATCTAATCATTTCTCCTTGGATTATGGCAGCTTCATTCTGCTCCCCATCCCTATCTCTAGCTCAGGTGTATTCTGGGCATTCTGACAATACCTGGTCTTACAACTAAAGATGGAGGCCATACCAGTGGAGGAAGTTTTCTCTTCACATCTTTAACCCTTGCAGGCCCCAGGGAGGCATCAGACTTTCCCAAGAAGTGGGTCCAGTCTGTATATTGAGCCTTCCGTTAGATGCTGATGGGATCTTCTTATTAAAATGACCAGTTGATTTTTTTTTTTTTATGGAAGCAGTTTTGATGTAGGACACAGGTCAACTTAACCTTTGTGACATCTTCATGCTAGATGAACCATTATCCTTGTTGTTGTTTGGTACCACTTGCAGGGCCTTGTACCTACTGTATAAGGGCACCCAGGAAGCTGGAGCAGTCCCAGAGGAGAGGCACTTGTCGTGCCAGCAAAGGAACTTGTCACCATTGCCCCCTATCCCTTGAGGCATTCTGTTTTCCCAGGAGGAGAAAGGACAAGGAGAAAGGAGAAGGGAACCTGCGTGTCTGCCTGTTGTGCCTGTCTCAGAGAAGACAGGGTGCAATTTCAATAGTCTCTCCCTCACTCTCCTCTATACACCTCAGCCTACCCACCTCCTCCTGGAGCTCTGTCACTAAGCTAAGGAGTTCCTCTGCCTGGGGGCACCTCCCTCAGCTGTGCTCGCTGCTGCCTGGTACTGGTATAGGAGTAGGGCACACACTGCAGCCTGCAGAGNCACCTGTTTCTGCTGCTTATCACATGCCTGCTGAGTGTTAAAAATCAGAGCTAGATCTCCAAAGCAAGGGCAGAGCAGATTGGTTGTGTGAATGGACAGAGAGAATTCTCAAAAATCAGCTAGTAAATAATCTCCCTTCACACCTCCTGGCATGCTTGTGAACAGCATACTGAAACCACTGTTAGAAAACAGAAAGCTCAAGGTATAAAGGTACTATTACACATCATCCAAGTCAAAGGAGTAGTTAAATGAAAATACAGACTGAATTCCATACTTCTTATTTTCTAGTCCTCATTGTAGTCACTAGGCTGCACTTAATTTCATATTGTCTCTGAGCATAATAATGTGTGGACAGGAAGGCCAACAATGCAGCATGCTCACACTAAATTCCAGCAAAGAGGCTGGCTATTCCAAATTATGCTTTTGTGGATAGATCTTTTAAGGCTGCTTTAGCAAAGAGAGACATCCAGATGCAATTTTAAAGACTGGGTCCAAGTCTCAGGTAGGAAAATACTCTGTCAGAGAGAAACAGGCATTCATTTTCATGAAAGAGTAACTGGAACAGGAATTTTTGGGATTCCAATGTATAGATTTATTCACTACTAACTTGTCATGCACATAAATAATAGCTAACTGAACTAATAGGGAAATTATCACTAACACTTGTAATTTTCAGTACCGTAGTTATGTCATGCATATAAGCGTGAATGAACATTTATATTAAATTTTATGAATTATTACAAATTAGCAAAATTAATTATTCATACACACACTAATAATTAATTAAGGGATATATCATCGACAGAAATCACTGCTTCTTAATCCTTAACAAACAAGTTGTACCCATTCCCAGGAATAGCACTTCTGAACTGTAGAAGCTGTCCCAGAGGATGAAAAACCTTATTTTTAAGCATGCAGAGGATGTCATGTAAGGGGAAATGGCTATCCAAATACTCCTAGGAAGAACTTTTGGATGGATCCCAACTGATGCTATAGACTTGTTGATGTCCAAGTGGAGCAAGAGGTATCTAATCATTTCTCCTTGGATTATGGCAGCTTCATTCTGCTCCCCATCCCTATCTCTAGCTCAGGTGTATTCTGGGCATTCTGACAATACCTGGTCTTACAACTAAAGATGGAGGCCATACCAGTGGAGGAAGTTTTCTCTTCACATCTTTAACCCTTGCAGGCCCCAGGGAGGCATCAGACTTTCCCAAGAAGTGGGTCCAGTCTGTATATTGAGCCTTCCGTTAGATGCTGATGGGATCTTCTTATTAAAATGACCAGTTGATTTTTTTTTTTTTATGGAAGCAGTTTTGATGTAGGACACAGGTCAACTTAACCTTTGTGACATCTTCATGCTAGATGAACCATTATCCTTGTTGTTGTTTGGTACCACTTGCAGGGCCTTGTACCTACTGTATAAGGGCACCCAGGAAGCTGGAGCAGTCCCAGAGGAGAGGCACTTGTCGTGCCAGCAAAGGAACTTGTCACCATTGCCCCCTATCCCTTGAGGCATTCTGTTTTCCCAGGAGGAGAAAGGACAAGGAGAAAGGAGAAGGGAACCTGCGTGTCTGCCTGTTGTGCCTGTCTCAGAGAAGACAGGGTGCAATTTCAATAGTCTCTCCCTCACTCTCCTCTATACACCTCAGCCTACCCACCTCCTCCTGGAGCTCTGTCACTAAGCTAAGGAGTTCCTCTGCCTGGGGGCACCTCCCTCAGCTGTGCTCGCTGCTGCCTGGTACTGGTATAGGAGTAGGGCACACACTGCAGCCTGCAGAGATATGGATGTAGATGGATATGGTAGAACCAAACAGACTGAGAATTTGAGCCTGAATCCCTTCAAACTGCAGAAATTGGCAGTGTGTGTAAGGAAAATACTTGTAAATATCAAAAGAAAGATCATTTTGACTACAGAACTGTTGTTCTTCTTCTTAAATATTTGGGCTGCAGCATGCATAGCAGTCAACCACCTCCTTCTTTGATTATATTAGACACTTTATAAACATTCAGTTAGAGGCACTCCCTGTCTCAAAGATATACCACTTCCAAATATCTGTTTATCTTTTAAAAAAGCTGGTAATTATTTTCTGTGCACTACCATCACTACAGACCATTCTCCCACACGAATAAAAGGAAGAAAATAATAATGCAGTATATAGAAAAAGTACATTCCAATACACTGGAAAATGTCAGTGATATCCAGAGGTTAACAGAAATTGAAGTACTAGTACCCTTACACAGGAATAAAGCAGACCATTTAGGGATCTTGGTACTTACAGCTACACAGCCCAAATGAAGGAAACATGCATAATATCCAAAGTATTCCAATTTAGAAAGCATTCTAGGCTGTTGCATCTTGGTCTAGGAGTCTGCTGCAAGACATGGAACTTCACAATAATAGCAAAGTGAACAACTGGTTTGCTTCTCAGTTAAAGATACCTTTCTGCTCCCTGAAGGGTTTTGAGAGGACTTTCCTCCCTCAGTGGTACATATTTCTCTTTGGTCATTTAGACTACCATAACACTGTCTTAAGCAGCAAAAAACTCCAACCCAAAAAAAAAATTACTCTGTTGCTTGGTAGTTTTGATATTTTCTACTTTAACGGTATAAACTGGAAGATTTTGCTTCTGATTTCACTTTTCCAAGAAAACCTCCAGCTTAAATAATTGCTCAATTGAAGTATATAATGAAGTATTTTTCATTCAAATATGTTATTTTGTACTGCTATAGCTGTTCCAAACAAATATTTTCTGAAGTTCATCGTAACTTTCTTAAAGAAAAGAGAATTTTACAATGATAGCAGATTAAATATCTGATTTTAAAGCTCAGTATCTAAGTTAGCTCTGTTTCTACCATTCAAAGCCAAAGTAAAAGATAATTATAAAATTTGAAAGCATATTTAAAACACCACAGTGCTGTTTATTAAAGCTTGTTAGCAATGAGACAATATAAAATACCAACTCATTGACTTCAGTGAATTTTAATCCACTACATTTTTAATTTCTGATAAATTGTATTGGCAATTCATGTAAATTGATGTAAGTTTAATATTTCTTTTGTTAATTCCATTAAGAACAGAATCTTAAGATATATGCCACTTGTTTATTTATTCATTTAGCTAGATGTTTACATATAAAGAAATGGAAATAATTATTTTAAAACATTCAAGTCTTATTCTTGAGTAACATTTCTAACATCTCAAAAAACAGACCTAACAGTCATACAAGTTGATTTTTTTTTTTTTTTTTTTTTTTTTAAATGTGGGCGTTTGGAAAATCCTATCTCACTCCCAGNTTTTTTTTTTTTTTTTAAATGTGGCAGTTTGGAAAATCCTATCTCAGTCCCAGATATTGTCTATAATAGAAGCCACAGCTCACATCTGAGAGATGAGATTGATAAATTCTACAAGCCAGGAAACACAACAGTATTTCTCCCAGGACACAGTGCATCTTTTTCATGATACAATGTATTTCCAAAGAGATCCAATCAGAACATTCTCTCCCAGACAGCACACTGATATCCTGAGCTTTACAGAATCAAATCAGTTTCCCTAAACTTCCATCTCTTCTCTAAATACTAGCTTTAGATTTTGGTAGTTATATAAAAAGTTATGTTGATAATGTAATTCTCTTCAACTTTTTCAAATACTCCTGTGAATCTACGCTTAGAAGTGCACCAACACTTTCCATTTCCTATTTAAGTCTCACAACCAAACATTAAAACCAATTTAGTTTGCATTCATATCTCTCACTCAATTGGTAAAAGAGGCAACAGTTTTAGAAAATTCTTTGCCTGAAGCAGAACAAGATACATAGAGTAGGAATCCTGTGGGGTAACAAGCACTCAGGATAAAAATGCTTGACTGTTGTGATCTACTTAATCTTGTTGATCAAGGGCTTCTTTTAAATTCACAGAGTCAGGTTTAAAGAACTCCTAACATGAAGGGATCTCAAAATGCAATTGATTAAAGTGATACATACTTCTCTTACAAAATTTTGTCCAAAATTTCCAAAGTGTATAATACTTAACTACCTGTGCTTATATAATAGAATTATGCTAAATTTACAGAACAGTAATGAAGGCTGTTACCAAACACAGCATTTCAATCAAGAGTGAATAAAAACCAGAATAAGAACCTTATGTTCTGTGCTTTCTAGAAGTCCAGTAAGAGCCTGATCCAAATAACAATACAGATGTTACAAATTTCTTTCTGTACAACTGAAAGAGTAATGTGTTACAGTGAAATGATGGGAAGGAGAAATAGGGGGCAAGGCATGAAAACCTTATGCCAATTTTGTCATCAAAGACCTTTTTTTGTAAAGCCAGAGTCTAAGGTACAGAAAAGGCTAAGATCCATAACTGAAACATTGATGCTTGTAAGAAACATGATCTACAGAATATGGAAGAGAAAGTCAGTGGCTTTTTCAGCTTGAGTTGTGCTTGTAATTGTAGCATTTTACTAGATCAGCTCCTATAAAGCTTGAATTCTATTAACATTTGTGGACCCAGTTTAATTATATAGTATGAAGTACACTTAGAAGAGAGTCCTAAAAACCTGCTCAGTGACTATGCCAGTCTACAGTTTCCATCCATTCCTAGATGTACATTCTTTCCTCTGTGCTAAGATACTAAAACTGCACCAAGTACCCACCCTCCTGATGAAAACAGGTCTGTTATTAATGAAATGTGGTGCCATTTACAAAAAAGGTCTGCAGAATCAAAGACCAGTAGTACAGGCATGTGTAGTGCAAAACTTAATATAGCATTCTAAATGTGCTGTAGATCCTTGAAGAATAATAATGTGGACAAGAAAAACTTGATAACACAGTTTTCTTAGACTTTCAAAAGGTATTTGGTAAGGTCCATCACTGAACTGCTGTGGCTTCCACACAAATAAATAATGGCTTAGAGATAGAAACTGAGGGCAACATCAAATGATCACAGAGGAGGAGTATCACTAGTAGGGCCTTGCAGGAAATCTGTGCTGAAGTTCATGTTTTTCACTAGACCCATAGGTGATTTTTACTGATGATAACAAAGATTTCTGATGATACCAAGTTATTCCAGATGCCAAAGACAAGGATTGACTCTGAAGAATTGTAAAAGGACTTTAAAGTACGGAACACCTGGGTGATAAAATTGCAGATGAAATTCATTTCTAATAAATGCTATATATTAATAAATTTATAAATTCAGGAAAGAACAGCTCTAACTCCAGCTTTAAAAGTCAGATATGTTAATTGCAGATTTCACTTTCCAAACACGGACGAGATTTATCTTTATGGAATAAGAAACACAGTTTCTCCTCACAGACAAGAGTCAATAGCAGTAATAAAGAATATTACTTCCTATACCATTTGAAAATACCTGAAATAACCAGTTTTGAGCAGAAGAATCTAACATAAACCTAATTGCAACTACTTGTACTGGTTGATGAAACCTGCAGGGGAAATGTTTTAGTAGTTTAATATCAAGGCAATTAAAAAAAAAATCAGAGACCTTTGCTTTCTTTAAAGGCATTTTAAGTCTATAGAAGCAAGCTTGTTTACTTTTATCCTTCAGTCTGTGATCTTAATAACCAGAACTGGTTCTCAAGTGCAACAGTCAGCCAGGAGGAAAATTACAATTACATTAGATTTTTAACTTACTTTCTGTAGGTGATAGAAATCAACTTACATGATTTGCAGAAAGAAAATGACTGCAGACCAGAAAACCAAATTTATTCCATAAAACTATTGCAGCACTTTGTGAAAGGAAGTATTTAACAGTCATTAAATATTCCTAAATACAGTGAAGATTTGTGAGAAATATAACTGTGTTTAGGACAACTGCTAGCAACACATTCAACTTTACATATCTAAATGCAAAAGTGACACTGATTTGACATTAAATGGGAATTAACTACACTGTAGTCCAAGACAACATTTTACACGCAAACAGAATGTGAGCAATAAGAAAACAGAATCAGTTTAATTTGGAAATTTATTAAACATTAAAAAGGGCTCTGTAGGTGACACTGAGGGAGTAATGCTATATTCATTTCTCTAGATCTGACTCACAAAAAAATCAATTTCCTTAATGAAACATTTCCAACAAAATTTAAGGTGTCCTTGATTTACTGTATCACAGAAGTTATTTTTAACAGCATGGTAAAAGCCTCAAAAAGGAAAACTTCAGTGTTCCTTAGGATGGAGATTAGTCTTTCTGGACTCAGTCAGAAGAACTGGTCTGCTGACTGGAACTGTGTAGAAACAATACTTCCTTCTAAGTTACAAGTGCAAAGATGTGCACTTTTCTGGCTTTTAGGCCTAAATTCAGATTGTCTACATATCCATTTTAGGATTCACAGCACAGAACAGAAAAGATTCTGGCAAGTGAGTGATCTAAGATACTTAAGTGTTTAATTTCATATTATTATCTTCATTAGCAAATCTATATGAAGATCTTCCTATTGATCATTTCTACCCATTCACTCCAATGTCTGTGCTATCATGTACTGCTCCTTCATTTGTGGCAGTGCTTTTATAAACCAGATCATTGAAATGATCTGACTTTAATGCCATTCTGAAAATATTTTAGATTTGTTTTAGATTTGTGTTCTTTGACGCTTTTTTTTTTTAATACATCTAGATGAGAGATTCACCAAATTGCTCCACAAACGATTGCATTAGCAAAAGTCAGAGTGTGGGAGCTGGAACAATTGGTGACTTTATGTGTGAAGGGGTTGAAAACTCCTACAGCTACATTGCCAGCAAAGCAAATGTAGATGACAGCATGCTCGCTGCCTCTGAGAGGAGTTGCTTCCACACACTGTGTTGCATGTCCCTGATGTTACTGATAGAAATAATAGACAAAGGTGTAGAAACTTCTGGCTCCCTCAGTGTTTATGTCTTCACGTGTATCTCATGCAGAGAACATCGGGGAACCCTGCAGTCAGGAATCTGGGAGTTGCAGAAGCCTAACGAAAGCAAAAGGACTTACGGCTTTTCTGATCTAACATTTGTTACGGCAAGTGTAATATCATAAGCAATAATTTGCCCCAAAAATGAGTATCAGAAGGAATTTTACATTCCTATAATGACCACACAGAAAAACATGGAAAGGCTAGAAAGATTCCTCAGTTTCCTAAAAGCAAGGGAACTCTCATGTAACCCACAGACATTTTTGCTTGCTCCCCCAGTGGGCTGTGTCTGAGTTCTGTTCAGCTCTCTGCCACCAATGCAGTCTGTGATGTGGGACAAAATTAGCCTTCTTCTTCTGCTTTTTTACCTGTGCAATTTGAAAGTAACAATAGGAAGCTTTTTGGAAAAGAAGATATTTGGCTGTGTGCTGTGCATCAGAACTTTCATGAATACTGCTGCAACCTATTTTGCTACTTGCCATACTTCTCAGTTTATATTTCTTTGCTGAAGTTTAAATAACTTTGACAATGGGTTTGCCTACATCTTCTGCAAAAGGGAGCAAAAAGCCCTACACCTTAAGTAATCTCATTTTCTGATTTTGTATTTTATTTATTTTTAGTTGGATTCCTTACAAGTTTGACATATACAGGTAATTTGTTTCTTCTAAGTTTTATGTCATGCAATGACTATATTTACAAACTATTTTATAATGTTTTTCCAGTGCAAGATACAATATATTTTGAATTTATATTTTGAGAAATCAAAATATATTTTGAACATTTTTCTCTCTGAGAAATTAATGCCTCCGACCTGAGGGACTTTTTCTTCCTCTGAATTTCCAGTAAAAAAAGTTCCTTCCAGTGTGACAAACAAAAAAAAAAAGGAATTATTTTTCAACTAAAGATCATTCTTTATTATTTTAATCATATTCCAGGTATTTTAGAAGTGAAACCGGGCCTGTTAATTTCAATTGTCTGCCTTTTTTTAAGTCACTGCTTGTTTAACCAGAAAAAAATTTGTTGGAAGGATTTAGGCTTACAATAACCCACAGATAGATTAAATAATATATTTTTCATCTTTAATGATATAGTGTTCAAATGTGTGAACTTTAAGTAAGGATGGCTGGAAGACAAATTTCTCTTTGAATCATTAAAATATAATACAGAATTCTAATATTTTATTTAAAATATTTTTAGAGAGCATTTAGGTCTTTACTAACACATTCCTTTGATGAGCATGCAGGAGAGAAAACTGCTTTTAAAAGCATTCTATCTGTCGAGTTGTTTTTCTGTCTTTCTTTTAGCCTTTTCCCCTCAATCATATATATTACCTTGCCTAACAATCAATTGATTCACTCCTTCAAAGTAGAAATATGGTAGTGGTCTAGAAGAAGACTGATTAATCAGAAATAACTTGCCCAGTGGGACACTTTAGAGACCGTAATCTCTGTAAAACAGCTGAGTTTATTGTGGATGCAGCTGAGTCACAGAAATGTATAGCTATGACTATGCTGCTGTATTACATAGTCATAGCAGATTTAAAACCCCTTAAGAGCACACATTTCCAAACTCCTGGAGATGGTGGTGTCTTTTAATATTAGTATGCTTTAAGTAGGAAGAAGCCTTATCCTTGATAATACTTAGACTCTTCACATTAAAGCTGATACAGAAGCCTTTTTAAAATAAAAAATAAACACTTTAGAATAAAATAAAGCAGAAACAACAACTTAATTTAGCTGGCAGATTCTTGAATGTGTTCCAGCACCATAAATTATGACTTAAGACTACATATCAAACCCTTACAAATACCCTTACCTAGCAGTCTCTTTCTAATTCTAAATGCTGTGTAACTGCTAAAGCTTCCAGGTAATTATAACTAGGCTAGATGCTGGTCTCAGCAAGACTTTTAAATCCTAACTGAATAAATGCTGTCAAAAACTTGCAATCTTTTCTGAAGAAATTATTTCAGCTTTCAAAAAAAATGATACTACCGTAGATATATTTGGGTGGTGTTGGAAATACAGTTCTAAAGAAATTATATAATTCCTCTCTTTACATGTTTCCCTTTTAGAGAGAAAAAACAGTAACATTGTTTTCATAACCTTTCTCAAGCATCACAGACTAAACATTCTGAATATTCTATATTCCTTTTGACATTTTGAAAACTACAGTAAGATAGAGACCGTGACATCTATAATCAACCTTTTTAAACGGAGAAAAAATTTAATGAAAAAACCACAGTTCTGACCCTTCCCATACTATTATTTCAGTATTATCAGGCTCCAAACTATGTTCACTTCCCCTTTTACAAAACTGTATTTAAAGCTGAACTGTCTCATGGACAGGACAAAGGACAGGAATGATACCATTAATGACTAAGAACAAAAGAGAAGCCAAATTTAACAAATATGAGCATCTATTGGTATAGGGGTAGTGTGCCGATTTAAGAATCACAATAACTAACTAGAGAAGGATGATGGTTCAGAATAATATCTCTTCAAGGTACTGACCTAAAGAAACAGGAAAGGACAAAATATATCTGAAAGATTAGGTGGTTCAAGAAAATAAAGTTTTAGTGGTAGCACACTTGAAGTTTAGTGGCATTACATTTATATTAAAATAATTTATTACTTTTTACAATTCTTTTTGACAAAAAACTATGTTTAAATATATAAAACCTTCAAAAGCAGTATTTTTAAAGTGCCATCTGTTGATTTCTCCTGTCATTTAGGATGAACTGGTCTGCACAGTAGAGGATTTACATAATAAATACAAAAAATCAGCTAAGAAAATGTCACTTCACACTTCCAAAGACCAAGAGCCACCCCATAATAAGAAAAACACTAACCAGAGAATCTATTCTGAAATACCGCACATATCAGCGGATTGAAGGCATGAGCTTTCTGGCCTTATATCTTAAAATTTACTTACATTTGCAATAATCTTTACATGATGTTCTGGCTGTCATGTCTTAGAGCTTAATTAGCAACTTTTCAAAAATATACATCATATAAATACAATTTATGGATTTTTCTCCTACATGTTCACCTACCTTTTATTGGGATAATGAGCTGAGGAACAACAGGAAGAATCTTGTTTCCACCATGCTCCAGCATGTCATGGACTCCTTGACGAGCAAAAAACTCATATGGAAATTCTGTTTCACGAAGCCCATCAAAGAACAAAGGCAGAAAGTAATGATAGTCCAGATTTTCAATCTCTACCTGAAAATACAAAATAAATAAACAGAAAAATGCAATTTTTCAGTACTAATACAATGTGATCAGGCCAACAGATAATCCATGCCACCTACACAGGCATGTATAGTAAATAATAATTCATTTTTTATCACTGCACAATATATTGAATTCCAAATACGGTTTATGACAAGATACTAAAATACAGAAATATTAGATCTAAAGAAGAGAATAAAAATGAATATACTCCCATATATTTTTACTTTTTCATAAGTCAGTACCAGATTCTGATATTGCTTACATACTGCTTGCTTACACACTTTACTTTGCAAGTTACCCATAGGAATCAAACCAGCCATTTTAAGAACAATACTCTGCCTATTAAAAAAAAAAAAAAAAGATATTATATCTTTACTTGGACACTCAAAATAAAAAATAAGAGAAAGAATCCTGTAAGCAACAAAATATCCAGTACAGGACAAACATCAATATTTGTACATAATTCCCTAATTTTTAGAACGTTGACCTAATTTATTTCCTATTAATTTCAAGAGCAGAATTATAAAGAAATTCCATGGTTCTCTACTGTGAAAAAAAGTAGAGAAATTATGTACCTATTTTTAATAGGAATCTCCTTCCAATCCTAAAATTCAAAGAAGTGTGTTTATGGCCTGTCAAATCCCTAATTACAGCTGAGAAGTGACTCAACAGCAGTGCATTTTCTCTGAACAGAATGTGATCCTTAAAATCACTTGGAGACCAATCCATCTCTTTATGAATGCACTTCCATCTTTACAACAGTGCTTAGCTGCTACCCTGTTTTTCCAGTGAGATTAGGTAGTATCCAGGCAAGATTCTTCACACCTAACAAGCTTTGTCACATAGACCAAACTGAAGCTCCAAATATACTAAATAAAATTTGTCAGGTTAAGCAAAAAAAAAAAAAAACAAAAACAAACCACCCATTGATTTCAGAACAGAAATCACATTCTCACTTGAACAGTGGAAGTCTGAACTAAAGCAGCCAAGAAGTGAACTTTACAATTCTTGGGTAAATCCCACAGTCAGGAAGTAGCACACAGACATTCTCTGTGAGGCCATGGTTCATTTTCCTCCTTGCTTGACTCTGAGTAGATCTGAATCCTGATCTTGCACACCTTAGCTATTGACTTCAATCTTTCATTTTGAAACAGATCAATCCTTGATAAATCAAAATTAACTGGAACTGATACTTGAAAGTAAGTATTATACATTTGCTGTGAGCATCTCACTATTGGCAGACAGTGCCAATGACATACTAACATACTCTCACATGCACTGATTGTTAATCTCTCCTAGGAGATTAAAAGGGCAGTTGTATAATACCTATTCACTGATGTGAATGAAATCAAGTCCTAGTAGTGGATCATGCAGGAGAAGGAAAAAAGGAAACCCACATTTCCTGTTTTCTCAACAGCATATATTATTTGCTTCTCTATAATTTTTTTCTCATTGGCTTTTTGCTACACAAGAAAAAATGTCTTTTTCAGATGCCTTTAGAGTCAATATGAACACAGGAAAATGGCCTCAAGTTGCTCCAGGGATGGTTTAGATTAGTTATTAGGAGAAATTTCTTCACAGAAAGGGTTGTAAAGCACTGGAACACACTGTCCAAGGAAGTGGGAGAGTTGCCATCAATGAAAGTGTTCGAAAAATGTGTGGCTATGGCACTTGAGGACATGGTTTAGTGGTGAACATAGTGGTGGTGCTGGGTTGACAGTTGAACTTTATGGTCTTTTCCAAACTTAATGATGCTATGATTATATAATTCTATGAATATGCCAGGGTCAATTTGTGAGAAAGTTCAAAAACAGCAAAAAGAAATAACAAAAATAAATTAAATAATATGATTATTAATAAATAAAATAACAAGAAATAAAAGATATTTAAATTCCTAAATTAATGGTGTTTGTATTTATTGAGGACATTCAGCACCCTAGTAACAATACTGGTGAGACGACAAAAGAAGTTTTCCCAAAGGTCTCTGAGAACAGAAGACAGCAATAGAGCAACAACAAAATTCTGGTGACAAGCCTAAAACAGAGGCCAAATTGTTCATTACAGCAAGAAAGCTGTATCAGGTAAGAAGGGACCAGGAGGTCAAAAAATCATTGACAAAAAAGCAAGACCAAGAAGAAGTAATTTTTTCATGTTCTCTGTCAACAGGACAATAAAACTTCCTTTAGTATTTTTTTTAATGTTCAATTTGTAATTTACACTATTAATAGATTTTTGTTATTGAATGTTCTAGTTTCAGAAAATCAAAACCAAAACCTTTAACAGCCACTTGTGTCTGGCAAAAGCTTTAGATGTTGAAGAGAGAGATACAGTTAATAATATGTGGTCTTCTTTTTTTTAATGAGAGGTGTTTCAAAAGGCAAAACACCTTTACCACACTATGTCTTATTGAGATGGGGTTTAGAGTGTATTCCTTAAATGGGTATTTGACAACTCTTTCAAAATTACAAACTATTTCTGTGGTAAAAAATATCCTTAACACACACCAACATTAGGTTACTGAATCAAGATCTGCAACTATTTTACTCCAAACACACATCGTAGAATGTCTAATTTTTTTTCTCCCACTCTTCAATAGTATCTCCTCGAACTGCATCTGCCAGTTATTGTTCTCAAAGACTTGATATTTCTGATACTCCATGCCATTTTTTCAGCTTTTTTTTGTGCTTGAAATATGCTTTTTCTTTTTATGAAGAAGGCTTCTGTATTCAGAAGCTTGTCACTGTTTTTCAGCAATAATAACTGGTGAATAAAAGATATTATCCTTATCTATCGACTCTGTATTATGGTTACACATTACATATACATAGGAATGATATAGCAACTTTAAGGTGAATATGATTTCAGGGTTTAAAAACTACTCTGATTTTTACACACAGCACAAAAGATTTATTGAGAAAAATCTTTTACTAAATATACATATGACAAGTTGTAGATTACAAAGTGTTTGTGTGTACTCCTCTCTTCTCAGTTAGTTTCAAATCCCTAAGTGGTTGGCAAGTGGCATGGTTCTGAAAAAGATTCTGATTTCTAACTTATTTCTTGAAGTGTCAGCTGTCCAAGCACACAGACAATTTTTACTTAGCTTTTTTTTGCTCTATAATAACACCCACAATATGGAAGCCAGAAATATTTTGTCTTACATTCTATGGTGTGAAACCCTTTCCTTCTGTGTTTACTATTTAGCTTTTAAAAGTGACTATTATACAGCTGTTCAGAGAAAAATGTGATTTTTCTGTTTACGCCTACAAAATCCTTTTGTTTTTTATATCCACCCACAAAAAATGCTGATTGATGCTCAAATTCTTGGCAAAACTTGTCCACATCTGACAATAATGTTGCAGCTATGGATTTTAAGAAGAAATGTCACAATAATTATTATGAACTTCTGTACTAGTGGTTTGTAAATTTTGCAGACAGCCCCTGAACTTTCAGTAAATAGGCACAAATAAAAATTAATATATAATATATGATTAAATAACAAAAGCAACCGCAGTATGAGTAAAATCTTCTGTTTCATGAACTTCCAGGCTCCTTATGTTCTAAAAGCTCCCTAGGTGAAACACAATATACAATTAATAAGTGTTGCTTTATCATTACATACAACTAATGTACAAGATGGGAGGAAACTAATCACAGTATCACAGTCAATTTGTCCAGGAGAAAATCTGTTCCTATGAAGCAGCCCATAGTGAGTGGCAAGTCTGCTGAGACAAGGAAAAATCAGATAGAGATTCTATGCTGACAATAGAAAAATCAGCTTTATGGCTAATCTGTCTGATAGATAAAGAAAACAAACTATTTGAGAGAACTTAAGATCTGGAAGAATTTTGACAATAATGGTATCATTGATCTTCCTTAAAGAATCTTGTTTAAAATAATCTAGTAAACTATAAGACAAACACAAATTTTAGAAAGTAGTGTTTAAGCCACATAAACAATTTAATTTTCCATCTCATTTCACACAACTGGTTACATAATACTGTGTCTTTGATCTGATTATCCAAAAATTGGATTTGATCTCCCCGAAACATTATATCTGACTGTGTATGTATTCATTTAATGTCTTTGTCTAAGGCATTAAAATTAACTATAGTAAAAGAAATTCTGGAATTCTTGGCTTGATAAGGACAAACAGGAGTTTGTTTTAAGGATTGTAAAGATTTTGTAAGGATTCTATTCTAAAATAATAGAAAGATTTACTTTCATGCCTGTTTTGTAGGTTAATGAAAAGAGAAAAACAGAAACATTTTTGAGCAGTCTCAGTTTTGAACTTCCTTTTCACTTTTTCTTCCAAGATTTCTTTCAACCTTTCTTTTTTTTCTTCCAATAGCCTGTATAGTCAGGATGAAGCCTGTGCATTTCACAGCTTTTGGTTTCTTGCTTTTGATATATTTGATGCATAATGGCATGTTAGTTTTAATCTTCACTATGGAGTGAGTAATGCTCACTAGTATTTTCCAGACTTGACGAGATGGATTTTTCAATATGGTAATTTTGCTTATAGTTCAAAACACAATTCTGCTGTGGCATTTAATCCCTACAAGTTTTCTAGCAAGAAAATATTCTCCTCCTAATCTGTTCTATATCACCTTCCAGTAGGGTCATACTACGAAGATTTTCTATTGAAAGAGCTTTAGTCTAAGTTATTACCTGTGTCTTATCAAAAAAAAAAAAAAAAGGCGAGAAAAAAAAAAAAAAAAAAAAAGGACAGTTGTGCCTATATTTTTCATTCTGCAATGAAATGCTAAAATACTTACCTTAAAACAAGTGGAAGATTATCAGACTTGAAGAGAAACAGATAATGGCAAGGGACCTAATAGAAATCTTTTAACTCAAACTGTATTTAGAGCCTTTTTAACATATTCTGTAGATATTTAACTTCCCACAAGAAGTTAAATAACAAAAGAAAATATTTGTCTCCTATGGATAAATTAAGAGAAGCAAAAATAAGAAATGTCATTGGAGTGTTACAATACTGGCTATCTGAATTCAGCTTTGAAAGAACTCCTCATATAAAAATAAAACCCAAACCCTCAAAATCTAAAAATACAGAAATGTTAATACATAATAATTTTGAACTTACTGCATTTCCTACTACCTCCATGTTCGTTACAAAAGTAACAGTTACTTGGGACGACAAACCCCATCACTCCAAATGTCCTCTCCCCTTCCTCCTTCTTCCCCCACTTTTTATACTGAGCATAATGCCATATGGCCTGGAATGTCCCTTTGGTCAGGGGGGGTCACCTGTCCTGGCTGTGTCTCCTCCCAACCTCCCATGCACCCCCAGCTCCCTCACCAGTGTGGTGGAAAAGCAGAAAAGACCTTGGCTCTGTGCAAGCCCTGCTCAGCAATAACAAAAACATCTCGATATTATCAACCCTGTGCTCAGCATGAATCCAAAATACAGCCCCATACCAGCCACTGTGAAGTTAATTAACTCTACGCCAGCCGTAACCAGCATGATATGATAACCAAAGCATTTTCTTTTCAGTTGCCACAGCTGAAGGTGACAATCTAATCTTACTGGGGTTACTGAGGTGAGGAAAATTAATAGTCAACAAGAAAGTCATATTATTCACTAAATAAATAGAGGATCAATGACTGGCTAGAAATGGAGGCAAGGAGAAAGAAGATATGAATTTCTGTAAAATCTTCTCCAGCTAGAGAAAAAAACCCAGCCTGAAATCTCTTCCTATAAATGTAACTTAAGAATTGATTTTTATTAAAGAAATGTGAATCTCTAAGTCTGTGAGCTATGCCATTCAGAAGATAATCTAGCACATTTCTGGGAGGAGGGGATTTTAATCCTGCATTTTCATAAACCTTTTTAATTGTACTGCCGGGATTTAAATTTTTAAAATATACACCTCACTGATAATACAGAGGAGGCAAGTCTTGCCAAATATAGAAGAGGGTCAGTGTATCACTCAGGAAAAAGCAGGATAACAATAAATCCTTGGATTATGGGATATAGGCCTTAAAGTACGATATGCAATATTGAAGTGACAGATTAACAGCAAGGAGTTCTGCTAGAGTTCATCACTGTCACATAGAAATAGTGTGACAGGAAATAGAGTTGAGCCAACTAATTAATCATTATGAGCCACCAATATGTTACAGCTATGAAAAGGCTAAATATTATTTAAAATGTGAGCTATTTCTAGTACAGATAGGAAAGTATTAGAGCTACTACACAAGGCAGTCACAAGACCTTACCTGTCATTATCATCAATTTGCCTTAATATAAAATATATAGAATTCATTCTCATTGATTCCTCATTGGAAATGACAGGGACAAACTGATATATAGGAATACACCAAAGCGAAAAAGAAATAAGTGCTAACTTTTTCTTACTTATTTGGGCTCTGATCACATTAGATTATCTGAGTCAACTGATTTCTAAAAAAGCATGTAAAACATACTATTCTTTCAATAGAGCAAGTAGTTGTAGACTACACTTCAAGGATTGTTTCCTTTTAACTGATAGCCAGCATTATAAATAGAAGATGAAGCACCCTGAGAAAAGGGCTCTGTAAACATGACTCTGACAAACGTGGAACATACCTGAGAATTGTTCACGTGAAGCAAACAATGGACCACACAATAACCTCAGTGCCAGACAGAAGTATTTCTGCTACTTCAGAATGTATGCTTATCTAGTTACATTCTTCTTGTTCTGCAAAGGCTTGCTGACACATTTTCAGACAGTCAGTTTTCTCCTTTTTCTTTACCTGATTTATTAATATGTTTTATGTATTTCACAAACACAGTAATGTAAAACTTTAGATTAAGACTTATTTCTCTACATTCTGTTAATCTCTCATATTTGCAATTTCCTAATATGAGCATTACATGGTATATAAAGATAAATTGCACATTTTAAAGCCATGTGATATTATATGTATTATATACACCTACTGTGAGAGGTGAATGGGAATTAGGGTCTCCACTGGGGTCCATGGCCCAGTGGTAGATTAAGTTCCACCCTCAGCTGCAACATCTAAGAACCCCTTCCACATGCACTTAGGCACCAGCAAGAAGCAGAGGACAACCTCTGGTCCTTTACTACAGAACACGCAGAGGATTATCATTGTGAAGAAGAAATGTTCAATTTTGCGGACACTTTTTATCAGACACCAGTGGACAACTCTTCTCTGAAAGGGAGAGCAAAGATGCTAAGATTGTCCCAGGCAAGGGGAGGAGGCCCTCTCCAAGGCTGAGTTCAAAGGTAGAAGGACTATATGGAGCTGGTTGCAAGACTCTCCCACTACCTTCTGAGGAAAATATACCGATCTTCATTTATTTACTTTGTGCAGTTTGAAGTTCATTTTAAACTTCATCAGAAGAAGAGTGAACCAGTTTGTTCATCCCCACAAAACACATAAAATGCAGTACGTCAGTGAAGAACTAATTTAAAATTGTCTTTTTGGAAATAAATATTCTTTTGCTCAAAGAAGGTTTGCTACCATTTTAATAAGATGAAGCCTAACACTTCATATTATTTTTAAAGAATTGTGAAGGTAAATCAGGAGTGTGTCAACTGATTGCATCCCACTAGTGAAACTAGTGGCTAAATTATTGGGGTTTTTTATTTTTTTGACATTCTTTTCCTTTCTCTTTGCCAATTATTCATGCATAGCTGTTTGTAAAATTAACTTGAAATTGTTTGGTTTTAATAAAAATAACACAAAGCACAAAAGTTAGAGATAAAGAAGAGTACTGGGACAAAGGCACATAAAAAAGTGTCTGTGGGAAAAGTTAAATACAACTCTCTGAAGATTTATTTTCTTTTAATAATTAAACCCCAGCATAAAATACCACAAAACCTTCTACAATGTAATGCACAACTAGAATTGTCCATCCATCCAATTTTTGTCATGTTCGACATATAAACGTAATGAAAACCTGGCAGTTTTATGGTGTTGGAAATTGTGGAAGCTTATAAAACATGTCATTAAATACTACCATTTGTATTTTCACACACAATTTTTAAAAAATATATAACAGAAATGACAAAACCAGGTAAGAATAGTCATTTTTCTATATTAAGAGCATTCTATGATACAGTTCCTATTAGCTTCTGTCTCTTGACATTTATCTCATGTATGAAAATGACACTCCTCCCCAAGAAAGACCAAAGTCTGAACATTTCCACATAACCATCCAGAATCTAGAAAGATACTATAGCACAGTGGGACAATTGCCATGAGTGCTGTGTAGCTAGGCCAGGAACTCTTGCATCATACCAACCAAGAAGTTATACAGTCAAATCTTACTGAAACAAGTTGGAGAAAGCAGGACCACAATGTGTCATTCTTCACTAACTTCAGGACCAGTATAGAGGAAAACCAAAATGTTCTCACTGCCTCCAAGTGCACTTGAGAAAGACCATGGACCAAGAGCAGTTTTGAAGCAGATGACTGTCATAAGGTCAACCACCAGAAATCCTTTGTCCCATGGCTTCCAAGAGCCCTGGGAGATGGCTCTGAAGCTATCTCATATTTTCAGTCATAAGCTGATTGAATGAAATACCTGAGAAAATGTGCTAGCAACACTGAAAGGTCCCCAAAGGTAAACTGCAGACAGGTGAATAAAATACTAAGTGAACAAACTACAGATATTGACAGAGCCCAGAAATGGAAGGGAATACTGCACCATCTGCTGGCTGACGCCAAACACTGTGAAGGTATTCTCTCTATTTCAAGAGCAAACAATGAAACAAAACAGGCAGGATATTACTTGAAATTTCAAGGTCAGATTTTGGAACAAACTGTCTGTGTTACCATAGAAAAGTTAAAATCCTCTTATGAAAATCCATGTTATTTCAAAGTCAAAATTCAAGACTAGCACATAATTTTCAGAACTCATAAGCAACAAGCAACAGCACGACTAACAGATGTTTGCATGAACTGTATCTATGCTTAAAACCAAAACAGGGTGTGAGTCATTCTCTGATGCACAGCAGTATGGAAGAGATAATTTCTGTACAGCTAAATTCTTTGATTCTTTGTACAAGACAGGGTAGTTGACTTTAAATTATATACTGTAAATAGTCTTGGTAGTTGCTTATCCTGAATCATGGATGAGCATTATCTAGGCAAATAAGGTCTAGACAGAACTACAGCAGGGGCTGTGCTATCTGCATACCTCAACAGTGCTGTGTCAATGCTCAAGGCCATACTGTGATATGAACGACCCTGCTGGTTTTCTAGGATACATGTGGATGTTGACATGACCCACACAAACTGAAATGGAGTGAAGAGCAGAAATATATTTGAAAAAATAATTCAATAGAACTTGCCTTGCATTACTTTTTAATATTGTATTAAATATATCAAAGCATATATGAGCAAAATTTTAGGCGCAGATGCATCAATCAAGACTATTAAGGAGGTTGATTAGACAGTATTACTTTCAGAAAGTTAAAAACAAATCTAGCTTTGGGAGAAGATTAGAGTTGCTTGTGGCATCTGACATGGGTGTCTATGAAACGAGACACCTGAACATAACTGTTACATTGATAGTGTCATCGAAAATGGCATTTAACAGTTGGAAAGAAGTCTTCAGATGACTTTAAGTCAATACATCCATATGACCTTTGCTGATTGTTTTTTTTTGAGATAATATGCTGTCAACAAACTGAACAGAAACTTAAATATTGTAATTATTCATTTGCTTCTTTGCGGTATATTAATTTACCTGTGATAGTTTATCGAGCTATAGTAATTTGGATTTTCTGTGCACACTGCCATGCCGGCCCATACAGAAGTTTTCTTCATATATTAGATACAATGTCAGTGTTATGATAACTGAGTACACTCATAGCGATCAGGTAATTCAAAAGATCTTTCTTAATTTGGTACCCATAAAAAATCTACTTAGGTATAAAAATATGGCACTTCAAGTGGCTGAAATGACTTAAGACATTGAATTTAGAAATCCTTCCTGACATAGTTCTGATTTCTTTATTAAGCATTTATCTGTTCTCTCAAGGAAACTTTTTATCCAAACTGTTTTCATTTCATCAATCCAGAGTGAGTCCCCAGAAAGATGGAGTAGTTTTGGTGAAATTGAAAACATTAAAATGGACTACAATACTCAAAGGCTTTAATTTGTTGGATTAGAAAAGTAGCTGATAAAACTGTTTTTTAAATTTAAAAAATAAAAAAAGCTTCTGTAGTGTAGGTAAAAGCAATGGTCATTTGCCTAAGTTCAAGTGAAATTTCTTATTGTAAAATGTATTTTCTGACTTAGCAACCGAACAAGTTGGTAAAGGATTATTTTCTAATTAGAACCATGATTAGCAACTCTGCTTTCAGTGTTGGAGCATGGGTCTTTTTCTCTTTGGTGTAATACATTTTATACACTTTTGTTTCAATGCTAAATTTATCTTGAAAATTCATGTGCCCTGTAGTGCTGAAAAAGTGTAGTTTTAGAGGTTTTTAATTTCTTGTTTACAGAGTGCATATTACTGAGAGTCTAGATAAATTTAAGAAAGAAAAATTAAAGCATTGTATTAGTGCATTTTTCTATTTTAATAGTGGTCTTTAATTCTGGAAACAACAAAGAAACAATACCAAATTATTTTCCCAAGATCCCAGAATCCTTCTTACATTTTGTGGACCTACTTTGAAGGCATATCTACACAGTCTTCACAGAAACTTCCAAAATATTACTTTTAAAATACATGTACTTAAGATCTGACTGCACTGCAGATATTGTGACAGCAGCTGATGATATAAAATCCTACCACTAATACACATGAATTGAAGATAAGACAATAATATTCTGAATTTACATGTAACAAAAATATTTGGAATTTGCATAGCAAACTTAAAAGATGTTCCAAATCAATTTTTTTCAAAAACAGAAGCCATTAAGAAATTGGCTAAATTTTGCATTTTTAGCTCAAAATTAGACTTCTCCCCATTACAAAAAAATGAGTATCATGTTTACTATGGCTATTTAGTATGGTAGCAATCTGCCACAGCAATGCTTTAAATTTTAACCAACCAGAATACTGACTCAAGAACTTTTATTCAGGCTAGATGAAGCTCTTCTGAGAATTATGGGCAAGGACAAACTACCACAGAAGCTCAGACAAATAACAACTGTAGAATATGGCAGTGATAGTTCTGGCTGATTTTTCATTTTCTTTGAAGGTAATAAAAATTGTAAACCAAAGACAAATTTGTGGAAAGTAAACTGAACTTTTATAAAGTAACTATCAGTTAAATAAAGTAAAATAAATAACAGCAAAATGGTTGGTAGCACAACGCTTTAATATCTCTGCAAGCCTCATGAATTACATTATACAAAACACAATATCACACAGCACAGTAAGTCAGAGTGTATTTCACAGGGTCATTGCCTAGTTCTTTGTCTTTTCCATTCAATTTATCAGTGAAAGATGAACTGTGCCTTTCTGTGCGTTGCAGTCTGCATTTTAACAACAGATTTTTATAATTAGTTTTTTACTAGATGAAATGAGATAAGATCACTGGATTTACATACTGCCCTTAAAAAAAAATGCACTGAGGAGGTCAACACTTCATGTCATATGTGTCTCTAAGTTACAGTATTGATATGTATCCTAGGTAGGTATCTTTGTAAGTTTACTTCATAAGATTTTTGATTGATACTTCTAAGAGTTTTATGGTTAAGAGACTTTCTAAATTCAGAAGGAATGCTGTTCTGTTTTGATGTTCGCCAAAAGAATAAATGGCAACAAGTTATGCACAAAAAACTTGAGAAATTATGCCTATACATACGGCATTTTTCCCCAGTGCTTTTGGCCATAGCTGTATCCATGCACAGTTAAATAGCATACATAAATAAGTAACATCAGTAAGTTGAACATAAAAGTTACATAGACTAAAACCATTATCAAATATAAAGGAAAGATTACAAGTTTAAAAAATACTTGGTTTCCAGGTCATATATATAACTGCATAATAGGGGCAGAAGGGAAGTTAATGCAGGTAAAATAAGCCACTGTATTTGGTTTGCTTTACATAGTTTTGTGTGTAAGTCCTATATTGGACTACTTTGCCATGTCAGTACTCATAGTTGATTTATGGTTGATGGAGTTTTATGCCCAGTTAATAGTCATGTTCTCAGGTTTAAATTCCTATGTATTTCTTGTTGGTTAATAGGGCTGTAGAATTTGGGGTAACCCTATTAACGCAACCATTCCTGCACATTCTCTAGAGGTAAAAGTAGTTTCGACAAGCAGAGACCAACAAAGAAGATCTGTTCATTACCCATTACCAGAAATCCAATGAATTTTTCTCAAATACAAATATCCAGAAGTCATTAAACCCTAACAATGTAAATTCTGCATATCCATGCAAAGTAAATGGAGGGTGCCCTTTTTAAAGGTAATCTTCAAAATAACGTTATTTTCTTTTTTTCGAAGTATGTTTTATTTGTCACTGAAGGCACACTTGTCACCCTATTTCAATAAGCTTCCAGGCAGCTTTTAAGCTCAGTTAGGATTGAAATGTACTATAAAGACTAATATAAACATATACTTTTATGCAATGTAAGATAAACCCAAAAAGTGAAATAACAAAAAAGAAGGAAAATGGAATCTGATAAAGATTAATATTAATAGCTGTCAAATGGGCTATGGAATGTAAATCTGAAAACGGGGTGAGCACACATTGCTGGAACACTATGGAAAATCTATGACAATATTCTTTTTTATTTCCCATACCATCATTAAGTATCAGTTATGACTAACAATACCTTAAGAGGCAGACAATTAATCAGACTTCTGCAGGAATCCAAGAAAGTTTTAAGTGGGTATTAACTCAAAATCTTCTTAATCAAGTTTTTAAAAGAGCAACAAATATTTTCGTAATTTGAATAATCCAAATTATATTTGATAGCCCATTCAGTGGCTGCTACCATATTTACAGCTTTGCTCCTGTACTACGAAATTCAGTAAGATCAATTAAACTTTATAACAACTTCATCTAATCATACCAGACAAGCATCCCAGATGAATATTGCCATAGAATAAAGAACTCGAAAAATAGTTTAACCTATTGAGATTTAAGTGATCATAACCAACTTTCAGACTTAATACTCTGTTAAGATTGATGGTTTTGTTTTTATCTGCTGTGGTATTATCATTATAACGAAAGATGTCTTCTTGACAATACCCAAAGAGACCAAAATAAGATCTTTAATATTTAGATACCAACTGTTTCCAGTGTAAAAACATTCTATTCCATTTTATTAACTGAAAATAACCTCATATATAAGGTCTGGAATTTCAATGGAAAATAAAGGATATGATGTTGGGCAAATTCTGTACAGGAATCAACGAGTGAAGTTGTGATTTTTGTTCTTTTTTATATAACTGAGTCACTAGTTTAAGCCTCAAGTTATTTGCAAATGCAGCTGATGTTCCTAGTTCATCATCTCAAGTAAAGTGAGCTTGTCTTTGCAGTCAAATGATGGTAAGTATTAACCTATTATTTCAGAGAATGAATTTACATTATAAAACCAAAAGCCATGTCTCTATTTCTGATTGAGGTAGAAGGGTTATGGAGTTTGGCACACACTGTAACCCACAAAGTCTGACCTTTGTGCACAAGTTCAGCAAAGAGGAAGGAGATAGTGGAAAAAATGGAAAAAGATAAAGTGATAATGGCTAGCAGGTTTAAAAAATAAAGAAATGTGAATCTGCCATTATGAGTCAGAGCACCAAACTATCTCAAATCTCATAATGGCTAATACTGATACTTCAGTAGAATGACCAAAAAATACCTGTTAAAAACCTGTTTCTCTCTCATACAGATGAATGATGCTTATAAGCAGGATGAGTGTATCATTCAAATATTCAAAATTTTATTTAAGCAATAACTAAAGTTCAAAATTCGTCTTGAGATGAATGATTTCTTAGCCTCAGTGGTTTCCTGTAAGGATATTTTTCACTGCATGAGGATTTCTCATGCATTGTATTATCAACATTTGATCTTTTCCTAATTTCATACTTGTAAGCATTGTAGTTTTTCTCATCACTATACAGAAATATTTTGTCTGCCAGTGGAATATGCTCTCAAGTAAAACCTCAGGAGCAAAACTTCAAGCCTGTGACAGGAATACCCAATCCTTCAATTTCTTATCACGAGCCAAATATAAGTTCTAAGGCCCATCCAGTGACCAAGAAGTGGTTTAAACTGCATGTGAACAAGAATAGCTTCCAGCTCCTCCACACTAGGATAATGCCTAGCTACTCCCAGGTTCCATATAAGGCATAAAGTATGAGAACATGTAACCATTTCCTCTCTCAGCTTCTGTCCTCTTTCAGAGGAAAAGGCACCTAAACAGGGAGGCTGCAAAGCATTCCCGGTAAAACTAGGCCACTCAATGTCCCAGAATATATTGTGGCAAGCACCTATTTCACACTTCAGAAATAAACGAAGATTGTATCATCATACTCATGACAGTTTGGTTCAGTGACCAGTGAAGTCCATGGAAATGCCAGTTGATTTGTCAGAAGCCAAACCCTCAGTTTATTCCAAAGGCTTGTTAGTTACACTAATTTTTAAATAATGGATTATTGTCATCTATTACCAAACTGATGAAATATCCTGGAGTACCAATTTCATGATACAAAAGAGACAATTTTACATGAGCACTAACTTCATCATGGTTCAATCCAGGATATTTTACTGAAAAGAGATACGGTATCTAATAACTTTCATTTTGAGAGCTCTCCCACTCTTTGTGAGACCAGAACAATAAGAAGTCACTTTCCATTTTCCTCTGTGGCAAAACTGACTGACTAGGCCTGGTTGTATCAGAACTAGTCTTTCGGAATTATTTAGCCGGGTCTATGTTTTCACATATAAAATTTAAGGCCTATTATTAAACTCTTCATGGTTGCTACAACATTGATAAATACATTTCCTCATTTGTACAAGAAAATTTTGAACAACTTATCCTTCGGAAGGTAATGGGCAAGAACATTGAAACTGAAGCTATTTGTATTATTATTAGAAGTAGGAGTAGTAGTAGTACATCATTCAATGTTTTCATTGCTTATATTTTCTTTAAATACCTTATCTCCTATAGATTCTTGGAACAACAATTCTAAGTCTTTAAAAATATCTCTTTCCATGTCACAGTGCCTTCAGCTCCCAACAGCATTATTAACTGCCATGTTCAGGTCAAAATGAAAAAGGTCAAGGATCACTAAAAAGTACATCTGGAGGCAAAACCAGTTGCTGCTTCTTCATGCAACTTCAGCCAAATACATCCCAAATAATTTCTATCAAGAAAAACGCTTATAATTGACCTCTTCATAACCTTATGAGTTCCTCAGATACAAGCGTATGCTTATCTTACAAACCGTATTAATCATTTTGGGAAAAAAAAGTATTTTTTGTTGTCATGCCAAGCATACTCACTGTAGTCACATTAACACTTCAGTTTTGAATTCAAACTTCCTGTCATCTTCAAGATGCAAAAACATTGCTGTTTAGCCATAGCACACAGTAAGGAAGATATGCACCATTAAAACACCAAAACAAAAGAACCCCACAGAACAGAAATGGGGAATTAACAAACTGTCTTTGGTGGTAGGGTAGATTTTATATTAAAGACAGCAAACAAAGCCCTACTTAATCCTTAAGTTTTCAAACAAAGCTAAAAATAACTATAACATCTAACTACACTGAAGGGTAAGTTATCGAAAAAAGCTTCTCATTAGTTGTCAGCTCAGAGTAACTTCAAAAGCAGTCCCTGAGCATCCAGTAATAGCTTTCTGACAATCTCCTTATCTCTTACAAGCTGTTGTGAGAGCTGAATCAAACCAGCATGTCAGGAAAACTTCTTTCTAACAGTGTAAATCAAAGGAATCACATGCATCTCATCAGTTAACTACTCCTTTTCAGATCATCACAAAAGGTGAAGTTTATATAATGAAAAATAGACAGAAATCTACTTCTGTCACCTGAACCTGTGGGGTTTCTTTGGTTTGTTTGTTTTGGTTGGTTGGGTTTTTTACTATAACACCATAGAAATATATTAATGAGGATTTAAATATACAATTAAAAATGTCAAACCTTTCTAACTGAATTCTGATTTCCTGTTTCCACATTTAAACATTATATTTTGAAAGCAGAAGTAAGATCCTATCTTCTACTAAACTTTCATTTTCCACTTTTTCCATGTGACATATAGTAATTTATTATCTGCATTCACATCTGCTTTGTAAACATACTTCCATTGACAGCTTCCTGAACACACTGCCTCAATACAAGCTCTGGCTGTGAATGTTTCAGAACACTTCAGAATTCAACATAAAAAGTTATATATTTGTTTTTAAATATTCTGACTTGTAAAAAAGTGGGTGGTAGTATGTGAAAGTTTAATTTTCTCTCTTTTTGTAGCTTTTAAATTTACCTGAACATGGAAAATATGGTTTTTGTTCTGTTGGTTTGTTTTTTTCTTTCTCTGCTTATCTAGAAAAAGAGAATAAGTCATAGGACATTGGACAAAATCCGTAAGTCCAAGACTAATGTAACTTTTGAGTAATAATTATGGTACTTTCCAGATTATACAAAAGAAGACTGTTACACTGTGGAGCCCCTAAAAGCCCACGTGTGTAAGTACCTTTATGTCTTCTTCTTTTTTTTTTTCCAACAGTGAACAAAAGCAGAAGGCAAGGAAAAGAGTTTCACCAAGATTTCCTATCATAGTATAAATACTCTCCAGATGGCTGAGAGAGTAGAAAACCAATGATGTGAGCAAAGTGGAAAAAACCCCTAAGTTGTTGAAGAAGAGAGTTTCATGTCCTCAGCCCTACAACCTCCAGAAAATTGTGAGTTTAATGCCTGGTAAAAAAATTCTTCTGAAAATATTAGCACGCAAACAATGAATGTGACAAGACAAAAATCAGATTATGAGAGTGAGACATTCAAACACCTGAAACTTGAATTCTGAAAATCTGAACAGCTTTATTGTACAATCTGATTCTCATACCAGATGAACAACTTTTTGCAGTAAAATATTCTATACCCACAGTTACAATGACAAATCCTAGAAGCATTAAAAAAATCAAGAAAAAAGCCTACATATATATACATATCCACATGCTGTTTTCTTCACTTGCTATTATGTTCAAAAGTTTTAATAATTTTTTAACTACAGTGACATTAAAGATGAGGTAATAGGTTGGATCAAGCCTTAGAAAAACTCTTGTAAGCTATTTCTTACTGAGAAACTGTATGATCTCTGTGGAGCTAACAATTTTTGTGAGCACCATATTGGGCAGATTATGTTTCATGTTTGTCTGTGAATGAGGCAGGTCAGTTTTTGAAGGAGATAATCAACTTCTAGAAAAGGGATAAAAACCTAGGGGTATATGTTCTATGCCAGAAAGCTTCTGCTATAGAGAAAGCTTGAAATAAGACTTTTAGTCAGAGTGAAGACTAAAAAAGCAGGTGTCATGAGTTGAAGCTGTTCCCCATCCATGAATTCCCCCAGTATTTAGGAAAGCAGGACTTCACACTCTCTTATAAATAAACAAATTTGCATTAAAACATGAACTTCCTTAATACTTCCTCCTCCAAGCTAGAAAGATGTGCAAAACCTTTAAGTCCAGTCAATTGCTTTGGTCAAAACCCATAACAAACAAGTAATGTATCTAACTGGAACAGAATTATTTTTTCATGGCATGTAAATATACTTGAAGAGGAACACAGTAAGGATACTCATGCTATTTTCACAGTCATATAACACTGTACTGTCATGGAATGTACTTATCAAAGAATTAATATAAATTCAAGCTGAATACATACAATAAATCTTGAAGTAAGAGGATACGAATGTTCCTTTTTATTACACACCACCTCCATTTAAAGTCAGCTTTTCTCTGTAGAGAAAATGTTTTTCCTATCTAATCAACCCAGTGAAGCAGTGAAGCCATCCACTTTTATTCTTTTAAAATTCACATTTCCCAGACTTGTATACTGCAAAACCCTACTTACTAACCCTGAAAACAACAACATATGTTGATTTGGAACACTGTGACACCACAGAAGAAATTACTGGAAAAGATGGACAGAAATTGGAAGTTTCATACAGTCAGTTTGAGAGGTCAGCTTCAGTCATTCTGCAGAAATGCAGATTGCAACTGGAGTGAACCAGGATACACTTGAAATCTAGAAAGGCAAAGAAAGAAAAGATCTTGACTAGAACAGGACCAATGGAAGCCTGACCCCTGGGCATAGCCAGGTATCATCAAAAATTTTCAGTGTATAAAAGCACTCAGCTGGTTCATTGACAGTGAACTAACTTGGGCATGCAAGTCATGAGGGCTGTAGAACTTGGTACAGAATAGAAACAATTCCTTGTGAAAAAGAAAGCAGCTACTACAAGAAGACACAAACATTTATTTCTCTTTATATAAAGTACTCTCTAAGTTTGATTGAAAATGAGACACAATTATGGTTTATGTGACTATTTAGAAAAGTAATATATTTATTTTGTTTTCCAAACAAAATAAATTTACTGTAGAAATCTAACTATTGAATATATACTACAATTTATTACATAGACAAGAAAAGATACTACTAGAAATAGAATATTTTTTTCCACCAGACACATTGGAACATAATTTCCAAAACTGTTCTCCTATGGAGCAATGTCTACCACAGAAGTAAGGTAAACTTATTTCATCACTTCTTTATTTCACTCCTGCAGAAAACAATGTATTAAATCCAGGTTTATTTCTGGTCCTTTACTAATGCTTTGGGCCAAAAATAGACCAGTATTTAATGAAATAGTATGTTTAAAAATACAAATATTTTTGGCATTTGAGAAAATAAAGAGTCTTTGAATTTTGCTTTAACATTACTTGGATTTCTTCAAGCTTTCCCCATAATAACTAAAAATTAAATTTACTTTAATTTCCCATTGCCTTATGATACAGTGTCTACATTTTCCTAAGGAAATACAATTCTGTAATGGAATTTGGGTTACTTCTGAAAGTACAGAATTATACTTTATAGAATCAAAGCTGCCTATTCAATGACCTCTTAGTACAGAAGGTGTAATTTCTTTCTGATTGAACTTTATAATTGGCATTCACTGGTGGGACAACAGAAGAGACAGAATAACAGACAGTAAGGGCTCTCAGTCAGATACTCATCTCATTTAAAAAGCTGAAAGTCTTATATTAATTCTTATTGTTAAATTAAATAGCTGTATACAAAATAACCAAATGGAAAAATGTTTTTGTTTTAGTCTTTTTTAAACAAGACTATATAAAAAACTTTACTTAAATCAAAATGGATTAGTTTCATTGCATTACACTTAAGCTAGATGTTTTTCAATTAGAAAAACATGCAGTCCAACATGATTTATTTTATAGAAAATCATGCTTTTTTACTTTCACTGTTTTCTTCTGTTATATTTTCAAATTGATTGACTTTAGGGTTAGTGTCTAAGTTCTACAAAAATCCCCTACTGTACTAAATCTGTCACTTTTGAAGATGCTACTTAGGCTTCCTAGTGTGATTTTAACCTTATGATGTGGCGACTCATTGCGTTCTTAGTTTAGGCCTGCATCAACTTTGAAAGGGATAGATCAAAGAACAAATATGAACAAAAAAATAGAAGTGCATATTCACTAATATTAGAAAATGGGGAGTCTGTTGCAATTTTCACCCCGCAGAAGACTTCCCTTTGTCTCTGCCACTCCAGACTTCCTTCTACTTTCCATAGACTAAACTACAAATCTCCTGTTTATAAAATGAATAACATAACGGTGTCTGATAATGGTGTTTGATAATGGTGTCTGAAAATGTACACAGCTTTAACATTTCAAAATTGTTCTTACAGCTAGACCTATAATTATTTAATCAGTAAATTATAATTATTTAATCAGTAAATAAATATTAGTGGAAATTTTAGATATATACATATAACTATATATAGAGAGAGTATAATCTGCAGTATTTATCTATCTTGAGTGATAACAGGTTCTAAAATCACTCTACATGAACAATGGCCTTCTTTAAGTTGACATGAAGAGGATATCAACTGACTTATTTACACACTTCCGCAAGTATAATTCCTGGAGATCTATGGAAGTTTTCCATAAATATCATTTTGCAAGGCTAATTTGTTTGGAAAATATGCTCTGACCTCTAATGAACATAATCACTGATGAATAACAATTGACTAACATTTTCCTGCTTCATGACACTTAACACAGAATGTTGTGTGAAAGACCATACAGGCAGGAACATTGACTGTGTCATATAGGAATTTTTATGTCCAGCAGAATGAAGGAGGGGATTCTGCCACTGTACTCTGCACTGGTGAGACCTCACCTGGAGTACTGCATCCAGTTCTGGGGTCCCTAGCACAGGAAGGACATGGACCTGTTGGAGCAGGCTCTGAGGAGGGCCACAAAAATGATCAGAGGGGTGGAACACCTCTCCCATGAAGACAGACAGAGAGCTGGGGTAGTTCATCCTGGAGAAGACAAGGCTCTGGGGAGACCTCATTGTGGCCTTTCAATACTTAAGATTGACTTATAAGAAAGATGGGATGAACTTTTTTTGAAGGGCCGGTAGACATAGGAGAAAGGCTAATGGTTTTAAACTAAAGGAGAGTCAGATTAGATGAAAAGAAGTTTTTTATGATGAGGGTGGTCAGACACTGAAACAAGTTGCCCAGAGAGATGATGATGCCCAATGAATGGAAACATTTAAGGTCAGGCTCGACGGGGATCTGAGCAACCTGATCTAGTTGAAATTGTCCCTGGGTTGGGCTATGTGACCTTGGAAGGTCCCCTCCAACCCGAACTATTCTATGATTGTATTATTTAGCAAGGGAATTCACTCAGGTTGGAAAACCGCTTTTGCTTTGTGATGAAAAACTCAAGCTTTAGCCAAGGTATAAAAATCACAAAATATTAGAAACTCCTTTCTTTTATTTGCAATGTACAAGCAAATTTTAGTGGATTGCCAATCTACCTGAGTATGTACTTCCTAAGTCTGGGAAAAATCTGCCACATAAGACAGACTTAGGAGATATCAAAAAAGGTGTTGTGGAGCAGAAAAACAAATCTGTATTAGATTTTCCTCCTGCCACTGTTTGTAACATGTTGTTGAAGACTTATGGGCGCAATAAATGTTAAGGTCATATAAAGTTATACTTTCTTAGAAAAGAAATTTTACCTCTTTTCTTAAAAAAAAGAAAATAAACTCATATCCCTATGAATTTAGCTTTAAAAATATTAAACCTATTTCAGAAAATCATCAGAATGAAAAGTCAACATTAAAAAACCACTGGATTCAATTGTCTGTACAGAGTTAAATTCCCTCTGTATATCTGCACCACTGAATTCAACACTTTTTCAAACTTTAAACCTTACATTAAATGCAAAGAAAGAAATGATCAGAATTTGAGTTATTCAGGCATCTGTAAGTCTGGTAATTCCTGACTTTCAAGTTTTAAAAGCTTCATCTTAAATAATGCTCTTTTAGCTGTCATATATAGTCCCATGAGATTATATTTTTAGTACCAGAATTTTTATTCTCCATTATTCCATATTGTAGCAACTCATAAAGTTCTTTGATTATCTACATATGAAAAATGGACATTTCACTAAAAAGAACAAAATATGATTCTAAACAAAGATCATGAAGTAACACTGTCGTAAGCATCATAAAAAATATAGAGGGGATTTTTCATAATGGAATAGCCAATTATTTCTTTACATCAGCACTTTAAAATGTACATGAAGTGTATAATGTGATTTTGTCTTGAGCTAAAAATTGCCAAGAAACTTATCTATGAGACCAGGCAGAGAACCTTAACCATGGAACTGTTGTGACAATACTGAAGACTGTGAGGTAGAGGGAAGAGAAGGTAGAGGGAAGTTCAGGGAAGTTCAGTTCAGGGAAGTTCAGTTCAGGGAAGTTCAGTTCAGGGAAGTTCAGTTCAGGGAAGGGAAATGAAGTTCAGGGAAGGGAAATTCAGGGAAGTTCGGTTCAGGGAAGTTTGGTTCAGGGAAGTTCAGGGAAGTTCAGGGAAGGGAAATGAAGTTCAGGGAAGGGAAATTCAGGGAAGTTCAGAGAAGTTCAGGGAAGGGAAGTTCAGTTCAGGGAAGTTCAGGGAAGGGGAGGGAAGTTCAGGGAAGTTCAGGGAAGTTCAGGGAAGGGAAATTCAGGGAAGTTCAGAGAAGTTCAGGGAAGGGAAGTTCA